>JACEEZ010024397.1:118059-228246 GCA_016584305.1 Chionoecetes opilio | reverse complement strand
AGCAGGGGGAAGTGGATGATGTTTACATCTGACACTGCCATCTTGGCAGCAACAAACGCTATCTTGTTGCCCCAGCTCATTTTTTCTCTTAAACTCCAACATTTTCTTAGTATTATGCATTACTGTTGATAACACAGCTACAAATTTGTGCTCAGTGGACTACTGCTCAACACAGATAACTCCAGACCCCTTTAGTAATACACCACCGGCTGTTCTGCATTCTCTGCCCGACCTCTCATGCGCTAATATGGCCGCATTAGACGCAGGGTGAACTTTGCATTCCTTTTTAAGGGAAAAAACTGCGTCTTATGCGCTGGCAAATACGGTAATTCCAACAGTGCTTGTGTCCCCGGGTCTGGGCACCAAAATGTCTTAAATGGTACGTTCACTGTGTTTCTATATGGAAAAGTGTCTTGGAGGTCCATCCGGTCATCAAACAACCGGCTCTTGGTGTACTCTATTTCTTTCTCAAAGTTACAGTCTTTGTAACATGTCACAACATTTGTAATTTCATGGTTCAACTAAGAACAAATTCTACTAGTGCACAATAGTGCATTTTCCTAATTATTGTGTCTATTTAAACCCCACCAGGTAAATACTGCAAATAAGTAAAGTGAAATTAATTTAGAGAAATAATATTGGAACAGGAAAGAGAATGGCACCAGCTGCCACACTTTCATGACTAACGAAACAAATCTAATAAAGAAACTTTACAGTTTTGACAGTGTCCTTCCAACAGACGTATGACTCAGGCTGGTAATCATAATTCGGAAATATATAATTTCCTTTTTCCTTGCCCCTGCGAGGATTCGAACCGTTGCTAACACCAGATTTGCACCCAACATGGCGCGTTAACCAACTATGCCAAGAGGTATATACCACTTGGCTTAGTGGTTCCAGTGCATTACAGTGGTTACATGCATTACAAGTCATGAACGAATGTTTTCAAAAAGTTTTCAATGAAGAAAAGGAATTCCTGGAAGGAGAGGATATAAATAATAGCACAGTACTAAGTGATATAGAAGTGGAAAAACAGGAAATGATGGAACTATTGGAAGCCCAAGAAGTAAATAAAGCACCAGATCTGGATGGAGTTTCAAACTGGATTTTGAAGGAATGTAAGGAGCAACTGGTGGACAAAGTACAGTCTAGTTACATGTTCCCTAAATGATGGTAAAGTTCCCCAAGCATGGAAAAGAGCATCAATTGTCCCCATATATAAAGGGGGAAGCAAGGAGGAACCGCTGAATTACAGACCGGTCTCCTGGACTAGTGTTTTTTTATTAATTTTTTTATAATTTTTTTTATGTTGTAGCCTATAGCGCCTGTAGGCTTATGGAGAGTCGTGATGTCGGTCGATCTCACCCGTTGGTGATGCAGGCTAGATTTTTATAGTGACACCTGTGGTTTTAGGTGAAGATCCCATTTTCTGTGATGTTCGGATCCTCAGTTAGGCTCATGTTGCCACCTGGTGTTTCCTCCGCCGCACTCGCAGTCGGAGAACAGGTAATAGCTACATGCGGCTTTCTTCAGCCACTCTACGATGGATTTGACATTTGCTCCTTGGTGGGACTTGAACTCAGGACCTTTTGTTCCCCCACCAGACTCTTGTCGACCGCATTAACCCGTGGGCAGCGGCATGCCTTCCGGAAGGCTCTCCTGAGCGACTGCGGCATGCCTTCCGGAAGCGCGATTTTCAATCGCATACAAAAACCGCGCCAACATTCGTAGAAGTCCAGAAACTGTGTCACATGTAGGCTGAGATGTCAGCTCTTGATAACACACACCACCATCTGCCTAACTACGCTGTACGTAGGGATACCACCCCTTGGGGTTTTTTCCAAGATCTTGGGATTTGGGTCATGGCCTTGGTATATTTGTTGTCTATCTTTTGATTTTTGGGGGGATTATTCAAGTATTTCTCCAGTAGTTTATCTCAAGGTACCGTGTTTATATATGTCATATGTACAGTATTTAGGATTCAGTTTCAATTTTTTTTTTATATAATGAGTTGCAAGCACAGAAATAATGATAATTGCATGAATATATCCAACATATTGTTATACCTACTTATACTGACATATATCATGGTTATTCCCCCCAAAATTGCATACAATATGCCTAGCAAGCATAATTTGAGTGTATCTGTGTTCAACAACAGCACCAACTGCGTATGAGGCATACATAGCCCCGAGGCAGAGAGGTAATCTGACATCAACCTTCCTTATCACCCCGCCTCCTCCAGTTTGCTTTTACTTTTCATTTACTTTGTTATTTACTTACTACGCACGCTTTATTTTGTGGTGTATATTCCGCACAAGGGCCTTCTGATATAAGTTTATACACTTAAAGAGCCATCAAAGTGCTTTATAGGCAAAATATAGAGCGCTTTGTATTATCAATAATCCCCTCAAAAATCCCAAGGAGTGGCATCCCTGACACCTCAGTACAGTCACTCGCAAGCGGTTTGGTGCCATTCGTGCCAGATATTTTAACTCCTGACCACAACCACACCACAACTCCATACGTTTGTGCTAAAAATATATATATTGCCGGATGCAGATTTTTACTACCTTGACGTTGATGTGATTTTCATCCAATTCTGTAATAGTCACTGTTTTACTCACTTTGCCGCACTCGCGGCCCTAAAAAATTCACAGCTCCCGCAGTCCCTGGGTTAACCCGTAAGTGGTCACATTAAATAACACCAATAGTACTCCTCCTGGTCACAAAAAATAGAATTTTAGTTTTGCCTTCAAAATACCAAAAATGACCCCAGAAAAAAGAAAAAAAGTTAAAGGTCCAAATCACCTCGTTTAAAGGTCCCGCGGGGACCTGCCTCGCTAAGCGATGATGCCAGATGTACTCACAGCAGAGGTGGTGCAGTACTAGCGGTCGGTGTGGTAGCCAGATTTACACACTTATTACATATTTTTCTATTCTTTACTATATATTACAATGCAAAAATATAATATATCACACTAAATCAGGTTTATCAAAAGCACACATGGTTTGTTTATATTACAACTTGGCACCATCGCTCCCACCACGCCTCGTGGATGTCGGAGCGATATTTCATCGTTTACACTGGTACCTTGACTTACGAGTGCCCCAACTTACGAGCAGTCGTTCGGTCAATTTTTTGCTTTGAGTTGCGAGGCAAAATCCGAGTTACGAGCGATTTAAATTTTTCTTCTTTTTTTCTTTTTTTGTTTACGAGCGAGCTTCAGATACGCCGCCGCTAGTTGGCGCAGCGAACGCCACAACATCCGCCCAGCATCCCGCGTCTCACTCGTTCACTTCATGTGGTTACCTCGCCGTGGAAGCATCTCTGTTGTGTTGTGCTCACACAGGCGAATGCAAATGGCGGAGGGTGAGTGCAGTACGTTTAGCGGCAGTTCCACCCACAGCTGTTTCCAACAGCTGATACACAGAGTATAAACACTGGCGAATGCAAATGGCGGAGGGTGAGTGCAGTACGTTTAGCGGCAGTTCCACCCACAGCTGTTTCCAACAGCTGATACACAGAGTATAAACACTGGCGAATGCAAATGGCGGAGGGTGAGTGCAGTACGTATAGCGGCAGTTCCACCCACAGCTGTTTCCAACAGCTGATACACAGAGTATAAACACTGGCGAATGCAAATGGCGGAGGGTGAGTGCAGTACGTTTAGCGGTAGTTCCACCCACAGCTGTTTCCAACAGCTGATACACAGAGTGTAAACACTGGCGAATGCAAATGGCGGAGGGTGAGTGCAGTCCAGTCATAGGTACAGTAAAAAAACTGGGGTGGTTTTTTGGGGGCTGGATCGGATTAATGGCATTTCAATTAATTTCAATGGGGAAAATTGATTTGATATACAGGAGAACCTCGTTTATCCGGCACCCTCGGGGGGGGAGCGCATGCCGGATAATTCATTTTGCCGTTGTTTTGAGAGTTACTCTTATGGAATCCCCCAAAATCCCTTTTTTTTTTTTTTTTTTTTTTTTTTTTTTTTTTTCCCCATCACAAGGAACTGGCCAAGGGCACAACAAAAATGGGTAACACAAAGTCCGCTTAGTTGCCAGTCCCTATAATGAAGACAGTCAGAGAATAAAATAAAAAAGTGGGGTGAGCCAATTTAGTTCGGGAGGTGTCTTGTTACTCTTCTTTTGAAAAGATGTAAGTCATAGGAAAGTGGAAAAACAGAAACAGGAAGAGAGTTCCAGTGTTTATCAGTGGGGAAAAGAAAAAAAAAAAAAAAAAAAAAAAAAGCCTGGGTCGATTAGTGCCGTTGTTTTGAGGCTGCCGTTGTTTTAAATGCCGGTTAAACGAGGTTCTCCTGTACCAGCAAATTGAGTTACGAGCTCGATCAATGAACTAATTAAACTCGTAAGCCAAGGTACCACTGTACCACATTTTTTTGTACACTAATCACGTCTCTAGGATATCTATATCTATGAAGCATGCTTATTTATAAACAAAATCACTTGTTTTCGTGTATAAAGCACTCCATTCGCAAAATAGTAACACTAATATTACGGAATATTTGATGTCATTTTTTTCCTTACGCTAAAGGTATTTCTAAGAGCCTTATCTTCCACACTATGTACACAAACATTGCCCCTGCTTCTCAGTACTTTGCTAGGGTAAGAGCTTTGCCAGGGTGTTCTCCCCCTAGCTCGGGGGTTACTGACTGACTCGGAGTCGGGGGTTACTGACTCACTGAGGGACGGTGGAGGGGGTGGGGGGTACCGTGGTAGGCGTCCCATTTGTCAAAGTGGTACGAAACTAGGACAAGCTGCCGGACACTCCCAGGAACATAATTACTACCGTGAGCAAAATGTTCAAATCCGAATGTGGTGGGAAATTAAAGAATGTACTTGAACGTTGTTGACCACAGATAAGCCCCTCTGTGATGATGTACTAGTTGACCACTTATGGGTTAAAGAAGGTCAAAAGAGTTGCCCCGACAGGATTCAAACTCGGGACATTGACCTCACCACTCCAGGACGCTAACCACTCGGCCACCGCCTCCCCATAAATAAAGTGTAATAGGAAAGCTATGTGAGAAGATAGTAAGAGACAGATGGATTAAGTATCTTGAGAAAATGAGTATCATATCAGACAGACAATTTGGATTCAGAGCAGTGAGTTCCTATACATCAAACCTGCAATGCTTCTACTCGAGGGTTATCAACGTACTAGTACAAGAAAGAGATGGATGGATGGATTGTGCTGACTAGGATCTGAAGAAAGCATTTGATAAGGTACCCCATAAATTATTGTTTGGAAACTGGAATATGAAGGAGGACTGGATGGGAATGTCTTGAAATGGATGAAGGACTACCTAAAAGGGAGACAGATGAGAACCGTAATAAAAGACTGTGCGTCAGGGTGGAGAAGTGTGTTAAGCAGAGTACCTCAAGTCTTGGTATTTGCACCTGTTATGTTCCTGATTTGTGTTAATGACATGGTGTCTGTTTTGAAAAGTTACGTGAGCCTGTTTGCAGATGATGTGAAAATTATGAAGAAGGTTAAAAAGGAGGACGATTACAGACTCCTACAGGAAGATTTGGATAGAATATGTGAATGGAGTCAAAAATGGAAAATGGAATTTAATGCTAAAAAGTGCAAGGTATTAGAATTTGGGAAGAGTGCGAAAAGGATAAGATGGAATTACTAAATGGGAAGCGGGACCTATTCCTTTAGCCCCTGTAGGCAGCAGTATGACCTCCAGGGCTCGGATTGTAGGTCCTAGAGGTTTACTTGAGGGCTGTGATAGTTGGCCCTCGCTCGTGGTGGCACAGGCAGGATTTTTAAGGGGGCGGTTGTGATTAGAGGCTCGATGCCCCCCCCCCCCCCCCCCCCCCCCCCCCCCCCCCCGTGTCCTCCAATGCACTCGCAATCGAAGGTAGAGTTAATGGGCAACATGTGGGTATTCTTCGTCCACTCCACGGTTGCAGACAAATTTTGGCTTCCCTCACGGATCGAACTCGGCACACCGAGTACACCACTTGCAGGCACTAACTACTCTGCCACTGCCTCCCCAAAAATAAAAAGCAATAGATCAATGGAATCCCCTACCAGAGGAAGTGTGTCAACCGTACACATAGATTTAAAGAAAAATATGATAATTGGATTTTTAAGGACTGCACATTACGAGCTTGACTCAATCCTGTAAATGTACTATATACACACACACACACCTTGTCTCTCCAGCCCTACATTCATAGAATTTTCTGCATTCCTTCCAATCCTCATTCAGGTCTTTTCCTCTGCAGGTACTATGCCAACACTCTTCCACCGTGTGTGGGTGTGTTCTCTTGCAAGATGAAGAGGGGGAGCGATCACCATCGCCAGTGGGCACAGCGGGACGACGGGGGAGCTCCAGCAATGATGAGCTATTCCAATCGCCTCGTCATGCCGAGGTATCTCTGCGCCGCATGGAAGCCTACTACGCGCGGGGACAGCTGTGTGACGTTACGCTGGTGGCTGGTGAGTCACATGCACCCTTCTCTGAGTAATCTCTGCACTTACACAGCTGGTCGTGGATTCAAAATCCGGCAGGGCGTACATGATTTCTTTTTTCAAATAGCGGTCACAAATATACCTACACTGTATGTTAGCTTTCACAAAAAAAGCAACTAGATAATGCCTGTTTGCTATTTTTATTAATAATATTTTTTTATAGCTCCTTCAGGCAGTATGCTCCAGGGCTCAGATAGTAATCCTGTAGGTTTATTTGAAGGCTGTGAAGGTTGACCCTCGCCACAGTCGCCAGTGGTGGCGCAGGCTGGATTTTTATAGTGGGCTTGTGACTAGAGGCTCATGCCGCCCCCCTGTGTCCTCCAATGCACTCGCCATCGAAGATAAAGTTAATGGGCAGCATGCGGATGATCTTCAACCACTTGACGATTGCAGAAAGATTTTGGCACCTCTTGGCATTTTGGCACAAACTGCTTCTATCATTGTTATGATGTACAAAAAGACAAATAGCCTCAATAAGCTTGACTGGGCACTAACAAAGCCCGTCTGACCAATGATCTTGAGTGCAAACATGTAAACATATATATTCATACATAATGTTACTTGAAGCTAGTGCGAGACCAGTTACACCCATTTTGGTGCATCACAATCCTTTTTCCATTGGGCATGTGTAAAAATTAATATATCATTAAATTTCTCAATTAAGCACTTATCTCATATCAATTTTTATTTTACCTATTTTAAGGGAGGCGATGGCAGAGTGGTTAGCACCTGCAAGTGGCATGCTCGTTGTGCCAAGCTCGACCCCCGAGAGGTGCCAAAATCTTTCTGCAATCGCCAAGTGGTCGAAGATCACCCACATGTTGCCCATTAACTTTATCTTTGACAGCGAGTGCATCGGAGGACACAGGGGCAGTGCTGGCTGGCTGTGGAGATTTAGGCGGCGTCACGGCATTGTAAACAAAGCGATAACGGGAGAGCTGCTAACCGCCAACGCCGCGGATCTGGTAAGTGTGCTGTATGAATACCACATTATGCTTTATTCTTATTATATGTACTGTATTGTAATTGTAAATACAACTTCTTACATCATTGTTTTTACAGGTACAACTATATAAGCCATTGATTTTTTCATGTAAAACCTCATAGAGATAACTTAGGTTATGTTTGTGATTGAAATCTAGAGTTCATGGGGGGGATTGCTCGGATAAAACGGACGACCCCTCCACCCAAACCGTCCGTTATAGCAAGGGTTTAATATATATATATATATATATATATATATATATATATATATATATATATATATATATATATGTATATATATATATATATATATATATATATATATATATATATAATATATTATATATATATATATGTATAATATATATATATATATATATATATATATATATATATATAATATTAAACCCTTGCTATAACGGACGGTTTGGGTGGAGGGGTCGTCCGTTTTATCCGAGCAATCCCCCCATGAACTATATAATATATATATATATATATATATAATATATAATATAATATATAATATATATATATATATATTATATATATATATATATATATATACAGGAAAACCTCGTTTATCCGGCACCCTCGGGGGGGAGCGCATGCCGGATAACTCATTTTGCCGTTGTTTTGAGAGTTACTCTTATGGAATCGCCCAAAATCCCTCTTTTTTTTTTTTTTTTTTTTTTTTTTTTTTTTTTTTTTTTTTTTTTTTTTTTTTTTTTTTTTTTTTTTTTTTTTCCCCATCGCAAGGAACCGGCCAAGGGCACAACAAAAATGGGTAACACAAAGTCCGCTTAGTTGCCAGTCCCTATAAAGAAGAGTCAGAGAATAAAATAAAAAGAGGGTGGAGCCAATTTAGTTCGGGAGGTGTCTTGTTACTCTTCTTTTGAAAAGATGTAAGTCATAGGAAAGTGGAAAAATAGAAACAGGTAGAGAGTTCCAGAGTTTATCAGTGAAAAAAAAAAAAAAAAAAAAAAAAAAAGCCTGGGTCGATTAGTGCCGTTGTTTTGAGGCTGCTGTTGTTTTGAATGCCGGTTAAATGAGGTTCTCCTGTATATATATATATATATATATATATATATATATATATATATATATATATATATATATATATATATATATATATATATATATATATACCCTCGGTTTTCGAACATAATTCGTTCCTAAAAGTTGTTCTAAAAAATGATTTGTTCTAAAACCGAGACAAATATTTCCATAAGAAACAATATAAAATGGATTAATCCATTCCTGACCCCAAAATGCAAAATAAAGACCTTTTTTTACCTTTTTAGCTGTATTTCATGCATAAAAATGCCTATAAATGCAATGTAATATTATATTATAACATACCATCTGAATAAAGAATAAAGTTATAGCTTTATTAGTTAATAGATAGTATTCACTGACATCACAACATCCGGGTATTTGTTGGAGGAAAGACATATAAACACAGCTGTTATCTGACAGTTGTTATCTGACCTCTATATTTTTGCCCGTAATCGTGCCAAATCTTTACTTCAACTTACCAAAAACTCTTTCATTCATAGAAAATGTCAAAATCTTTCTGAATCAAATTCCTCTCGTGACTTCTGGCATCTAGCAAATAACATCTCTAACAATTTTTCTTCTTCATCTTTCCCTCCTATGCTTCACCCAGATGGCTCCACAGCTGTCTCATCTATTTCTAAAGCTGAACTATTCGCTCAAACCTTTGCTAAAAATTCCACTCTGGTTGATGTAGGGCTTGTTCCTCCTTCTCCTCCACCCTCTGACTATATTATGCCTGTCATTAAGATCCTTCGTAATGATGTTTTCTTTGCCCTTTCTGGCCTAGATCCTCGGAAGGCTTACGGTCCTGACGGAGTCCCTCCTATTGTTCTCAAAAACTGTGCTTCTGTGCTTGCACCCTGCCTGGTCAAATTTTTCCGTCTTTGTCTATCTACTTCCACCTTTCCTTCTTGCGGGAAAGTTTGCTCACATCCCAGCCCGTCAGGGTGGCAAGGTTGGTAGAGACGTGAACTTGCAATGTGCAGAGTCCCTGCGCATTCGTCAGCGGTTCGAGTCCGCCTAGTTCGTGCTGACGTGGCGGCGCTTTGTATAGTCAATAACCTTGTAGTTGGTACTTGCAAAGTGTCTAGATAGGATGAAAATCTATCTTATCTTGCTCACATCCAACATGTTCCTAAGAAGGGTGACCGTTCTAATCCTTCAAACTACCGTCCTATAGCTTTGACTTCCTGTCTTTCTAAAGTTTTTGAATCTATACTTAATAAGAAGATTCTTAAGCATCTATCTGCTCACAATCTTCTATCTGATCGTCAGTACGGTTTCCGTAAAGGGCGATCTACTGGCGATCTTCTAGCTTTCCTAACTGAATCTTGGTCATCCTCCTTTAGGGGTTTCGGTGAAACTTTTGCTGTTGCCCTTGACATATCAAAAGCTTTTGATAGAGTCTGGCACAAATCTTTAATTTCCAAACTACCCTCATTCGGTTTCTATCATTCTCTCTGTATCTTCATCTTAAGTTTCCTTTCAAACGTTTTATTGCAGTTACTGTAGACGGACATTGTTCTTCTCCTAAATCTATCAATAGTGGTGTTCCCCAGTGTTCTGTCCTATCACCCACTCTCTTTCTATTATTCATTAATGATCTTCTAAGTCTAACTCAAAGCCCTATCCACTCCTACGCTGATGATTCTACCCTGCATTTTTCAACGTTGTTTATTAGACGTCCAACTCAACAGGAACTAAGTGATTCACGGAGAGATGCCACCGAGCGCCTAACTTCTGATCTTTCTATAATTTCTGATTGGGGCAAAGCAAACCTTGTTTTGTTCAATGCCTCAAAAACCCAATTTCTTCACCTATCTACTCGACAAAACCTACCAGATAACTATCCCCTCTTCTTCAATGACACTCAACTGTCTCCTTCTTCAACAATGAACATTCTAGGACTATCCTTTACTAAAAATCTGAACTGGAAATCTCGCATCTCATCTCTTGCTAAAACAGCTTCTAAGAAGTTAGGTGTGCTGTGGCGTCTGCGTCCTTTTTTTTCTCCCTCCCAATTGCTTGCTCTCTACAGGGGCCTTATCCGCCCATGTATGGAGTATGTCTCACATGTTTGGGGAGGATCCACTCATACAGCTCTCCTAAACAGCTTTTCGTCTCATCAACTCCTCGCCTCTGACTGACTGTCTTCAATCTTTAAATCACCGCCGCAATGTTGCTTCTCTTGCTCTCTTCTAACCGTTATTTTCATGCTCACTGCTCTTCTGAACTTGCTAACTGCATGCCTCCCCCCCTACCGCGGCCTCGCTGCATAAGACTTTCTACTCATTCTCATCCCTATTCTGTCCATCTTCCTAATGCAAGAGTTAATCAGTATCTTTACTCTTTCATCCCTTTCACTGATAAACTCTGGAACTCTCTTCCTGTTTCTATTTTCCACTTTCCTATGACTTAAATCTTTTCAAAAGAAGAGTACAAGACACCTCCCGAACTAAATTGGCTCACCCCTCTTTTTTATATTATTCTCTTACTGTCTTCTTTATAGGGACTGGCAACTAAGCGGGCTTTGTGTTACCCATTTTTTTGTGCCCTTGGCCAGTCTTTGTGATTTAAAAAAAAAAAAAAGTCCCGTGGCCTAACGCCTCATCTCTGGGGTCTGCCACTCCACCTGGAAAAACACGCTCGCGGCAATGTCCTCCGCATCACCTCCATGGGCCAATACCACAGTGACTCTATCCCCCCAGACGTGGATAAGGAAAAGTCCCGCGTCCTCGATGTCACCCTCACTCGCCTCCGCCTGGGGCACACGACACTCACGGTTCACCTTCACCGCTTCCGTCTGTCCCCTGACTCTCACTCCCCCTGGTGTGGGGAATTTCCCCGGAGCTTTTGAACATTTTCCCCCCCTGCAGTGCCCGCTAGGGGGGGCCCATACTTGGGTGCCATAAATAGATCTAAATGAAACCCTTCATGAGGAGGTCAAAAATTATGTTTTTTTATACAAGGAATTAAAATATGGATTTTTTTTTGGAAAAGAACATCTCTAACCTACTAAATTTTGAATTTCAAATTTTTTTGTTTACCCCTTACAGCCCCTTTTTAAAATATTAAAACTAAGGCAAATCTGTATATTGAAAAAGCCAAAAAAATTTTTCATATTTTTTTAAACATGTAAATCGCTGTATATCACTGAATAAAATTTTAACCAAAGATTATTCTCCGGGAACTTTTTAAAAATTAGCCGGGTTGCCCAAGTCCTGTTTTGATTTCATTTTTGGACACACCCCCCTGCGGGTTTTCCTGAGCCCTGATCCCCCCTTTCCCTTTTTCAGGGTGAAAAGTACTTAGCAGAAGCCCAGTCACCTTTTTAAATCCCCCTCTCAAGTTTTTGGGGTGTGGCAAGGCCCCCAATTTGAGCATTTTCCATGGGGGGTTTTGACGAATTTTTTCACCTGGGGAACGTGCTTAAGAGCGGGTGAGAGGGGCTCGCCCACATCTTCTGACCAGCATCAGTCACCTATGCGTAAGCATAAAAATTTTAATGTCGGGTGCCCTTTCTGGTCCTAAAGAGGAGTCCCTGCTAAAGACCTATTTGAGAGAATCCTGAAGGGCCGGGGATTCTCTCTCCCCCCCCAAATCCTCCCTTCTGATCCTCAGAGCACAGCATTTTTTGGAGGTTTGGCTTCACTGGGGAAAAATCCCCAAACAGATTTTTTTCAAAAGTTGGCATCAAAAGGTCCAGCCCCCCTTTCCCTTGTGATTAAACGGGCCCCAGTTAAAAAGGGGGATGTGCCTGGGCCCCTTCAATCCGGGAGTTTTTTGGATTTTTTACGTTAAAACCAACATGGAAAAAAACACCCCAATGATAAATTTCCCCAAAAAGCATTGCAGATTTTTTCAGGTTCCCCCCTTTTTAAGTCCATTTTTTGGGAAAACCCCAAAAGGGATGAGAAGCCTATTAGCTTTTGGAGCCAGGGGTTTGGGGTTTTAAATGGTCCATCCCCAACAGACCCCCAGCCCTGCAGGAACCCACCCCCATCCCTGACTGCCCGACCTTTTATACCCATAGTGTTTGTTAATAACCCTGGACCTACTGCACCCCACCGCCGCTGGGGCCCTGACTACCTCTTCCCTCTTGTGACTACCGGGGTCAACTTTCACGTGACCCCCGTGATGACATAATAACATCGGGATGTTTGGGGGGGCCCCATTGGCCCCCCCGGCCCGCCGCGGCGCATAAAATGGGAAGTGCAAAAACAACTCCCCTATATTAACACTTCGCTATTTTTTTTTTCTTCTTTTCTTTGAGGTCTCCTTTGTAATAAAAACTACGTAAATTGTATTTTTCACCAATACACATATTTAAAGCCCCTCATGTTTTTGATGACAGCCCAACACCTAACCCGACAAATTTTGCCCCCCGCGGGCCGCATAGCCCCGGCGCGCCCTTCTTGGAAAGGCGTCTGCCAGTTGCTTCGGGGTATCCCCCCACGTTACTCCTTAAATTTCCCCCTTGAAAAAAACATACCCTCGAAGCACTGTTTATATCAACCCCAGACGCTTGTTGTCCCCCAAATTTTTATAGGTTTTATAGGGCTTCCACTCCGTACGGTTGTCCAAAAAAACATCTGATAGGATCCCCCCAACCCCGGAGACCCTCCTGCAGAATACTGGCCCCCAACACCGCGTATACCAAAAAATCCAAAATGCCGGGGCCCAAAGCAGCAGAGTTGAATTGCCCAAACCCCGGTCGCCCCTTTCCTTGACTCCCCAGTAAAGGGGGGCCCCGTAAAATTTTTAGGGTCGCACAGAAAGATAATAAACCCCCCCTTGAGATCCATGTCCCTGCGGGTTTGGCGAAGGAGGGTCGCGTAGCATCAATGTGGCACTCATCTAAGGTCTAATCCTGGGGATAAAAACCCAACTTTTTCCTTTTTCACATGCTCAATCCCCTTGTTTAGTCTCAATATGTCAGAAAAACCGTACCTTTGGAATTAAAAACACTCAGCCCCGCACACATCAAAAGCATACCCGGGCGAGTGTGGGGGGGCCACCCAAATTTTATTCCCCCGCCCAAACCCCACGAAAATTCTTTTTTCTCCGTTCTGGACAAATCACTCGTTTCCCCCCAACCCCGACGCTTGCAAAGGGGAAAAACCGGATTCAACGTGCTCCATACTGAAACTGGTCGATTGTGTTTCCCCGCCGTCCTCTGTGGTAACCCTAGGGTTGAGCCCCAAAACTAAAGCCTCAAATCAAAAGACCCATTGGGAAAGGGTCCTAAGAAACTTTTTTAATGACTCCTGTTTTAAAATTTAATAGTACCACCCAAAAGAAGTAATCCACATATACGAATATAAACCCTCTGTTCCCCATTTTGGGCCCCCACGAAAACAATGCAGGGTCCAGGGACAAAATTTTGGAAACCGAGACATATCAGCTTTTCCCTTCCCCCTCATTTTAACCATTGTCGGGGCGCGTCCCCAAAAAACCAATACAAAAGCTTTAGACCCCCAACAATAAACCTTTGGCCCGAACTCGGGAGGGGGTTTTTCAGGTACATTTCCCGCTATTTTGTTCCCTTGGAGGTAGCAGCTTGTATTCCATTGTGGGGCCCACCCCAAACCAAATAGCTAGGGGGAGTACCATTCCCAAACGGACACCCTCCTTTGAAATGGGGAGATTTCCTTTTTGCACCCCCTATGGGTCCTCCCCCAACCCCCGGGCCCCCCCAAAACGTGCCTTAAAATGTCCCCTTTCCCTTCAGCTTTTCTGGGGACCCCCCAACGTACAGATATAGTTGTTGCCCCCCACATTCTCCCCCCTTTTATACCCCCTCCTTGGTCCTCCAATTCTAACCCTTTTTCCTTACAACCCCAAACCGTCTGTATTAAACAACAAAAGCATTTCGGGCCCCTCGTCCACTGTTTCCCATGACGTAAAAATCCCCCTTAAAAAAAAAAAATTCCAAAAAAAAACCATCCAATTAATTTTACCATCTTTGTCACTCTTAATGTTGAAAATTTGGGGGTTTTGGGCCAGTCGCCTTCCCCCCCGACTAACAATTTTACCAGAATCCAAATCAACCACTCGCTTTTCAACGCCCTTGACCTTTGACCCCCCTTTAACTTCCATACAGGAATTGCCAACACACCCCGGCACTCGCCCCCCTGTGTCTGGGCCCAACGTCAAACCCTTGTGGGCCCTCCACAGCCAACCCCGGGCCCCCTCACCCACAACATCAAAAAAATTTTACGAGGATGGTCGTCAAACATCCCAGCCATGTCTGAAAACCCCAATCCAATTTCCACATCACCACGCACACTAGGACCTTTTTGGGGGGAGCACTGGTATTTGGGCTGAGAAAATAACTTCCTCATTTACACTTTCAGCAGGGGTCAACAATGGTCGGTGCCGTGGCAAAGCGACATGTTGGGAAACCCCAACCCATTTTCCCCCTGTTCAATAAAAATTTTTTTTCCCTCTTTTTCCCAAATTTGGTACCGGTCCGGGGCCCCCCATTTTCTGTCCCAGGGCGCTTTTATTTAAAAATCATCTCCGTAGTGTAGGTCTCCGGGGTCGCTGGGCTCTCACATTATGACGAAGTGGCCCCTAGTCAAACCTTTCACTGGATTCCGCTAGGTAAATTTCTCTCCTGCCCCCGTGAAATGCTTAAAGGGTTTTCCTTCACGATATCTGCAGGTTGGCCTCGCCCTCTAGCGCCGGTAGATTACATAAAAGGCCCAGGAAACCCGGGTTCTGGGGCCAAAATACCAGCTGGTTGGGGGAGTAAAACCCCCAAAAAAGTTGACCCGTGCATTCCTGGCACCCCAGCCCCCCCAGAGCAACATTAAATTACCGCCCGGACAAACCCCCCCCAAAAAACTTTTTACCATTCCTCCCAACACAGCATTTAAACCTCTACAAACCCCCATTTTCTCCAAGGGCTTTTTGCGGCCCTCGTTTATAACTTTAAAATTTAATGCCTCACCAGAGACCTCATATCGAAAATTTAAAATTTACAGCCATTTTCTGATAAGATTTTTCCTGGGGCCCCAAAAAAGCCAACCCCCAAACCCAGAAATATTCCCCGAATAATAGGCCTGCATTCTTTTTTGGGGAAAAACCACAGATGTACAATATCTTGTATACAGGTCCACTATCACCAAGAAATTTCTTTCTTTGCCCCGGCCCTTTAAAGGGTTTATGGCCCAAACACCTCGTTAAACCGCTAGCCAAGGGACACCAACCCCTGGTCTCGGGGGTCGGTTTCAATTTCCCTTTGCCAACCCCTCACAGTCCCCTTATCACTGTAAACAAACCTCCCTTCCAGGTTCGGCCCTTAAAAGTTTGGCATCTCTCACAACTTTTTTTAATTTTTTTTCCCGTAGGGTCCAAAAATGACGATTAAGTTTCAAGGCCCTCTTTCCCAAAGTCCCCTCCTTGTAAGGGCCCCGAGTGCCTCAGCTATACTAAATTCCCAGTTTAGTCATGCCGTAACGGCACCAATAGTGTTTCCCACGATGATGTCGTAGATTGAAGACGGGCCCTTTTCCGCCCACTTTATTTGATTTGTCCCCACAGTTTATTATCATTTCGGCTCTTTTCATAGAAAATCTACTCAGCAACAACGGTAAAAACGTTCACCCCCATCAAGGTCACATTGGCACCATATTCCCCATACAACAGGGAAAAAACTTTCTTGAAGGAATCCAGAAATACCATTTTCCAAATGTGAAGCTGGAATTAGAAAAATTTCCCCTTTCCCAAATCCACGTTTTAATTCAGGTTCAACCCATTTACAAAACGCTTCGAAACCCCAAAGTTAACCACACACAGTTTGTTCACCCTTTTCAAAGGACGGGGACAAACCCCCTTTGGGTTCAATCACTATTTTCAATAAATTGTCCCCCGCTATCTTTATCATTCACATAGCCCCCGAATAAATTCACTGGTTCCTAAAAGTACCCACCATGGCCTCCTTTGTTTTTGTAGGCGTCCGGGCAACACGTGCCCCAGTGATTTTTCGATTCACCAAAAAGAAAATTTTGGGTATTTTCCAAAATGCCCCCCTAGGGTTTTTTTTTCCTATCCTGCCCTTTTACCCCCTATTACCCCTCCCACGGGCATAGCCTTTTCGGTCCCCCCAACCCCGTCACCTCACTGGTTTTTCCCCCCCAAAACAGGGCTTCCTCACTTTCACAAAAGTGCCCTCATTTCCCCCAAATAAAAGGGGTTTTGATTTTTTTTTTATGTTGGGCGCTCAGGCCCCCTTGGGACCACTCCAAAAAAATTTTGGTTTGGGTCCCCCTTAAAATTTTCGTTTTGTAACCACCCCCCCCGTGTTGCTGAAAATGACTAATTGCTTCTCTCTTTTTCCCCTAACAAACATGAAGCCAAAAAAATGAAGGCCAACACCGAACATCAAGCTTCAATCCCTGCTTTGTAACAAAAGGGTACGTATTCAAACTTTTGGGCACAAAGTCCTAATTTTTTTTTCCCGCCCCTCTCTTTTCCCCCGTAGGCTTATAAAGCCTCAAATGCTGAAAATTTCCCTTTTTCCCTTCATCGACCCCAAAAAAACATTTATCCAGTTTTCTTCAATAACACTTCCACGCCATCCCCTGCCCCCAACTTGGGCTTATCAAATTTTCCCACGATGCACTTTGGCCCGCCCGGAAAAATGACAGATGATTTCCAGCGCACGCTTCTTCTTTTCCCCAAATTTTGGTCGTCTAACCACACACCTACATCCTCCCTTCCCCCATTTGTATTTTTCATCATGCCCCCCAATATCGGAGGGCCCCTTCAGTGAACACGCCTTAGGCCGTTGTGTAACTACGCTCCCGCTACCAATGTTTTAAAAACCCCGGGAAAACTACTGCACTCACCCCCGGGGGCTTTGGGCGGAAAATACCTCTTCCCTCTTGGACTCCACGGGTCAACTTGTCACTGATCACCATGATTAAATCATGAAAATCTGATGGGTATGGGGGTCCCCCCATTTTGGGTTTCCCCCCGCCGGGCGCAAAAATAGGAACGTGCTAAAACCCCCTCGCTATATTAACAGTGTTGGGTCAGTTAGAGATCTTTGAATGACCTTTTCAGGCAGCTTGGGCATGGAGAAAAGGGGCCAAAGGGATACTTTTGGGGAAATTTGGGTTTAAATTTTAAAGTCTGTAGCAGAATCCCAAAGGGGCTTCCTATTGGCCCCGGTAATTTTTTGTCGGGCAGAGTAGGGCCATAAATTTAACAGTCAAAGGCGCAGGGGAAATTAACCAGTGTGGGAAGTGCACACCAACCAGACCAAAAATTTTTTTCCCCCGGGGGACATTTTCCCGCTTTCCGCATTACTCCAGCTTTCACACCAGTGTTGACATTTGTAGTCTCCTCCAATGGCCAACAAGGTTTTTATCAAACCCCTCTCTTTCAGCCAAGCAAACATGATCTTAGCAATCTTCTCCGCATATGACTTCTCTTTAGTTGCTTTCTCTGGGATAAAGTGAAACAGATAGTACTCTCCCAGGTTCACTAACAGCACTGTAGTGTTTCTTCCTTGATCATAGCAGGAAAAGATTGGTCACTTCCCTCAGCTTCCATCATCACATTGGTCAGGTCAATCCGTCCATCAAAGAGGCTGCAGGAGATGCCCCCGTCCTCCCTGCACTTTTCTTCAAACTCTTGCCCCAGCTCTCTCATCAACTTCTCCTGTGCTCTCTTGACCTTGCTCTTATCAATCACTTTACTTGTGTTGTCTTCTGTGATAATTCCTGCATCAATCAGAGCTGCTGTTACTATGCTGCAGTTGGCCTTAGCCCTATGCCATATCTTACACTAGCAAGGGCAATGTTTGAAATCTCATCATAGTTTTTCTGTACCTTAGTCGAAGCTGCAGGCTTATGATCAATTTCTGGAAAAAACTCAACTTCTGGAACAAACTCATCTTCAGCACCACTTCTCTCCACTTCCAGATCCTCATCACCATCAGCCAAAAATATCTTCACATGCTCCCTGACTGCCTTCCCTTCTCTGCTGCTGCAGCAGTTTCCGCTTTGCTCATTTTTGATTCTCTTTGCCTTCTTTTCCATCACCTGCCTTTCTAATGTTCTCAACTGTCTCTTGTGCTCTGGCAAATCAGGGCCACTTATTTGATGGGGTCCTTTACTTCCAACCTTCACTCTCTGTCCCATGATGTAGGCTAGATCTTTCAAAGGAATCTTTTTTTCTCTGCTGCAGGAACAATTAATGTGGGCTTGGATCTCACAGCCCTCACAGCCTCCCACCTCACAGCTGGTAATCTGACACCTGCAAGTCAAATATCAATAATTTTGTCTAACTTGACAATGAACCTCTCCTTGGCTTCAAGTTTGCCCTTCCCAAGAGAAACCTTCACTGCCTGATTCCAGACCTCCTTGAACTTGTATATGATGGTCACCTTTTCATTGATGACAGGTGGCTTGAAAAGAGCATTAGCTTTGCTCCACTGACAAATCAGACCAGGGTAGATGTCCTTCACCAGCTTGTCCAATTGGTAGTTCCTCCTGTCATCTTCACTTTGCTCCCCCAAGTCGATGCCATACCTCAGGATATCCCGCACAGTTGGCAGTTCAGACACCAACAGCTCCCGCCCAGTGCCAGCAAGATTACTCAAATGAGAACTTGATTTCGTCCTTGTTCTGACTTGAGCCATTTTCTTAAGCAATTCACACTGAAATATAAACAATTATACATCAGGTAAGTAGTTTATCCACTACAGACATGCATTATAGTAATGCACAGGTAAATATTAAGGAAAACTGCCAAAATATTCCCTTCATAGGTATTTATTTTGCTTCACAGGAAACTTGGGCTAGCAATAGGTATTTGGTAAGTATAAGTACAAGTAGCTTACCGCCTCTGCAAGGAGCGTTTGGTGTTTACAAGAGTTTATGCTGTCTGCAACAGTGCAACTAGGTGATGCTTTGCTTACATGCGTCCTTTCATTATTCCTTACTTCTATGTGTATTATTATCTATGGCAGCATATGCCAAACTGTATGCTAAATTTTAATTAAGTTGAATGAGACCTATTTTTCTTTAAATATTTAGATGTCTTATATATTTTATGAAGTAGTTAGAACAATACTGTATGACAGAAAATAGTGTGAACAGCCATGACAGGAAAATTGAAGAGGCATATGCTGGGGTAACTGCAATAACAATTGATCATCCATTTAATAATAACCAACTGCAAATTGATGTAGGTTAGGGCCATCAGAATTATACTTTTTTCTTCAAATTTGTGTTCCACACACCAAAATACATTATTTAAACACACCCGCTCCATTAATTGAAAGAAAAAAAATAGTATGACCCCGCCCTAGACTGTCCGTGCTTCCACTCACACCGTGTAATGCTACACTCTCAACTACTCGCCCTGAACGTCACCACCACCTGCCCACCCAGCTGGCGGCGGTGTTTACAAGTCTGACCCTCCAATATTGCGTCATGTGAATACCATCTATTAGTTTAATATAGTTTAAAGCTAACTTATAGCTTAAAGCTTTTCGCCTTTACGCTTTCACTAGCTTTCTTAGGTCCCATGGTGGCTTATGGAAAAAACAAAATAGAAGAACTAATGCACAACACAGAAAAATTGTCAAAATCAAAGAACAGTTTCGGAGCAGATGTTCTCTGAGTGAGGACCGCGGCGTGACTGACGCGTGTTCAGCAACCGAATTATCGTACGGCAATCGGTGCAATTATACGTTTGAAATTCTGTTCGTGAACCGATTTGTTCAAAAAGTGAGACGTTCGAAACCTGAGGTTTGACTGTATATATAATACAGTCGACCCTCGATTTAACAGACCTCGATTTAACGGACTTCGGATTTAAACGAATCTATTCGCGAGACAAATTTGCGGTCGAGAATATCAGAATATCAGACCGCTTAATGCCTCAAATCGTCGACTCAGCATAATTTTTTTCGTTTTATTTGAAATGCTTGTGTTTTTTAGGAGTTTTAATGTATCAGATATTAAAGTAATCGTCCAGACCATTTAATCATTCCTGATTTAATGCAATCAAATTATAGCCATTAGCGAGTATATCAACAATATGTTGTCACTTTTTGCATCCAGTCAGCCGTTTTTAAATAATCCGCAATCAAAATCTGCAAATTTCCCGAGCTCTCAAAATGCTCCTCAAGGCTTGCAGACGACGCAGCACGACTCGGTGACGTCACAGCAGGAAGCCTCCTCTCCCGCGCTGATAACCACCACTACAACCTTATAGTCAGGAGGAAGAAAGGAGGAAGAGAGGAGAAAGAAGGAAGAAAGGAGGAAGAGAGAGAGAGAGAGAGAGAGGAGGAAGAAGGAAGGAAGAGAGAGAGAGAAGGAAGAAGGGAAGAGAGAGAGACAGTGGGTTAGAGTTGCCAACACACACACACACACACACACACATCTCTCCTTTGCTATTATCTCTTCATCTCACTGTCTCTCACAAAGTAATACCTTGTCTCTTCTAGCAGTAATCCTTCCCTTAGTTATATAATATGTCCATACTGTCTATATCATAACCACCACTACAACCTTATAGTCAGGAGGAAGAAAGGAGGAAGAGAGAGAAGAGAGGGGAGGGAAAAGGGGAAAAGAGAGAGAGAGAGAGAGAGAGGAGAGAGAGAGAGAGAGAGAGAGAGAGAGAGAGAGAGAGAGAGAGAGAGAGAGAGAGAGAAGGAGGAAGAGAGAGAGAGGAGGAAGAAGGAAGGAAGAGAGAGAGAAGGAAGAAGGAAGGAAGAGAGAGAGAGAGGTGGGGGAAGAAGGGAGGAAGAGAGAGAGAGAGAGAGGAGGAAGAAGAGAGAAAGAGAGAGAGAGAGAGGAGGAAGAAGGGAGGAAGAGAGAGAGAGAGACAGAGAAGAAAGAAGGGAAGAGAGAGAGACAGTGGGTTAGAGTTGCCATGTTGGGACACACACCACACACACAACACACACCACCACACACACACACACACACACACACACACACACACACACACACACACACATCTCTCCTTTGCTATTATCTCTTCATCTCACTGTCTCTCACAACGTAATACCTTGTCTCTTCTAGCAGTAATCCTTCCCTTAGCTATATAATCTGTCCATACTGTCTATATCTGTCCTATAACACGTAATAATACCGTCAATACTACGCTATGTGGCAAGGCATTGGTGTGGCTGGGTGGCTTCTACTACTAACTACTACTAAGCAACTACTACTACTATTACTACTACTACACTACTACTACTACTAATACTACTACTATTACCACTATTACCACCTACTATACTACTACTACTACTACTACTACTACTACTACTACTACTACTACTACTACTACTAAGCAACTACTACTACTATTACTACTACTACACTACTACTACTACTATTACCACTATTACCACCACTACCACCACTACTATACTACTACTACTACTACTACTACTATACACAGGCAGAAGACTTGTGTTTACATTGGAGTTCCTCCTGTGATGTCATCAATAATATTCGTAGCCCTGTCGGGGGGAAGAAAAAAATTAGCGCGCTTTTTACAAAAGTCGTGTTTTTACGGAAATAAGGCTGGAAATCAATTATTTTTGGTGGATTAGGTGTTTTGAATTTACATTCAACATAATTAGGAAAAAATAAATGGGTCTGGACGATTATTTTAAGATATATAAGGTAGGAGCCTGTGTTGCTAGTGATTTAGTTGTAGAAGGTGTGTATGTGGGTTAAAATAGTGAATATTAGTACAGTCGACCTCGATTTAACAGACTAAAAGGGGGGAGGAGTGTCCGTTAATGCCGATTGTCCGTTACTGCAAGAATTTTTCCCAAGGGTGTGAAAATATAGGAAAAACACAGGAAAAAGTGTGAAATAAATGAGAAATAATCACAAACGAAACCAGACCGTGTAGCTATGTTGGTAGGTAAACAGTGACTGGCGCTACATGTGGATTTGGCACACTCGCCCACGACTGTTCGGGACTGGTATTAGGAGAGCTAGTAAGTCACCAGGCTCGCTCATTACTGCATGGTATGCTAGGGAAATATCATTATTCTAGGTGAATGTAGACATATAATCGCATTTTAATGGCTATTATTCATACATATGAGTAAAAATATGAAAATACAATCAAGGCGCCATTCCAAAGCTGGGCAGCGCGGCCGCGGCCGCGGCAGCAGCATCATGAGACATTAGAATCACCCCAAAATGAGGGTATAAAGGAAGAAAAAGTCTCCCGTAAAAGTGATGAGTTATCCCTAAAATGTTGCCGTTTTCTCTCCGCCGGCTAGTGAAAGGTAAACAAACGAATGGTCAGACACAGGCCGTGGCTGTCAAAGGGGATTGCTTATTAACATGACTATTGCTCATTATTATATATATTATATGGTTGTGATGAGCTGTTCTATACACATGTCACTATTTAGGTCAGTGTAGCACCCTGTGTCCCCCTAAATAAGGTGATTTAAGGTGTTGAGGTGACGGGGAGACAGTCTTGCAGCGGCCACCCATAACACTAATAATCACTATTTTAAACAATACCCACCCACCACAAAATCACTAGCAACACAGGCCCCCCTTCCTTTTATATCTTAATATCTGATACATCAAAACTCCTTAAAACTCAAGCATTCCAAAATATAACGAGAAAAATTATGTTGAGTTGACAATTCGAGCGGCGATAAATGGTCTGGCATGCCATTCTTTCCCGCAAGTTTGTCACGCAAATGGAGTCCGTTAAATCCGAAGTCCCTCAAACCGAGGTCCGTTAAATATAGGGTCGACTGTACGTATTACAATTTCTTGACTTCTTCTTTTTGTGACCTCTTTCTTTAGGTTTTGCTTCGTAGGTCCTTCCTCTCCTCTCCTCTAGTGTTAGCTGAAGCTTCTACCTCGGGAGACTGCAAACCGTCACACACGCACAGCTGTTCCAGCTGTTTTCCCGGACCTCCATTTCCCGGATATCTAATTTGCCAGTCAAAATCGAGGTCCTCTCTCTGATATGTCAGAGTCCCGGACAAATGCTGGTCCAGTCCGTAAATCGACAAAGTTGTCCGGCGGTCCGAGCGTCTCCTGTCACCCTGGTCAGTTTTCCCGCCAGGTGGCAGCATGCTCAGTGGTCGTATTGTATACATTTGGGCCCCAAGGGCACTCACCGGTTCACCTGCAACCGCCTCCGTCAGCCACTGACCCCCCATTTTCCCTGGGCAGGAACGTCTCTGAGATATTTTAACACTTTCTGCTGCAGGTCCGCGCTTCCCTTCCCACCATGTAGTGCTGCGCTCTCGACTCCACCTGAACGTCGCCAACCTGTGACTGCCACCCTGCTGGAGGCGGCTGGTGTCCACCCCTCCCGGCGACACGCTGTCATCCGCCTCACCTGTGCCTTCCGAGAAGAAGGTCAACTACAGCACCTGTGATAGCATCATAGGACATCACCAGGGCTCATAGGTTCCCCATGGGATCCTCGCACCCCTAAAAACAACAACAAAGTGACGTAAAAGTTCGCGGCGGGGTAGTTGATTTTGGCGGTTGTCGGACAGTAAATACTAGAGTAGGAGAGAGTCTGTGGAGTGGGAAATGGCCTCGGACTGTGCGATCCTGGACCAGTGCTCTCCCCTATTAGTCCGGGGGAAAACGAGAGTTGTGTGCATTGTCAATCGTAGACAAGCATAATTAGCTAAAAACGTGCTGATGCGTTCATGGTTGGCCTCACGGAACTCGTCAGACTCGTCCTCTGGACATACACTAAAAACCTCGGCTATCGCGCATTCAGCTATCGCGCTTTACGGCTATCGCGCATATCCAAATGTACTACAATCCTCGGCTATAGTGAGCAAGCTACCCGTTTCATGGCTATCACGCATCCTTTTTTTTTTTTTTTTTTTTTTTTTTTTTTTTTTTTTTTTCACACACATATGGGCCTATAATGTTTTGTAGGCAGTGACCTCCGGAGGTGGAATGGTAGGCTCTGGAGGTTTATTTGAGGGCTGTGATGGTTTTTGGGCCCTCGCCCGTGGTGGAGCAGGCAGGAGGTTTTAAAGTTTTTGCCCCGTGATTAAAGGGGTATGGACGATTCGAGACACCTCGTATTTATAAACCAGATCGCATTTATCCCCCATTGGAAATGGGAGATAAATACTCAGAATGAAGAAATCTACACTATGATGTACTAGGTAAGAATCCTAGCACTTTTGAAAGCCCACTATACCGACCTAATACCACATTTTGAACGGAGGACAGTCCCCAGCAAATTTACTGTAGTCAGTAATATACAAATGTATACGGTTTACTAAGACCCGTCCACACCAGGAAATGGTGGATTTTCTGTGGTGGTGGAAAAGGATGCCCTGTGAGTGAGGAGGATGCTGCAGCTGCCTCTGCGTTGTATGTTATAATGCACTCACTTTTTCTTTTAATCAACGTTCACCACAAACATACACACCCCAACACACACTAGGAAAAAAGAGACAGAGAGGAAAGTATTCGTGGGAAATGAATGGATAATAATAAAAAACAAGGTCGAAAAAGATCCTGGGAGTATGGTTTAAGGACAATTTGTCACCAGAGAAGCATATAAACAAGATCACAGGAGATACATATCAGTTGCTGAGGAATATAAGAAGGGCCCATTAAAATATCTGGATGAAGAGATAATCAAGAAATTGATAACATCTCTGATTCGACCAAGGTTGGAATATGCGGGCAGTGATTTGGCCCACCACATAAAAAGAAGGATATAAGGAAGATTGAGAGAATACAAAGAGCGGGCCACAAAATGGCTCCAAGCCTGAGAGATTTACCATATGAAGAAAGACTTTCAAGACTAAACTC
Source organism: Chionoecetes opilio (assembly GCA_016584305.1). Taxonomy (NCBI): domain Eukaryota; kingdom Metazoa; phylum Arthropoda; class Malacostraca; order Decapoda; family Majidae; genus Chionoecetes; species Chionoecetes opilio. The sequence goes on along the minus strand of JACEEZ010024397.1, from coordinate 202,878 downwards.
CCAACACTTGGGAAAAGAGAGAAAGGGGAGATTTTATAGCAGTGTATAGAGCATCAATGGGTCTGGAAAAAAATGATAGAGAAGATCTGTTGTGTGGGACGGACAGAAGTAAAGAGGTCATGAGAAAAAATTGAAAAGGACAACATGCAAGAGGGATATAAAAAAATACAGCTTCCCGTATAGAAGCATAGAAGCCTGGAACAACCTTTATGCAAAAGTGATTAATGCAAGAAGTATTCAGGACTTCAAAGGGAAACTGGATAATAGTAGATTTGGAGACGGGACAGTACGAGCATAGCTCTTTTCCTGTATGTTACAACTAGGTAAATACAAACTAGGTAAATACAAAAGGCATAACAGCTAGGCGTCCTTGTTCTATAAATACACCGTCAGGATATTTCCCGGAGTAGGTAGAGGGGAGTGAGGTCAGATCAGGTTCCCCAGGTGTTATCACAGGCTGTCAAGGACACTTGGGTGACATATGTTGCAAATGTAAAGGAAGGTATACAGAGTCGTTTTTTTACCCTCAAATTGCAAGCCATTCATTAAACCATGCAGACGTACTATTGCAAATTTATAATTTTTTAAAAAGTTAACGTAACAGCTAACAGTATGAGAGACGTCGTCAACAGCCTAGCCTGTTAACGGTGACGTGACAAAATGCGGCAATCCCATAATCCCACCCGAGGGCTCAAGATAGGCCAGCTGGTAGAGGATTGCGATCGAGTAGACGGAGGCATTAGCAGCGAGCGTGATTCGGTTGCTCAATTCCTGGACTTCCCGCAGCCCCCGCCACCTCAGTCAAGTCAGTAAAGTGCGCGTACTTCAGGGTCCCAGTGATAACCCAATAAAAGGAAACTTTGTATAAGGGGCCGATTTCCCTAAACCCTCGCCCTCCCACATCACCCCAAGGGAAAATGAGGCAGAACAAAAAAGTGATTTGTTTTTGGAAATTGTAAAACGAAAAAACAGGCGGGTTAAACTTAGTGGTAGACTCCCGGGAAACAAAAACCACAAATCAAACTGCTTGGCAAAAATTTTTGCGGGGTTTTGCCTGGGGACCCCCAAGGGGGCCCAGTCCCCTGGTAAACCCCCCGTATTTGAGACAAGAGGGAAAGTGTCGGTGGCAGAGGCAGGGCAAATCCCGGAGGGGAAAATTTTGCTGACATGACTGGTGGGAATTGGGGAAATGTTTTCAGCTTCCTGAGGGATGCTGCAAATAAATGGAAGGGGATGTTTGTGGCAGGTGAAGCGGACAGCATGGAAGGGGAAGAGGAAGGTGAAAAATGTGCGGCGTGAAGGTTTATCTTTTTTCCGATATCAAGACATTTAAATAAAATTTGAGTTGCGGGCTACGCCACATCCCGAAAAAGGGACAAAACTATAACAGCAAAGTTAAAAAATCCCCTCGTTGTTTCTTTCAGGCAGTGGCCAGTTATGAGTAGAAGTATCATAAACCACAGGGAACTTCTCCCGTAAAACGTCAGATCACTAAAATTTTTAGGGGCCCCCCCGAAACCCAAGGTACAGCAATACAAAAATGGACCCCCCAACCAGGACCCTCCAATGGTCCCCCTGTCTTTGATGAACCATCTGACTTTGGGGGCCCCTTCACTTGTGAAAACAAGGGGAAAGACTTTTGGGAAAACGAGTTAAACGGGCCCCCGTTTTGAGGTCATAAATGACAAAAACCCACAACAAGCTTGGCCTCCCCATAAAACCCTATAAGCCCTTTTCTTTCTCCCGTTTAAAAAGGGTTAAAAAAAGTCCCTTTTTAAAATGTATGTTTTTTTTATGAAAATTTGTTTTTGATTTCGAATTTCATATAGTATGTTTTTAAAAAAAACGGGGTTTAAAAAACAAAAAAAAGGGTGGTAAAAATGTGGTATCTTGGGGGTTTTTGGCACAAATTTAAAAATTATTACCATTAGTCTGTCCCTTTGGTATTGGATTTGGGCCCTAACGGTTTGATAGGGGGCACCAATTGGGCCCCAAATAGCCGGGGTTTGAGTGTAGATAAAAAAGGGTTTGGCTAGTGTGACGGGCCCCTTTTAAGTGTCCCCCCGTGGGGGCCGCTTTGAATACAATGTTTATGACAGGGACCCGCATTTTTACAAGCTCAGTTTAAGCTTTTTGCCTGTTTTTCGGGTTTTTATGCTTATTAGGCTTTTTCATTGCATTTAAGTTTTTAGGGCCATCAAAAGAAAAGGGGGGAAGGGGTAAAAGAAAGCGTGTGAATCTAAGAAAAAAACCCCCCCCCCAAGAGAAATTAGAACGTTTTAAGAAGCTGAAATCATGTTTCGGGCGCCGGGGTGTGACGAGTATGGGAGAAAAAAAAAACCGGGAAAGTAAATTTTTGCAAGTCTAAGGACAAACTAAAGAGAATATGCTGTGACATTCGATGTTAAAGGCAAGTAAGGTTTAGGAAAGGAGTAATAATTCCGAAAACACTTTAAAAATTTATTTTCCGGGGGCCCTTTACATTTTGGTTTTTTCCAAATTTTTGTCTAAACGACAAAAATGCTGCTGCTGGGGCCCCGTGCTGCCAGGCATGGATGAGCGTTTTGCTTGTTTTTCCCCATTTTACTTATATATATTATAAATAATACCCTTTAAAAATGCAAATTTTTTATGTCTACATTCACGTAAAAAGAGATTTTTCATACCCATACCAAGCAGAAATGAGGAGTCTGGATATTTACTACCTCCCTTTACCATTTCCGGGGCCCAGTCGGGGGGCGGGGGTTTTGCCAAATCCACCCTTTTAAACCCGCCAGTCACTGTTTACCTCCCAAACAAAAGTACACGGTCGGGTTGTGTTTGTGATTTTTTTAAATTATTTAACAATTTTTTCCCTGTGTTTTTCCCTATATTTTCACCCCGGGGAAAAAATCCCCTCGCAGTAAGGGCCCAAATCGGTTTTAACGGACAATTCTTCCCCCTTTTAGTCCGTTAATCGAGGGTGGGACTGTAAAAAAAAATTTAAATATATATATATATGAGGCCCCCCGCGTGTGGGAAAGGGGGGCCCCCTAAGCGCCATTTCAAAAAACCCCTGAGAAAATCGCCTTCAAAGTTTGGGTTTTTTCAAAACAGTGCCCTTTTAAAAAGGGTTCCCGATAGTTTTCATGAAACTTTCCCCAAAGCATATTAAAACAGGGGTATAACAGGGGGAAATACAGCAATAATTTTAAAGTGCTCCTTTAAGTTTTTAAGTCCCTTCAGAAAAAATATCCCTTAAAAAAGTTGCAAAAATGCCCAAAAAAGTCCCCAACCCCAAAATAAACCAAAAAAAAAATGGAAAAATTTTGTGTTTAAAGTATTCATACCTTTTCCCCAATATTCCAAACTTTGGGTCCTACTTCGGTAATAAAAAATGTAACAGAGAAGCATGCCTACTTTTTTTACGGTGAAAAAACATTTTATAAACCTTTCTCATCTTTCTCTCTCTCAAAATCTTTCAAGTTTTCTAAAGACACGGGCCATATGAAAATTTTCTAAGGGGGTTTGGGAATCCTCATAAAATTCCCTCTTAGCATAAAACATAAAAAGTTACTCAGGAATATCGACTACGAAGGGTGAACGTAATTTTCTTTTTTTCTCTTTCTAAATTTTTTTCTAAGTCTTTAAAACTCCGCTATTTACATGTTTTCTTTTTTTTTTGTCTTTCATAAGGCAGAAAAATATCTTGCGAAACCAACGATTTTTTATAAAAATGCCGGAAAAAGAATAATCGGGTTTGAATTGATAACAAAACCAAAACATTCGCCCAGAGTCCTATTACCGCAGCCTCGAAAGCCCCAGATGATGTCGCAGTGGCCGAAAAAACTTTTTAAAAACTTTTCGTCGTGAAAGGGTTTTAACCTATTTTCTACCATAAAATGATCACGGGGCCACGCCGAAGGTTTTTTTACAACATTTTTACCACCCGTAAACCACTTACCGCTCAAAAATTTTTTTCAAAAACGTCCCGTACCTGTTTTTAAATAAAAAATCATGATTTCACCTGGGTATAGCAAAAAGCAAAATTCTTGGACAAAATGAGGGTACGTTTTTCCAAATAGTTTCCTACGCACCTACCATTGATGAACTTGCAAGCAGCACTCCTCGGGCCTCCCCCTACTCCACCGGCCCTGTCCCCTCTATTTTGGGTCTGTGTGGTATTTGTGGTCTTTGGGGTCTATTATGGTCTGCGCCTTTACGTAAAACCGACACACCACCACTTTTCCCCATAAAATTGCACTAATCCCAAATGAAAACTTATACCAAAACCTTCCTCCGATGTCTTTATTATAAAAAGGATTTTGCAGATTTCTTACTTCTTTGGGAGAATTTTGGAAAAATTGCGCAAGTATACAGGAACTCCAACCTCGCACATCTGTTTACAGCTGCCATTGGGGCGCGTGGGGGTGGGGGGCAGCGCGAGCAATGAAACCCGCGGCGCACACGCTGCATTCTCATTGGCGGGGGGCCGCACTCACAAGCTAAAAAGTAATTCGCAGACGCGGAACATAACCCCCTTGCAAACGCTTGAATTCATGCAACGCGGACATAACCCCCTTGAAAAGAGGCTGGAAAAAAAAAGAGTGCCATGCAAAATGTTTTTTCTGGTTTTTAAATTTTCTACCTTACATTTTGGGAGCTATGGGGCAAGGGAAAACCCATGGATTGACATGTGAAAACGCGTCGTTTGGTACCAAAAAAGAAATTTTCAAAAATGGCGCTTAGCCCCTTTCTACACCGCGCCTCTTATATAAATTTATATATATTTTAAAATATATATTATATATTATATAAAATATACAAACCAACCTCTTTTTCCCGGACAAATAGGGGGACACTGCCCCCCGGGAAACCCCGCAAAGCCCCCGGAAATCGAAACCTTTTTCAGGAATTATCCTCTTCAAAAAAAAAAAAAAAAAAAAAAAAAAAAAAAATCCGTTTTGCCACACCCCCCCCGGGACTTTTACCTCCCTCTAGTATTTATTCCGAACCCCACCAATTCAACTACCCCACCCCGGGACTTTTAAAACCCCCGCTGAGCGGGGTGCCCCTGCGGGAGGCAGAAAAAAGTGTTCAATATTTTCAAGAGACTTCCCCTGCACCAGGGCAGTGGGGTCGGGGACTAAGGAGGCGTGCAGGTAAACCCGGATTCGTGTGTCCAATGTAAAAAAAATACGACCCTGAGCAGGAAAGGGGGGGGCAGCAGAAAGGGAATTCCAAGAAAAAGGGAAGGGGGCAGGGGCGGGAAAATTATAGGCAGGCAGGTGACAGGAGGGCGTGTGTAGTAAAAAAAGAAGGATCTGCAACCTGGCGGGAGGCAAAAAAGTTTTTTCTAGCCCCTCAGAGATGTTCCCCCCGGGGGGCAGTGGGGGGCGGTGCAGGTAACCCGAAAGTGTCGTGTGCCCAAATGAAAAACAATAAACGACCCTGACATGCTCCACTGGCGGGGGCCCGGGGACACTGCCTGACGGGACCGGGGGAACCCCCGAAAACTTTGTCAATTTACGAACACCCCAACATTTCAACAAAAAAAAAAAAAAAAAAAAAAAAAAAAAAAAAAAAAAAAAAAATATTGGACTCGAATATTCCTGGCCCCTGGGATTTTGTCCGAAAATCCGTACCCGGGGAAATGGGGTCCGGGAATCGGGGTTTGTGTTATATATATTATTTTTATAAAATATAATTATATATATTTAATATATATATATAATATTATATATATATATATATATCCCGTATTGCCGGGCTAAGACGCACCTCCGTATGACCACCCCTTTTTACAAGGAGGTTTTGAAAGAAAAAAAAATATTGGTGTTTTTGTGGGAAATTTTTTTTTTTTCTCGAAAATTATCACGTTATTTAAAAAAAAAGATTTGTAGGAAAAGAAAATGATTATGGCATGTACCTAAAATTTCATTGGCGGAATTGAATGAAAATTATGCTAGTTAAAATGAAAGAAATGACAGGTAACCAAAAATCGGACATAAATCATATAATTGCGGGATGCCCCCACGAATTGATATTCTAATATTTGCTACTATACTTACTTAGATTTAATGTTGTGGTATGTCTTTGTTGCTTTTCTGCTATGTTTTTAGACTGGGAAAATTTGCAGTATAGATATTGGTATTTTTTTGGGGTAAGGCTTTAAAAAGCCTAGGATCTTCCCGACACCCGTGTAGCTTTCTTATTCTGAGTATTTTGAGCCCCTTTCCCCATGGCGAAATTTGAAAAATATGGCATTAACGTATACCAAAAATCTCCGCTCTTCGCCGAAATTAATTGGTTTTAAATCAGTTAGGTTGGGTTAGAGGTGGGTTTGGGTTTTTATAACATTAAAGAAATACAAAAATTCCCAATAATAGGGCGTGTGAATGAGCAAAAGTTTGCGGGCGCCTGAGGGGCAGGTTGCCCCCCCCCCACACACACATGTAAACAACATTGATTTCCGACAAAAACGGAGCCGTTTTCAAAAAACATCAAAACTATTCAGGGGACTTAATTTTTTGGCCCCGAATCGGGGGGTTGTCCAATACAAAATTCACAAAAAATTTTTGGTACATGAAAGGAAACCCTCTCTACCTTTGTTATTGTGTAATTGTTGAAGGCACCGTTGTCGGGATCGATATATTTCCCCGGTTTACCCTATTAAACTATCACAGTCGCGATGGTTGATTATCTTCTTCAGGAAGGACAGGGGAAGGCTGTTCACACTCTGAAATCACGGCAGTTTTCGTCACCGTGCCTTTTTTCACACTATTCGTCAGGGTTTTGTCATTTTCGGCAGTTTTTCCCGCCCCCTCTAAGCAGACATGGTGCCTCAGAGGCTATCTTGAAAAAATTTGCTTATACACTTCTGTGGGTGAAGAAGAGGGGTTAACTCTAAAAAACATTGTTTTTTGGGTACATAAGCCTTGAGAAAACGACAAATTTTCAGCACGGCACATCTCATTACGTTAAAATATTCCCTTCCCAGAAACCTTACGTACGGACAGTATGTATTGGGCTTGAGGCGGGGCACCGTTTTGTGTACACTCAAATTTGTTTGAAGTAAGAAAATTTAAAAAAGTGATGAAGGGCCCTGTCACCAAAATTTACCATGATGGTGTGGGGTGATTCGGCCCTTTAGGCGGACGGTGGGGCCCGTGATGGGTCTTGGTCCTTGGTGTCGTTGGAAGACTTTTTTTCCCCTCTACAGGCCTTGCAGCCTTTTTACTAGCACTCTTTTATACAGTTTCCTTTCCGTGAGGGACAGGGGTTTAAAATAGGGGTCATTGGTACAAAAGGGCCCTTCTGTCTCCTACCCCCTGCTTACCACTGGCGGCGCTAACACACACACGCACAACAACCTGCATTGGCTTGGCCACCTCCCTGTCTGGGGCCAGGATTATAGGCCGAGGGACCTGCCGACCGACTTTCCTCGCCCCAAAACAACTCAAAAACCCCCAGGTAAATTTAAGCAGCCAAGGCACCAAAACACAACCCGCGCACCTTTATCCCACGTTTACAAAACTCCTTCAAAAAAACTACAACCCCTCAAAATACCGCCCTTTCTCCATCCCTTTTGTGTATAGACAGACTCCCAAATACTACACCTCCCTTCCCCCCACCCGCCCCCCCAAATCCTTCAAATAAAACTTTAACACGCTCTTTGTTTTTTACTATTCATTTATCAAAAAATACTCATTCCCCGAAAATTCCAAAACTATTTTCTGCCCCCCTTCTATCATCTCTTTCAAATGTTTTGTCACTTTATGGCCCGAGTCGAATGCGGGTTTAAGGGGGACATATGCGGGATTTTTTTTTTTTCCCTGGGGGGGTGGGGGGTCTGGCGTAATGACCCATGGTGGGGGGTGCGGAGGGGTGTCGCCGTGTTTTTTTCAGCGTTTTCAATGGAGAGCAGTAGGGGGGGTGGTGATGTTTTTCTCTGACACGGCCCTTTTGGGACAAAAATCGGGATCTTGTTGTCCCAGCCCTTTTTTCTCTTTAACTCCCCCTTTTTTAGTTTTTCATTCTTTTGATAAAACACTACAAATTTTTGCTCAGTAGACTACTGCTCAACACAGATCATCCAGACCCCTTTAGTAATATACCCCGCTGTTCGCATTCTCTGCCCACCTTCATTTGTAATATGGCCGCATTTAAAGCAGGGGGGAACTATGCATTTTCCCTTTTTTAAGGGAAAAACGCTCTTATCGCCGGCAAAAACGGTATATATATAGCCGCAAGCCGCCCCCCGGGCGGACTTTTTGGGTACTCCTGTGGGGGGCATGGGGGGCTTCGGCCCCCCAAACACAGCTTTCTGGAGAGTGTGTTTGGTGGGCCTTTGGCCACCCAAAAACAACTCTCCCAAAAGCCCCTTCTAACTTTTTCCCGAAATCATGGATGTAGAAATTATGTATTAACGCCTTACCCATCACCCCCCACCCATTCACTCACCCTTACCCATCACCACCACCCTTCCTCACCCTTCCCATTACCCTCATCTATTCCTAAACCCAAACCATCACTCAAAACCCCCATTCCCCAAACCCCCACTCCCATTTAAAACCCCAATCAAGGCCTAACTCCCCCCCTTTTTTTTTTTTCCCTGCTAATGGCTCTAAAAAAAGAGAAAAAAAACTCATTATGTGGGGTTGCCCCCGGTGACCTTTCCAAAAAGGGCCAAAGTGGGGTTTGGGGTCGGAATCCACCCACATCCCAAAGCCAACCCCACCCCATTTTTTTAATTTTAATATTTAAAAAAAAAAAAAAAATTTATTAAATTTCTAAGCTAAAATTTTATTTAAATTATATATATAATATTTTTGCACACACCCCATTTTTTCCCGACCCGACCCGGATTTTTTTAAAATTATATATTAATAATTATTATTTTATTATTTTTTTTTTTTTTTTTTTTTTTTTAAAATTTTTTTTAATAAATTTTGGGGGTCCCCCGTTCCCCCTGGGTTTCCCGTCCCCCCATGCGCATCTAGGTCGATTGTTTCATTTGGGGCCAAATTTTTTTATAAATTTTCCCCTGAACTGCCCCCGTCGGAATTCCTTTGGGGCTTTGAACTTTCTGTGCCCCCCGGTCCATGTCGCGGCTTTCCCAGGGGAGTTTTAGCGTTCCGGAAATTACTGGGGAAAACATCCGGGGGGGGAATGCTCCTTTTTTTTTTTTTTTTTTTTTTTTTTTTTTTAATATTTTTTTTTTTACTTGCGATTCCCAGACTTTTGCGGTTCCCGGACCAGTGCTCCCCCCTATTAGTCCGGGAAATCGAGGTTTGTGTGTGTATATATATATATAATATATATATATATATATATATATATATATATATATATATATATATATATATATATCGTTAAAAGTGATAGCTAGTTCAGCGTTTATTATCTTTTTAAAGATATTTTCTCTTTGTCTTAAGAGTGTCTTATTCTCTTTTGTAATCACTTTTATGACTTCGCCGTAGCTTGTCATTTTTGCTGTATCGCGATTTCGTGTCTAAGAACCTTTCTTCTTCTTCATGAGGAGAGCCTCCTTCAGATCCTCCAGTTATCCCCCAGATAGACCCTTCTAACCTTCCTGAAATCATGGATGTAGAAATGTCAGTAGTAACGCTACCAAACGTCTCTAAATAGAAAAAATGTTGTCCTGGCGACTTTAGTGTTATCTACGGTAGGGAGTTTCAGTCCAAGTGTAAAATAATACTGAAATAATGCACAACACAAGAAAAATCATCAAAATCAAAGAACAGTTCGTAGCGGATATTTACTAAGTGAAGGCTGCGGCGTGACTAACGCGCACAGTTGCCGAGTAGCTTGTTCGGCAACCGAGTTATTGTACAGCAACCGGTGCAATTATGAGTTTGAAATTTTGTTCGTGAACCGATTTGTTCGAAAAGGGAGACGTTCGAAACCCAATGTTTGAGTGTATATATATATATATATATATATATATATATATATATATATATATATATATATATATATATATATATATATATATATGCATGCATGCATGCATGCATGCATACATACATACCAGTGTTGTAGGTCTCGAGACTGGTCTTGGTCTCGAGACCAATCTCGAGACCAGTTTGATGTGGTCATGGTCTTGGTCTTGGTCTCGTTTGATGTGGTCTTGGTCTTGATCTTGGTCTCGAAGCTTCTGGTCTTGGAGTTCGGCTCGAGACCAGGTCGAGACCAGGATTAAAAAGTGCATCGCGGCGTTGGGAAGGTCGGAATTTATTATCATACAAGGAGAAAAATCATGGCTGTTTCGATTCACGGCGCGCCATACAGCGTTGTACTGTTTATAGATACTGCCTGACTAGCTCTACGGTGATGATGCATGAGCTGAGCCCTGCGAGCGCTGATAGAGTGCGTGCGAGTTGAGAGAATATGCATGACGTGGCCATTCTCGCAGTGATAGTCTCCGTTTGCACGCACGCATGTTTGCAGCTCTGTTCACCTCCGTGTACTTCATATATGTGTAGGCCTATGCAATCCCCGCACCCTTCGTACACGTACACCACAGAGCTAGCTCGCTTGGAAAACGTAACAACAAAAATTGCTATTTTCCTATGTTTGTTTCTTCATGCCAACGAAGCAATGAAAGCAGAAATATTTTACCTAGATTAGATGTTCAGTTGTTCACATATATTAAATTTTGTAAATATATTTCCTCCCTTATACGTTACCCTTACCCCCTTTCTATCATATAGCTCGTTAGTCGTTACATCGAGCACATCTGGCAGCAGGGTTGCCAGGTGCACAAACCACAAAATATACTTTTGGCATTCACTTTACTTTTTTGGCATTTTCAATTTTTCATCATAAGAAAATGAAATTCAATCGACGATTGTCGAATTTTGGAATTTGCCAGAAATATTCGAATATTTCTGGCAAATTCCAAATTTTTTTGAGTAATTTCTGGCAAGAAATACAACAATTGGCAGGACCTGGCAACTCTGTCTGGCAGTGACATAGGACGTCGGACAGTGAGGTGTACTGGATTAGTCTCGCTTAGTTTTCGTTCGCACACCGGAATGAGTAATCATGTCAGCATCTTCAGCAGTTATCAAATTTGCGTTCAAGGACCACAAGGAGTTTTTTTATAAGAAACGGAAACCAGAAGCACACAGCAGTTTGTACTTTCTGCAAGCAAAGCATCACGGACAAGGCTGGCACGACGTCATTTTTAATTTGTCATTTTATAATTATTTTTGCATTTGATCCCGAAGACTATATGGATAATTTAATTAAGTCCGTTATATTCAAAGGTACATTATGAGAAAGCAAATTAAAACCCATTCCTTACAAACAGGACAGGACAATACAATTTAGTATTTATGCAGTATGGACCAAAAACATTCAGATAATAGTCATATTTATAAAAAATATTTGTATATGCTCACTCATACTACTAATATGCTAGTCATATTTGTATATGCTCATGAGTAACAACTCATGTGTTAAACGAGGTCTAGGTGTATCATTGACTTGCCCAAGTTGGAATATGTTGCAAAAGTTTGGTCGATGTGTAAAAAGAAAGCATAGCATCGATTGAAGCATAGAAATTTGAAATAAGCTAGAAGAAGTGGTCCAGGCAACAAATATTCATGAATTCAAAGTCAGATTAGATAAGAATAGATATGGAGACGAGACAGTACAAAGATAGCTCTTTTCCAGTATATCACAACTAGGTACAGACAAGTACACACCTAATTTGATTTGTACTTACAGGTAGTCGCAAAATTAAGGCCCACCGCCTGGTGCTGAGTGCTGCCAGTGACTACTTTGCTGCCATGTTCACCTCTCCTGTTCTTGAGGCCACCCAGGAGGAGGTTGCCCTCAGGGACATGGACTCAGGTGCCCTCTCCACCCTAATCAATTACTGTTACACTGGTGAGCCTCTGTCTTTGTTCTCAGCTACACTGCCTGCTTATTTTTGTTTTATATAGACTGGGTGAGGTTTTTGAACAAGTCCGCAGATCCAACAATCTGTATTGATATACAGATTATTTGTAATCTGATTGACATGGCTCTTGGCAGAAAAAAATTGTATCTGTTCTGTATAACAAAGAGGCTGTTGCCATAGAGTTTTACCCTAAGGAGATTGAATGTGATTCTAAAACTAACACCATTCAAATTGGAATGCTCGTAAAACTGGTCAAAACAATTAGAAAACTTAAAGAAATCTGACTTTGTAAAAAATGAAATATAAAAAATCTTGGAAAATATTGTATGTCTGGCAGTGAGGTAAGTGTGGAGGTCTACCTTCTCCAGCAGTCGTGACAGTTACCTTAGCCAACTTGACGATTTACAATACTATCGCATACAAGCTAGAAAATAAAAATGGCTGATGAGGAGTGCTGAATGAAGATAATGAATAATGAGTGTGTTCTTGTGTGAAAACCCATTAGGGTGACTCGGTTGGTAGAGCTGTGGGCTCGTGTGCAGCGTCCCTGCATTCGGTCAGCGGTCCGAGCCCACCAGGTTCATCCTGGCGTGGTGGCGCTTTGTATAGTCAATAACCTTGTAGTTGGTACTTGCAAAGTGTCTAGATAGAATCAAAGTATCTTATCTTATCTCCTTGTGTGAAAATGACTGTATCGGACAACAGTATTGGTGGTCTGTTTTTTGTTTTTTTTCTTAGAAATTTCCTTCCAAAATCAGGGTGTGTCTTTCAAGATGCAGCGTCTTATATGCCGTAAAATACGGTAATAGGTACACTATACACAATGTATCACTGCAAAGATCGGAAGGCGAGAAGAATTTGGGCGTGCGGGTAAGCTCAGACCTCCGTCCTAGGAAACAATGTATTGAGGCTAGAAATCGAGCTAATAGAGTGTTAGGATTCAATACCAGAAGTGTTAAAAGTAGAAGTGCTGAGGTTATTCTAAAGCTTTATTTGGCTCTAGTCAGACCTCACCTAGACTATGCGGTTCAGTTTTGGTCCCCGTATTACAGGATGGATATAGCATTGTTCCTCCAATTGAGCAGCTTCACACCACTGGATTACAGGCAGTGGATGCCGATCCTCCCATTGACGAAATCGCACCCTCTCTTGACGAAGTCAGAGAGGCTGTCGCAAAGTTGAGGGGTGGAAAGGCAGCTGGTGTTTGTAATATCAGTGCGGAGCTCCTCAAAGCTGGGGGTGAGGCCATGATCCGTGGGTTGCATGGTGTCCTGACTGCCGTGTGGCAATCAGGTACCATTCCTCCTGACTGGAAAAGGGGGCTGGTCATCCCTATCTGGAAAGGGAAAGGGGACTGTCAGGACTGCAACAATTACCACGGTATTACACTGCTCAGCGTGCCAGGCAAGGTGCTTGCCCACAATGCCCATCTATTGTTGACACAGATCCGCAGTCATCTGCTGAAGCATCAGAGACCTCAGCAGTCTGGGTTCACGCCTGGTAAGTCAACAACGGACCGTATCCTAGCGCTTCGTGTCCTGGTGGAATGCCGACGTGAGTTTCGACAGGGGATGCTTGTAGCCTATGTTGATCTCAAGAAGGCGTTTGACTCAGTGCATCGTGAGTCACTGTGGGATCTTCTGCAACTTCACGGGATTCTTGCAAGGACTATTGGTTTGATGACTGGTCTGTACTCTGGGACTGAGAGTGCTGTGAAGTGTGGGGGAGGTGTATCCAGCTTCTTTCCTGTTAATACAGGAGTGAGGCAAGGGTGCGTCCTTGCCCCATCACTTTTCAACACTTGTATGGACTGGGTATTGGGCAGAGTTGTAGATCAAAGTCATTGTGGAGCATCCCTCGGCAGCACCTAGATCACTGATCTTGTTTTTGCCGATGATGCAGTAATCTTTGCTGAGTCACTGGAGGTCCTGGTGATGGCTCTCGAGGCGCTGCACGAGGAGGCAAAGCCTTTGGGACTTGAGGTCTCCTGGCTTAAGACCAAGGTCCAGATGTTTGGAGGCTTACTAGATGAAACAGTACAGTCTGTTTATGCATGCGGCGAGGACATTGAGATCTTGGAAAGTTTTACATCCCATGGTAGCGCAGTCCATAATGACGGCGGGTCACGTCAAGAAGTCTTACGGCGGATTGGCATAGCCCACGGTTTTATGGACTCGCTCAGCAGGAGTTTTGGCGTTGTCGGTACCTGTGCAGGAGGACAAAGATCTGGATCTTCAAATCGCTTGTGATCACTGTCTTACTCTATGGTTGTAAGACATGGACACTAAATTGCGACTTGAAGAAACGAATCGATGCCTTTGGTAATAAGTGTCTTCGCAGAATCATGGGGTATCGCTGGGATGATTACGTGTCAAATCAGCGATTGCACCGTGAGACTGAATCGAGACCTATTACCTGCATAATCCGTCAGCGCCAACTTCAGCTTTATGGGCATGTGGCACGCTACCCTGAAACCGAGCCTTCCCATCGGGTTGTATCTGTAAGAGACAATCCGGCATGGAAGAGGCCAAGGGGGTGCCCACAAGACTCGTGGCTGGGGCAAGTTGATGCTTCTTGTCGAGAGCTGCTTGGTATGGGAAAGGAGCCTGCATGGGGACTCACGCGTGGTTACCCCCGGGAGTGGCGTCTTAGGGTGGGCGAGGCAACGCGCCCCCCGGCTTATGCCCCCAATGATTGATTGATTGATAGCATTGTTAGAATCAGTCAAATTCTGATGAATTCAAACTGGAAAAGTGTAATTTAAAAAATTTATTGGGAGAAACTGGTTCACAAATAGGGTGGTAAATGATTGGAATGGACTCAGTCGTCAGGTTGTTATTGCAGTGTCAAAAGGGAGTTTTAAAAGGAGGCTAGACAATTTCATGGATGGGGATGAAAGGTGGATTCAGGTAGTGTTAAGTAACAGGAACTACCACGTGTAGGTCTCACGGTCTCTTGTAGCTTCCTTATTTTCTTATGTTCTATATAATGCTGGCCGGCAGACTGCCATTGGGTGATAAAAGCTGACCTTTGCAAATATAAAGCCTGCTTTTAGAAATGATGAATGATTTTGAAAAGCAAGAAGTTACCATATGAGTAGGAGGGTATATACATTCATATAAGAAAAAAACAAGACTGATGGACTGATCACAAATAATTATGTGAATGGAAAAAAATATAATTTGAAAAGTGAGTGAATGCTTGAAATGTTTAAGTTATGCCATTTAGAATATACCTTGCCGATGAAAAAAGTTGAATGATTTGAGATCACTCAACCATAGCCACTCCCACAAGGGAGCTCCAGGAATGTGTCATAAGAATAGAAAAAAACATTATGCTCAGGAATATGTTGCCTAAAAACTCAAAACAAGTGATAGAAATGAAACATAGGTAATTGATGCATTGTTACTTGAATCACTCCTAGAGGGGTAATACCATTTTTACATTACTTGGTGCTATCAGCTCCATTTACCTCCACCTCAACTTACCCGTAGGCACTTTGGAGCTCCATGAGGATACGGTGGAGGTGGTGTTGTCCACGGCTCACCACCTGTTACTGACAGAGGTGGTGGAGGTGTGCTGTGACTTCCTTACCAAGCAGTTGCACCCAGCCAACTGCCTTGGCATCCAGCTGTTTGCAGACACCCAGGGTTGCTCCGACTTGCACCGGCTGGCATCAAATTACACTGCGGTACGTCTGCTTGCCAATGTTCCTCTACAGTAAACCCTCTCATATTCGGACTAATTGGGCCAAGGAGTGGTCCGAGTAACGCAAGGATCCGAATAATGCGAGGATATATATATATATATATATATATATATAATATATATATATATATATATATATATATATATATATATATATATATATATATATATATATAATAAATAAATAAAAAAAAAAAAAAAAAAAAAAAAAAAAAAAAAAAAAGGCCAGGAACAGCCCCAAAAGCCAGAAACTCTGGACCACAAAAGTGCGGCATTGTCCGAACACAGACCGGGTTATGAGGTATTTACCATAAGAAAACAGGGGCGAGAGTAAAAAGCAGTGTTGCTAGACAAGATTTACATAAATCTGAGAAACTCGGGCAAAAAATCTGTAGAAATCTGTATACTGTAGGGTACATATCTGAGGGAAAAAAATCAAAAAATCTGTTGATAATAATATTTTTTTTTTTACGTAAATAACATTTAGGGCTGCAATAATGAAATAATGCAATTATGAAATGCAATATGATATTCAGGGCTTTCACATAAATTTTTGCCGCCCTGCCATATTGTCAAAAAAAAAGAGAAAAAAGGAGAAGGTCCGAATAATGTCGAAGTCCGAATAATGAGGGTCCGAATACGAGAGGGTTTACTGTATTTCTGTCTGTATAACAAATATTAAAGCATAGCTGTGATATGAGGTGTATAATTTTGAAAAGTAATTGTGCAGGAATATGTGATTATAGAAACTAGTACAGGTTGAAGTTCCCAAACTCGGCAACCTCGGGACCAGCGCCGAGCCGAGTAATGGAATTTTCCGACTTTTAGAACGTAGATACATTAAGGGGAAAAATATGGTTTGGGAGCCATAATACCAATAACAGACCTGTAGAAGTACACAAAATAACAGTGTACACAACTCTACAGTCACAACACCACTGAACAATAACAACAAACAAATCGGCGGGAGAAACCAAGCGGCCTAGTGTGGCACCTAGCGGCCAACCCAGCAACTACGCACCGGGTTTTGGGTGTTCTGCCGTGTTTTGGAAAATCCGGAACCATAGCCGAGTTTTGGGTGTTGCCGAGTCTTGGGATGCGGAGTTTGGGAACTTCAACCTATAGTACAAAAATATTTTTACATTTTTTTTTTACATCATTAGGAAATGTTGAAGAAAAAAAATAATGGAAAGAACAAAAAGCCCGTTAGCAGCCAAACCCTATAAAGCAGACATTAAGTGATTGTAAAAAGTGGGGGTGGGCCAATTTAGTTTAGGAGGTGTCTTGACACTGCTGAAATAATTTAAGTCGTAGGAAGGTGGAAATATGGAAACAGAAAGAGAGTTCCAGAGTTTACCAGTGAAAGGGATGAAAGAGTGAATATTCAGGATAACTCTTGCATTAGTAAGATGGACAGAATTGGGATGAGAATGCATATAGGGTCTTGAAGCGCGGACACTGCAGCAGAAAGTGTTCAATAGTCTCAGAGACGTTCCTGCACCAGGGGCAGTGGGGGTCAGGCGACTGACGGAGGCGGTGCAGGTGAACCGTGAGTGTCGTGTGCCCCAGGCGGAGGCAGGCGAGGGTGACATCGAGGACGCGGGACTTTTTCCTTATCCACGGCTGGGGGTGAGAGTCACTGCGGTATTGGCCCATGGAGGTGATGCGGAGGACATCGCCGAGCGTGTTGTTCCAGGTGGAGCGGCAGACCCTGGAGATGAGGCGTTTGGCCGCGGAGTGTGGCAGAGGGAACGGTGTTGTATTTACTTCTGTTAAAGCCATCTTGGCCTTAACACTTTAGACACTATGTCGGTAGCACTCATACATCATGTGCCATACAATACATACATATAACATACAAAACATGGGTTTAATATACATGTGCAGGTAATAACAACATATGATTGCAAGGTGTACTTACAATAGATGTAAACATTACATTATAAATGTAAACAATACGACCGCTGAGCATGCTACCACCTGGCGGGAGGCGCGGACACTGACCAGGGGTCCCCTGACAGGAGACGCTCGGATCGCCGAACAACTTTGTCAATTTACGGACTGGACCAGGCATTTGTCCAGGACTATGACATATCCCCTCGGATTTTGACCGGCAAATCCGATATCCAGGAAATGGAGGTCCAGGAAAACGAGGGTTAAGTGTACGTTAAATCGAGGTCTGTCAAATCGAGGGTCGATGTATATACACACAAACCTCCATTTCCCGGACCTCCATTTCCCGGATATCGGATTTGCCGGACAAAATCCGAGGTCCGGGAATATGTCAGAGTCCAAGATTTTTTTTTTTTTTTTTTTTTTTTTTTTTTTTTTAACGTTGAAATGCCTGGTGCTGGTCGTAAATTGACAAAGTTGTCCGGCGGTCCGAGCGTATCCTGTCACCCCTGGTCAGTGTCCGCGCCTCCCGCCAGGTGGCAGCATACTCAGCGGTCGTATTGTTTACATTTGGGCACACGACACTCACGGTTCACTTACACGGCCTCCGTCAGTCCCCTGACTCCCACTGCCCCTGGTGCAGGAACATCTCTGAGACTATTGAACACTTTCTGCTGCCTCCCGCCAGGTAGCAGCATGCTCAGCGGTCGTATTGTTTACATTTGGGCACACGACACTCACTGTTCACCTGCACAGCCTCTGTTAGTCCCCTAACCCCCGCTGCCCCTGGTGCAGGAACGTCTCTTGAGATTATTGAATACTTTCTGCTGCCTCCCGCCAGGTGGCAGCATGCTCAGCGGTCGTATTGTTTACATTTGGGCACACGACACTCACGGTTCACCTGCACCGCCTCTGTTAGTCCCCTGACCCCCACTGCCCCTGGTGCAGGAACGTCTCTTGAGACTATTGAACACTTTCTGCTGCCTCCCGCCAGGTGGCAGCATGCTCAGCGGACGCAAAAGTCCGCGGCGGGGTAGTTGATATTGGCGGCTGCCGGACAGTAAATACTAGAGTAGGATAAACGTCCGGGGGTGGGTAATGGCATCGGACTTTAAAAAAAAAAAAATTTTAGAGGATACTTCCTGGACTGTTGCGATTCCTGAACTTTTGCGGTTCCCGGACCAGTGCTCCCCCCCCCTATTAGTCTGGGAAAACGAGGTTTGTGTGTGTATATATATATATATATATATATATATATATATATATATATATATATATATATATATATATATATATATATATATATGTATATATACACAACCCTCGTTTTCCTGGACTAATAGGGGGGAGCACTAGTCTGGGAACTGCAAACGTCCGGGAATCGCAATAGTCCGATGCCATTACCCACCCCCGGACGTTTATCCTACTCTATTATTTACTGTCCGGCTACCGCCAATATCGCCTACCCCGCCGCGGACTTTTACGTCCGCTGAGCATGCTGCCACCTGGCGGGAGGCAGCAGAAAGTGTTCAATAGTCTCAAGAGACGTTCCTGCACCAAGGGCAGTGGGGGTCAGGGGACTAACGGAGGCGGTGCAGGTGAACCGGGAGTGTCGTGTGCCCAAATGTAAACAATACGACCGCTGAGCATGCTGCCACCTGGCGGGAGGTAGCAGAAAGTGTTCAATAGACTCAGAGACGTTCCTGCACCAGGGGCAGTGGGGGTCAGGGGACTGACGGAGGCGGTGTTGGTGAACCGTGAGTGTCGTGTGCCCAAATGTAAACAATACGACCGCTGAGCATGCTGCCACCTGGCGGGAGGCGCGGACACTGACCAGGGGTGACAGGAGACGCTCGGACCGCCGGACAACTTTGTCAATTTACGGACTGGACCAGGCATTTGTCCGGGACTCTGACATATCTCCGGACCTTGGATTTTGTCCGGCAAATCCGATATCCGGGAAATGGAGGTCCGGGAAAACGAGGGTTGTGTGTATATATATATATATACAGGGAGGTCCCGTTATACGAGCATTAGGTATACGAGAATCCGATGATACGAGATGTGTAAATTAGGGTCTATTTTCAATATACGAGATCAAAAATCCAATGCTACGACATTCAAACGGGTGAGTAAAATTACCAAGTTATTTACTAAAGTAAATTACAAGGTATTTACTAAAGTAAATTACAAGTTACAGTAAAAGCCTTATAACTCGGCACGATAGGGGCTCTGGCCCTTGCCGAGTTATTCAATGTTCCGAGTTATGCAATGTCCTCCTCTGATATGGGTAAAAAAAAAAAAAAAAAAAAAAAAAAAAAAAAAAAAAAAAATACAGTACTGTAAAAGCATAAAACCTACACTTACCAATGAACGGGTAGCAGCAGGCATGTAATCCAAGGAGAGGGGAGCCTTGTTGTAACATGTAGAAGATGTTAGGGGGTCTCAGTCGCATTTTAACACTGGTATCACTTTAATCACTTTATAATCACAACTCTGTACTGTATCGTATACAGTGCTGTACCTGTACAACTTAATTTTACATCACTTGAGCACTTAATTACTGCAACACTATGCCCTGTCCATTAACTCTACCTTCGACTGTGAGTGCCTGGGAGGACACAGGGGGTGGCATGAGCCTCTAATCACAGACGTCACTGTAAGAATCCTGCCTGCGCCACCACGGGCGAGGGCCAACCATCACAGCCCTCGAGTGAGCCTCCAGGGCCTACCATCCCACCCATGGACCTCACTGCCTACACTGCTATAGGCATAGGTGTAATAAAAAAAAAAAAAAAAAAAAAAAAAAAAAAAAACCTTGTCCTAGCCATGCCGAGTTATATCAAATTCCGAGTTATACAGTGCCGAGTTATAAGACTTTTACTGTATTTACTAAAATTATAAAGTCATTTACTGACTACACTACCCTCCCGAGTTTCACGCTATGCGAGTTTCGCGATCCTCGAGTTTCGCGCTGAGTCCTAAATTCTTACCATCCCGACTTTCGCGCATTATATCCCAGAGTTTCGCGTTTTTTTTTTTTTTTTTTTTTTTTTTTGGTGTGTGTGTGTGTGTGCCTACAGCGCCGTTAGGCAGTGACCTCCAGGAGTGGGATGGTAGGCCCTGGAGGTTAACTTGAGGGTTGTGATGGTTGGCGCAGACAGAATTTCCATAGTGACGCCTGTGATTAGAGGCTCATGCCGCCCCCTGTGTCCTCCGATGCACTCGCAATCGAAGGTAAAGTTAATGGGCAGCGTGTGGGTGTTCTTGGGCCACTCAACAGTGTAGAGAAAGATTTAAGTGGATTTTACAGCCCTCATCAAGGATCGAACTCGGATCACCGAGAACGCCACTCGGAGACTTCTTCTTCTTGTGACCTTTTCTGCTTAGTATCACTTTGTAGGTCATCTGTCAAGCTCGTGCCTTCCTTCCTGCTTAGTATAGTATTATAATAGGCTTAGTATAGCTTGTATGTAGTTTTGCTTTGTTTTTTTCCATTTGTTTGTGTTTTTCTCTACAGGAGCGGCCGGTGTCGCTTAAGATAGGTAACACCTCGAAATAAGTAGCACCTTACCTTACACTAGCACTAGTTCCTTACTATTTACCACAAAATACTTCTTTATAAGTGATTAACCATGACGTGTGTGGTACTGTGGTTTCTTTAGGTACTGGTGGAGACAGGAGAGAAGAGAGGAAGGCATTGTGACAGTGTTATTGTCGTATAACACTGTCACACAACCATCAGCTGACAAGATATGTGTCAGGCTCAATCACTCAGACCAAAACATCATCCGCTGGGTGACTCCCAACTCAAGCTCAATCTCAAGCTCCTCTCCTCCCTCCTCTTCTCTACGTAGTGTTGGCCGAAGCCACCACCCCGGGAAGCGGGTCACAAACCCTAGGCTAACACCCAGTACCCATTCACTGCTGGGTGGACAGGGGCTTGGGGCATTTTCAGGATATTTTTGGGGGAAAAAAGTGAGTCTTACAAGCTGTAAAATACGGTAGGTACACAGCCCTCAAGTTATCCTCCAGGGCCTACCATCCCACCCCTGGAGGTCACTGCCTAACGGCGCTGTAGGCAAACACACACACAAAAAAAAAAAAAAAAAAAAAAAAAAAAAAAAAACCCAGACTAAATAAGCATTTTTACAGTTTTTTTTCAATACCCGGTCCGCGATCCGCGATTTCGCCTATGCCCCCGGGAAAAAAGGGAGCGCAAAACTCGGGAGGGTAGTGTATAGGTTTTACCTAAGGTTGTATGTAATCAATCGCAAATAGGAATTTGGTGGCCGGTACGACAATGTGCCTAAAAAAAATTCACATCCGGACAATGTACAATGATTCAGATGCACAGAGACGGTTTGGGGGCATGGAAAGGTCTGCGCACCCCTTCCCTTGTCCCTTACCTACCCTCCCCCTTCGAGTCTTTTGTATCACGCGGCGCACCGGGGACCTTTTTTTTTCCCCCAAAGCTCCCTTCACACACCCCATAAAAAACCACGATAGCGCCCCCAAATTTTTTATTTTTGAGCTATCGTAAAAATTTAACCACGAAAAACGCAGCCCACGATAGCCTCACAACAATGCACCTGCCTGCAGTATGTTTCTGATGGTTTTTAAGATGGTCACGTGGAGTCATGACAGCTGTAAGCCATGTCACGAATGGAAAAAAACGGTCAATTTGTCGTCACGATAAGCTACGATAACCACGCAGTGCCATGACGGGCCAAAAGAACGTACCACGATAGCTCAAGGCTAACCCCACCGTGGGTGTGGGTTTCCTGGGGATGGAGAAGGAAGGGGGGCTATAGAGATGAGGTGGAGAAAAGGGTTGTGTTTGGGGAGGGGAATGGGGGAAAAAGGGGGAGGGGGGTTGTATAAAGAAGGGGGTGTTGGTGTTTGGGGGGGGAAAAGGGGAGGGGGTGAGAAGGGTGGGTTGGTGGGGGGGGGGGGTTTACCACGTGCTGATGGGATAGTGGGAGGGAGTCCGGGGGGAGTGTCTCTGTGGGGGTGGGAGTAGGGGGAAAGGGAGTCGAGGGGGGTTCACCATGTGGTGGGGGAGTAGGGGGGAAAGGGAGTCGAGGAGGGAGTGTTATCACGTGGTGGTGGGATAGGGAGAGTGGAGTCGGGGGGGGGGGGGAAATGAGAAAAGGGGGGGGGGCGGAATGGGGTGCAAAAAAAGGGGGGGGGAAAGGAGGGGTGGGGCGTGTAACGGTTTCTTATCGTCACGATAAACATACGACAATCATGATAGTTTCACGAAGCTGCTACATAGATAACGATAGCGGCACGATAGAATTACAATACCGCTGCGTTGGGTACGAAAATCCGGGAGCTTCCCGATTTTTTAATGCACGCACTAGCTTTTCGGAGCCTCATCCGAGCTCGTCACGAGCGTCACGATCGGTCACGATGGACCCATAACCAGGACCATGACGCCGCTGCGCACTGCATTGTTGGCGCTTTCGTGGTTTGATTATGGAATGTGTGAAGGGGGCTTTCCCAAAGTGATCAAGGGGAGGAGGAAGAACTCTAACCCAGTCATCCCTGCAAACGCAGTCACCGTTGTTTTCTCTCAAGACTCAGAGAGAGAAAACAGGGACTCTCAGCTGGCTACTTGCCAGCTTCCTGTCTCCCCACACAACATTACCACTTGTGAGTGTTATGCATGTTTTATGTTTAATTAATGTGCAGTTATGTTATTTTGTGTGCTATTTTCTCTCTCAGAATGCTTTTTCTACAGAATAGGTAGTACAGTGTGGGTAATATAGACGCTGTGTGTTTGTTGTGTTTGCTATAGTTTATTTTAGCTTGAAATTTTTTATTTTTTTTATTTTTTTTATATATATAATTGTTGGGGTCCTGGAACCAAACCTATATTTTACCATTAGTTATGTGTTTCGTTATACGAGATTTCGCTTTACGAGTATGCCAGGTGGAACCTAACTGCTCGTATCTTCGGGACCTCCCTGTATATACACACAAACCTCAATTTCCCGGACCTCGATTTCCCGGATATCGGATTTGCCGGACAAAATCCGAGGTCCGGCGATATGTCAGTCTCGGACAATTTTTTTTTTTTTTTTTTTTTACGTTGAAATGCCTGGTCCTGTTCGTAAATTGACCAAGTTGTCCGGCGGTCCGAGCGTCTCCTGTCACCCCTGGTCAGTGTCCGCGCCGCCCGCCAGGTGGCAGCATGCTCAGCAGTAGTATTGTTTACATTTGGGCACACAACATTCACAGTTCACCTGCACAGCCTCCGTCAGTCACCTGACTCCCACTGCCCCTGGTGCAAGAACATTTCTGAGACTATTGAACACTTTCTGCTGCCTCCCGCCAGGTGGCAGCATGCTCAGCGGTCGTATTGTTTACATTTGGGCACACGACACCCACGGTTCACCTGCACAGCCTCCGTTAGTCCCCTGACCCCCACTGCCCCTGGTGCAGGAACGTCTCGAGACTATTGAACACTTTCTGCTGCCTCCCGCCAGGTGGCTGCATGCTCAGTGGACGTAAAAGTCCGCGGCGGGGTAGTTGATAT
This sequence comes from Chionoecetes opilio, assembly GCA_016584305.1. NCBI lineage: Eukaryota > Metazoa > Arthropoda > Malacostraca > Decapoda > Majidae > Chionoecetes > Chionoecetes opilio. Next base: position 178,822 of record JACEEZ010024397.1, on the reverse strand, counting down.
TGTCGGTTGCCGGACAGTTAATACTAGAGTAGGATAAACGTCCGGGGATGGGTAATGACATAGGACTTTTTTTTTTTTCTTTTTTTTTTATTGCGATTCCTGGACTTTTGCGGTTCCCGGACCAGTGCTCCCCCCTATTAGTCCGGGAAATCGAGGTTTGTGTGTATATATATATATATATATATATATATATATATATATATATATATATATATTAGGGTGTCCCTTATTTGGCAATTTTCGAATTTCAACTGGGACGGGCAGTCATATTGATCCATTTACTCAAGAAACTACGTGCAAAATATTTTTGAAAAATATTTATATGTAGGGGTCGCGCAATGAGTCTAAAATCTGATATATTTCACAATAATTTTACTTGGTTCTTGGTTTATTATAATAATACATGCATGACATTTTGGCTTGTATGTCACAGCTTTGAATCTAGGAAGCCCTTTCAAACATGTTTGTACTGGTTGTGTGGTTAAAGTATCTCTCTGGCCACCCCCTCTCTATGTCACGTTTCGAACTGGATTTCGTCAATAAGTTAAAACATGTCAGCCGGGCAGAAATAAATGCTGGAGCTGTCGCTGATCATCCTGGGTGGACAGCCGCTGCACGGGGTTAGGATATTGCGTCCTGGTGCCCTCCACCGTGCCCGCTGAATGGCGAAAATAATTTACGCCATCAAGATATACCTGTTCCGCGATCCAGAACAGTTCCGTCTCACTGCTTGAGAGAAATCTGGAATTTGACGCCTCGTTGCTTTCACCGTCCCGACGTACGTGTCGTCTTGGTCTTGTCTTGCGACATCCCCGACTGCGGACCCGGCACGAGACCTCCAACTGCTCAAGATGTTGGTGTCCTACCCTGACAGGGCAGTGGCCATGGCGACGGCAACGGTCTTCGGGTGTCATCTCTGGTACTTGAGCGAGAGGAGAGTTGCTCTTGCGTTCTTCGACGATCACCTGGCCATTGAGACAAAGCGGGAGATGTTGAGAGCTCTGCAGGAGGAAGAGGGCTCCGACGACCCTCCTCGACGAGCAACGGTCGAGCTTACATCCACTGATCTGGCAAAGAAAACTGTTGCAAGTTTCGTGACGTCTGTCACGCCGTCCTTCTTCGAGATCCTTGGGTTGGATGCGGGTCTTCTGGCAGTCGACCCAACGGCGTGCCCCGACAATCCGTGATACACCGCCGCCGCCGCCTGCGTCAAGGAACTGTGCACTGTGAACGACTTCGCTGATCGAGGCGTCGCCCTGATGCAGGACTTCAACCTGGCCCTCACCAAGAACGAAGAGCAGAGGCAGTTCCTCCTCCAAGTCGTGGAGGAACACCGGAGGATATACCCGACGCCCGAAAGTCCACAGGGACTGTGAACTAGGTGACAATGAGTGGGAGATGGGCGCCCATGAGACCACCCCTAGAGGGGCTAGTACTCGAGAAGAGGGGGACCTAGAATCAACGCTGTGAAATGAAACTTGCTTACAACTACATTTATTACCTCAAATACTGTAACATTCAAATCTGTTAGTGACAAATAATTTTGAAAATGACCTATATCGGCACATAGAAAATGTCCAATTCTTACAGAAAATAATAAACTTCAACCTCATTCCGCGACCCCTAAATATGAATATTTCTAGACAGATCTCTACATACGTTGTTCTTCGAGCAAATGGAACACTTCAACCGCCTGTCCCGGGTAAAATTCCGAAAAATCAAAACTCCCATCAAATAAGGTTCACCCTAATATATATATATATATATATATATACACACAAACCTCGTTTTCCCGGACTAATAGGGGGGAGCACTGGTCCGGGAACCGCAAACGTCAGGGAATCTCAAAAGTCCGAGGTCATTACCCACACCCGGACGTTTATCCTACTCTAGTATTTACTGTCCGGCAACCGCCAATATCAACTACCCCGCCGCGGACTTTTACGTCACTTTGTACAGGGAGGTCCCGAAGATACGAGCAGTTAGGTTCCACCTGGCATACTTGTAAAGCGAAATCTCGTATAACGAAACACATAACTAATGGTATGTGTCATGTATAGGTTTGGTTCCAGGACCCCATCAATTATAAAAAAAAAAAAAAAAAGACATTTTTCAAGCTAAAATAAACTATAGCAAACACAACAAACACACAGCGTCTATATTACCCACACTGTACTACCTATTCTGTAGAAAAAGCATTCTGAAAGAGAAAATAGCACACAAAATAACATAACTGCACATTAATTAAACACAAAACCTGCATAACAAGCAAAAAAGACGTTGTACTGTAGGGGACGCCGCGTGATACAAGAGAAGGTAGTGTAGCGGTCCCAAGGTTAGGGCCGCACACCTGCTAATTACCCCTAAAGGTCAGGCCGCGCCATATGCTTAATTACCCTTCAGGTCACGGCTTGCTAGGGGTGACCTCACTGGGGTCAACCAAATCCCCCTTTGTCCAGCCAGGGAGTGGTAGGGCACGCATTTTGAACTTGATAATTTTACTCGTCCCAGTTTGAATGTCGTATCATTGGATTTTCGATCTCGTATATTGAAAATAGACCCTAATTTACACATCTCGTATCATCGGATTCTCGTATACCGAATGCTCGTATAACGGGACCTCCCTGTAGTTGTTTTTAGGGCTGCGAGGATCCCTTGGGGAACACTTTGAGCCCTGGTGATGTCCTATGATGCTATCACAGGCACTGTAGTTGACCTGTCTTCCTCAGGAAGGCACAGGTGAGGCGGATGACAGCGTGTTGCCGGGAGGGGTGGACGCCAGCCGCTGCCTATGTTCAGGGTGGGGAGTTTAGAGCGTAGCACTACACGGTGGGAGTGGAAGCGCTGATACTGCAGCAGAAAGTGTTAAATAGCCTCAGAGACTTTCTGCACCAGGGGCAGTGGGGGTCGGGGGACTAACGAAGGCTGTTCAGGTGAACTGTGAGTGTTTCTTGTGCCAAAATGTAAACAATACGATCGCTGACCATGCTGCCACCTGGCGGGAGGCAGCAGAAAGTGTTCAATAGTCTCAGAGACGTTCCTGCACCAGGGGCAGTGGGGGTCAGGGGACTAACGGAGGCGGTGCAGGTGAACTGTGAGTGTTTCTTGTGCCCAAATGTAAACAATACGATCGCTGACCATGCTGCCACCTGGCGGGAGGCAGCAGAAAGTGTTCAATAGTCTCAAAGACGTTCCTGCACCAGGGACAGTGGGGGTCGGGGTACTAACGGAGGCGGTGCAGGTGAACCGTGAGTGTTTCTTGTGCCCAAATGTAAACAATACGATCGCTGACCATGCTGCCACCTGGCGGGAGGCGGCAGAAAGTGTTCAATAGTCTCAAAGACGTTCCTGCACCAGGGGCAGTGGGGGTCGGGGGACTAACGGAGGCGGTGTAGGTGAACCATGAGTGTTTCTTGTGCCCAAATGTAAACAATACGATCGCTGACCATGCTGCCACCTGGCGGGAGGCAAGGACACTGACCAAGGGTGACAGGAGATGCTCGGACCGCCGGACAACTTTGTCGATTTAAGGACTGGACCAGGCATTTGTCCGGGACTCTGACATATCCCTGGACCTCGGATTTTGTCCGGCAAATCCGATTTCCGGGAAATGTATACACACAACCCTCGTTTTCCCAGACCTCCATTTGCCGGATATCGGATTTGCCGGACAAAATCCGAGGTCCGGGGATATGTCAGAGTCCCGGACAAATGCCTGGTCCAGTCCTTAAATCGACAAAGTTGTCCGGCGGTCTGTGCATCTCCTGTCACCCTTGGTCAGTGTCCTTGCCTCCCGCCAGGTGGCAGCATGGTCAGCGATCGTATTGTTTACATTTGGGCACAAGAAACACTCACGGTTCACCTACACCGCCTCCGTTAGTCCCCCGACCCCCACTGCCTCTGGTGCAGGAACGTCTCTGAGACTATTGAACACTTTCTGCCGCCTCCCGCCAGGTGACAGGTCAGCGATCGTATTGTTTACTTTTGGGCACAAGAAGCACTCACGGTTCACCTGCACCGCCTTCGTTAGTCCCCTGACCCCCACTGCCCCTGGTGCAGGAACGTCTCTGAGACTATTGAACACTTTCTTGTCAGCGATCGTATTGTTTACATTTGGGCACAAGAAACACTCACTGTTCACCTGCACCGCCTCCGTTAGTTCCCCGACCCCCACTGCCCCTGGTGCAGGAATGTCTCTGAGACTATTGAACACTTTCTGCTGCCTCCCACCAGGTGGCAGCATGGTCACCGATCGTATTGTTTACATTTGGGCACAAGAAACACTCACGGTTCACCTGCACCGCCTCCGTTAGTCCCCCGACCCCCACTGCCCCTGGTGCAGAAAGTCTCGGAGACTATTGAACACTTTCTGGTGCAGTGTCAGAGATTCCACTCCCACCGTGTAGTGCTACGCTCTCAACTCCACACCCTGAACGGCAGCGGCGGCTGGTGCCCACCCCTCCCGGCAACACGCTGCCATCCGCCTCACCTGTGCCTTCCTGAGGAAGACAGGTCAACTACAGTGCCTGTGATAGCATCATAGGACAACACCAGGGCTCAAAGTGTTCCCCAAGGGATCCTCACAGCCCTAAAACCACAACAAAGCGACGTAAAAGTCCGCGGCAGGGTAGTTGATATTGGCGGTTGCCGGACAGTAAATACTAGAGTAGGATAAACATCCGGGTGTGGGTAATGGCCTCGGACTTTTGCGATTCCCGGACGTTTGCGGTTCCCGGACCAGTGCTCCCACCTTTTAGTCCGGGAAAACGAGGTTTGTGTGTATGTATATATATACATATATATATATATTATATATATATATATTATATATATATATATATATATATATATATATATATATATATATATATATAATATATATATATTATATATATATTATACGTATTTGCCGGCGCATAAGACGCACCTCCCCATAAGACGCACCCGTATTTTACATAAATATTTTGAGGGAAAAACAATATTAGTGTTTTGAGGACATATTTACTTTTCGTAAATTTATTAAGTTATTAAAAAAAAGATTTTGTAAGGGAAAACAAATGATTTTGAGCATGTACCCAAATACAATATTCACAGTGCAGTGAATGTGAATGAAAAATTATACTAGTTTAAATGTGAAGAGAATGTGTAGGGTAACCAAAATCGGTCATCAATTATTGCAGGATGATCCACGAATTGATATTCAAATATTATCTACCTATGACATTTAGCTTAGATTTAATTTTGTAAGTATGCCTTTGTTGCTTTTCTGCTATGTGTTTAGACTTTGTGGAAAATTTGCAGTAAAGATAATGGTATTATTTCGGTAGTGGGCTTTCAAAAGTCCTAGGATTCTTACCTCCATTATCGTGTATCTTTCTTTATTCTGTGTATTTTGAGCCCCATTTCCCGTGGCACAATCGAATATTAATGGCATTGGCAGTGTGAAGCTTAGGTATGTTTGCAGGGCGGGCCTGGAGGGGCAGGGCGGGCACCCCCCCACACACACATGTAAACAAACTTTGATTTCCTATAAAAACTAGAGCCAAATAAATTCAAAACACAGCAAAACTATTCAGGAAAACTAAGTTTCGGCCTCGAAATCGGTGGTTACCCAATAACAAAAAATTACCAAGATATTACACTGTAAGGTAACCATCTCACACATTTTTTGTTATTGTTGAAGGGCACCGATGTCGGGATCGAAGATATTCGCCATGGTTTACACCTGTGAATCTATCACGGTCGCGAGGGTTGATTAGTCTTTCTCCTTTTTGGTGCCGTGATGAGTCTTGGTCTTGGTGTGATGTGTGGAAGGCTTCTGTCCCGTCTACTGGTATTGTTGCAGCATTTTTACTAGCACTCTTTCCAGTTACAGTTTACAATTTCCTTATCCATAGAGATACAGGGAGGTCCCGTTATACGAGCATTCGGTATACGAGAATCCGATGATACGAGATGTGTAAATTAGGGTCTATTTTCAATATACGAGATCGAAAATCCAATGATACGACATTCAAACTGGGGTGAGTAAAATTATCAAGTTCAAAATGCACGCCCTACCACTCCCGGGCTGGACAAAGGGGGATTTGGTTGACCCCAGTGAGGTCACCCCTAGCAAGCCGTGACCTGAAGGGTAATTAAGCATATGGAGCGGCCAAACATTTAGGAGTAATTAGCAGGTGTGCGGCCCCAACCTTGGGACCGCAGTCAGGTCACCCCTAGCAAGGCGTGACCTGAAGGGTAATTAAGCCTATGGCGCGGCCTGACCTTTAGGGGTAATTAGCAGGTGTGTGGCCCCAACCTTGGGACCGCTACACTACCTTCTCTTGTATCACGCGGCGACCCCTACAGTACAAAGTCTTTTTTGCTGGTTATGCATGTTTTATGTTTAATTAATGTGGTTATGTTATTTTGTGTGCTATTTTCTCTTTCAGAATGCTTTTTCTACAGAATAGGTAATACAGTGTGGGTAATATAGACGCTGTGTGTTTGTTGTGTTTGCTATACTTTATTTTAGCTTGAAAAACATGTTTTTTTTTTTTTTTAATTGATGGGGTCCTGGAACCAAACCTATATTTTACCATTAGTTATGTGTTTCGTTATACGAGATTTCGCTTTACGAGTATGCCAGGTGGAACCTAACTGCTCGTATCTTCGGGACCTCCCTGTACAGGGGTGAGGATTGAGGGATCGAGGTGGTATAAAGGCCTACCCTGTCTCCCATCCATTCACAGTGGAGGGCGGCAGCGGGACTGTGGGAAGGGTTCATGTTTACATATGACGGCCATCTTGGCAGCAGAAACCGCGACCTTGTTGCCCCACCTCTTGTTTTCTCTTAAACTCAAACTTTTTCTTGGTATTATGCATTATTGCTGATATTACTAGTAACACAGTTACAAATTTGTGTTCAGGGGTCTACTGCTCAACACAGATCACTTGAGACCCCCTTAGTAATACACCACCGGCCATTCTGCATTCTCTGCCCAACCTCTCATTAGTAATATGGCCGCATTAGACGCAGGGTGAATTTTGCATTCCCTGTCTTGGAAAAAAACTGCGTCTTATGCGCCGGCAAATACGGTATATATATTATATATATATGTATATATATATATATATATATATATATATATATATATATATATATATATATATATATATATATATTATATATATATATATAATATATATTCAGTAAACCCTCTCGTATTCGGACCCTCATTATTCGGACCCATCATTGAGCATATACTTTGTTTACTGTAATTGTGGTTTCTTTGTTGTGTCCAAATGCTGTATTGGCGAGTGATCTGAGGCCATTGAGCCTTGGACCCAGATCCAGCAACTGAGGTCGTATCTCCAGCTACCACCCGCTCTCCCACCGCCTAGATACTACCTGCCCTTACTACCGTATCCAGCAAGCCTCCCTCGTTAGGTAGTTAACAGGTAGGAAGGCCCTGACTGGCTTGGACGAGTAATGACGTCATCAAACTTGTCATCAGTCACCAGCCAATAACAAACTTTCTAAAACTTTTTGACCAATCACAAGTCAACAAGACGTTTGACACGGCCTTTAAAGGTCATGTCACACGGACACTTTTTCCGTTAGTGTTACGGGGTGGCCGTGGCAAGAATGTTTCCCCGTCACTGGCTATCCTGCCACCTCAACACCTTTAAATAACCCTTATTTAAGGTGACACGCGGTACTACACTGACCTAAATAATGACGCGTGTATATAACAAACAGCTCACCATAATCACTACGATGTATAATAACTAGTAATGATGTAAAACCCTGCCCACCCTGCTGGCGAGCCTACCTCTCAGGACAACACGCTGTCATCCGCCTCACCTGTGCCTTACTGAAGAAGACAGGTCAGTTACCACACCTGTGATAGCATCATAGGATATCACCAGGGATCATAGGGCTTTTCAAGGGGTCCTCGCAGCCCTACAGACAACACCAAGGAGGAGGAAATCTCCGCCATCTTGATACTGCTGCCGGCTGCCGCTGCCAGACGTAGGACTGATAGTACTGTACACTACTCCTGTACGGTATTGTGTATTTTTACTGTAGATTTATTTATTTACATGATTCATCTTATGTTTATTTATATTTGCATGACTTAGACATTTTCTATAATCACCTAGAATTTTATTTTTTTAAACTTTTTTTTATTACTATTTTATCCCTGCATTATTCGGATCCTTGCATTATTTGGACCACTCCTTGGCCCAATTAGTCCGAATACGAGAGGGTTTACTGTATATATATATATATATATTATATGTGTGTGAAAATGCGCTCCTTCACATCACATTATCTATAAAACCCCATGTTTCCTGTGAGAGTATGAGAGTATGGCCTTTGCTGCCCTGCATCCTAATATCTGAACTCTCATTTGAAACAAAATGACTCATTTATACAATGCTAAAGAATAATACAAAATTGTGCTGATGTTGAGAAATATGTTCATAAAATCTGGATTTTTTTTTATTGAAGTTAGTCTTGAAAATAGAGGTGCGTCTTATACACAGAAAAATACATAATTGATTATACAAATATATTGATTATATTATATTTTTGTTTTTGTAGTATTATAAATGTTATTTTTCAAGTCGTCAACATAAATGACTGATTATAGGTATTTGATCATGGAATCCTAATCTATCTGATTGCGGAAAACAAAAGCATTTGATATAGGTCTACCAGAGGCTTCCATGATGGTAACGTTAGTGCAGGAACCAAAAGTGTTGGATTCTTTTTCAGAGTAACCACCACGTGTTGAAAAGCTATAACATGCTTTGTATGGATGTATTACTTTATTGTAGTTAAGATTTCTAGACCAACTTAATTATTTCCCTTAACAAGATAACTGATTATTGATCTTAGTCTTGATAATGCAGGTGGCCTATCATCATAGGCTAGGTGTTTGAACCAGCTGCTCCTGTAGATAATAATAAAAAGAAGAATATTCCTCATACATTACAATCTTTCAAAAAACTATTTCACTGCCTTATCATCCGTCCACTATTTTCCGGAATATTGTAATATAAACCTAAATATCAAGGAACAGGGAGGGAATGAGTTTTGTAGGGGTGGTAGTGAAATGCAGCACCATGAAATGGCTTGTGTATAGGGGAAGAAGGGTTCAAGAGTGTGGTGATAAGATGATTATACAAGAGTGGAAAAGATGCTGTGAGCAGGAGACAGCTATTCCCTGAATCCCTATAAGATGGTAGGATAGAGCAATAAGGAGCTCCCAGGAACAGACTGGAACCTGTATTCACAAATTTCAGGTGAATATAAGAGTAAACAGTAAATGGTTAAATTAGCTAAATGATTAGTAACATGTGAGCACCAAAGTAAATAGGACGATAGTTGACAATTAGAGTGGCACATGATTTAGTGATAAAGTAGTTGCCAGGTTATGTAACATGTAAACATGTTGAGGTACATTTCACATATGTACAAATTTGACAATGAACAGGAAAATTAAGCTGAATTTATTGAGGAAGCTATAAACATTGTTCCATGACTTGTATAGAAAAAGCACTGCATGAGTAAACTGGTAATTTCATGATACACCATCATAACTGTTGTTTCTTTTATGTACAGGAGCACTTCCAGGAGGTGATGCATCACCAGGAATTTGTGCAGCTCCCACCAGAAGAGGCCGCCCACCTGCTGGCCTCAGAAGACCTCAATGTGCCTTCTGAGGAGCTCATCTTTCAGGTTGGCAATGTAAATTCACACCCACTCACTAACACACACAAAATATCAAGATCGCGACAATGGCGGGACGCGGGAGACTGGCTCTGTTCTGAATCGTCCAAATCGGCTGATGAAAGGAGAATTTACCTATTGTGTTGGTGGGAAAGGGTATATGAGTACACAAGGGGTCCTGTCTCGTGAGTAGAGGTCATTGTATTGGTTATAGAGGTTGTATTGGTCAGAGTTACAAAAATCAGGCGGGCTTTGTTTACATTTTTCGCTATGGCGAAATTCTCCGACATCAAGGAGAACATAAGAAAATAAGGAAGCTACAAGAGGCCGCGAGACCTACACTAGGTAGTTCCTGTTACTTAACACTACCTACATCCACTTTTCATCCCCATCCATGAAATTTTCTAGCCTCATTTTAAAGCTCCCTAATGACTGCACTAACTACCTGTCTACTGAGTCCATTCCAATCATTTACCACCCTATTTATGAACCGGTTTTGCCCTATTTCTTTTTTAAATCTACACCTCATCTCGGATGTATGAATTTGAAGGCTTCACCTCGGGAGAAAAAAGTTATGGCATCAACATGAGGCGTGGCCCATGTGGAAAACCTGGCTGAAGATAGTGAATGCGTTTGATCTCAAACTTGTTTTGGAAAAAATCTAAGAGAAGAAGTCAACAATAAGAATGAGCTAAGTACTGTCCTGACACTGAATCACGAACAGGCAAAGACCATCAATGAGCTGACAAGAAATAATGACCAGGCTACAAAGGAAATAGGACAGCTTAAAGAGGACAACAGGAAACTACTGGAGGAGAGAGAGAAAATTAAAGAAGAGCTAAGGTTGAATGAGGCTAAAGCACTGGTTCATGATACATACTAAGATAAGATACTTTGATCCTATCTAGACACTACACACAACCCTCGTTTTCCCGGACTATTAGGGGGGGAGCACTGGTCCGGGAATGGCAAACGTCCGGGAATCGCAACAGTCCGAGGCCATTACCCACCTCCGGACGTTTATCCTACTCTAGTATTTACTGTCCGGCAACCGCCAATATCAACTACCCCGCCGCGGACTTTTACGTCACTTTGTTGTTGTTTTTAGGGCTGCGAGTATCCCTTGGGGAACACTATGAGCCCTGGTGATGTCCTATGATGCTATCACAGGTGCTGTAGTTGACCTGTCTTCCTCAGGAAGGCACAGGTGAGGCGGATGACAGCGTGTTGCGGGAGGGGTGGACGCCAGCCGCCGCCAGCAGGGTGGACAGGTCACACACACGTGGCGGCGTTCCGGGCGAGGAGTTGAGAGTTCTTTTCACTTCTCAGTTCACTCACTTCCACTCCCACTACACGGTGGGAGTGGAAGCGCGGACACTGCAGCAGAAAGTGTTCAATAGTCTCAGAGACGTTCCTGCACCAGGGGCAGTGGGGTTCAGGGGACTGACGGAGGCGATGCAGGTGAACCGTGAGTGTCGTGTGCCCAAATGTAAACAATACGACCGCTGAGCATGCTGCCACCTGGCGGGAGGCGCGGACACTGACCAGGGGTGACAGGAGACGCTCGGACCGGCGGACAACTTTGTCTATTTACGGACTGGACCAGACATTTATCCGGGACTCTGACATATCCCCGGACCTCGGATTTTGACCGGCAAATCCGATATCCCGGAAATGGAGGTCCGGGAAAACGAGGGTTGTGTGTACCAACGACAAGGTTATTGACTCTACAAAGTGCCACCACGCCAGGATGAACCTGGTGGGAACCTGGTGGGATCGAACACAGGGACGCTGCATGCAAGCCCACACCTCTACCAACCGAGCCACCCTGACTGGTTCATGAGAAACAACTAGATGAAATTAAGGAGGTGCGAAAAGGATGGAAAAAGTTGCACGACGAGGAAAAGATTGGCTTTAAAGAAATTTTCAAACAGTAATTAAAGGAGAACCAAGACAATGTAGAAAAGCAAGTTGTTAGGGTTCTAAAGACTAAGGCAAATCTAGTACAAGATGCAGCTGACAAAAAGAGATGTTTAATTATAACAGGATTAAAGGAGACATCCATGCTAGTAAGAATAGAGAGAGAGAAGATTGAACTTGCGGTGGTTAAGGAAATTGTATCAACCGTATTGAAGAAATTTCTAGGCTAAGACTAAATTGAAGAAATGTATCGACTGCAGGTGTGTTTGATTTAAATAAAGTTGATTTAATCATTGATTTAAATCATGATTTAAATCAAAGGATTTTTTTTTTTAAATCACTGATTTAAATCATAACCTTATCATTATTGAGAACGAGAGAGGAAAGAAGGAAAATAAGCAAATGGGTTTATGAACACCAATTTTATCATTGTAGTATAATTATATCATATTGAGACACAATGAGGTGGTGTGGGGCATCTACTGTGGCACTTTTAGATAGAAAATTGCCATGTGGCTGTTTTCACAAGCAAAATATTTTTTTCTCAATTATATATATATATTTTTGTTGTACTGTACAAAAAGCCACATATAATCATAGTAGTGTGGCTTTGGAGGGACCAAAAGTTGAATGTGCATGTACTTTTGTTTATAAAAGCCAAAGTGATATAAAACCAAAGTTTAATATGCATTAGATTGATTAATATATTATCAACAATAAATATAATTCTCTTGTTAACTGCTAAGTAATTATTACTACAACAAAAATCCCATTGAATCCGATTTGTAATCATCCTAGACACAACTGCATTCACGAGGTCTGGGGAACCACTGGCTGCTTAGTACGTCCCATGCGGTCACGGGTTTTTCACACCACTATCTATTGTTTGGTGTAGAACCCCATTTGGCACTAGATAGGTTCACGGAGAGCACGGAGGGTGCTACCTCCCAATCACCATCAGTGGTCAGAAAACTTAAACAACGCAAGAGGCAGCTTGGAAAGCGGCAAAGGCTAACATCAAGCAATACCATGACGCCAATCGTTGGAAGCGTCAGGAACAGGGTAGGGCAGTACCACTAAACCTGGGACAGATGGTATTGCTGAGGGACCATGCGGTGTTAGGAAGGAACAAGATTCATCTAAGTTTGCAGCCGAGGCATGGGAAATTGTGGAGGTGCTGGACGAGGTGAGCAGGGTCAGACCACCAGGTGAGCATGGCCAGGATAGAGTACTGCATCGCAGTAATCTGCATCCATGGGGAGGGTTGAAGGATGGGGTTGTTGGAGTGGAAAGGGAGGAGTTGGAGGGTAGAGAAAGTGAAGAAAAAGTAGAGGTGCCGGATATGGAGGAAGTGTTGAAGCGGTTTGGCATCAGAGGCACGGGGACATCAAGGGAGGATGAAGTAAACTCCAGTACAGAACAGGAAGGGTTATCAAGAGCAGGTGATTTGCCAGGAGAGGGACAGCAGTCGTCCAGTGATGGATCCGAGGAGAGTAAGGATCCTAGTTCAGTCAAGGACAGGATGGTAGAGACGACGTGACTTAGGCATTCCCGGCGAATTGCCGAGCAGAAGGAAGGAGGAGAATCTAGGTTTATTGGTTGTGGTGACTGTGTACATAGGGGCATGCACAACTTTTGAGGGGTTGAGTGTGAGAATGTCAAACTTAGGTTTGAATTTCGCGGCTGGAAAGGCTCGATGGGCAAGATGATAAAAAACGAGTTGTTGTTGTTGAGAGGAGACGCTGTGTTGGGGGCGAGGAGGCATTGACTGAGTGGAGTATTGGCGAGGCATGCTATGGTTTAGAGCAGGTATGTGGTAATTGTAGTGTTCATGGGAGTTGCTAAGAGAGTGAGAGAATGGTAGGGTTGGTTTGTGAAGGTCTGTAACATGCTCCGTTTGTCCTAGGAGTTGTGGACTAGCACTGAGCAGTGGTCTGCGGTGACGCCGGCCGGTGAAGCAACGCCAGTGACCTTGAGGAATTGTGTGGTGGCCTGGTGGGTGCCTCAAAGGGGTGTTTACCGTACCAAGCACTAAGCAGTGGTCCTCACCCGTCCTGGATATCGCTCGCCCTGACTCACCCGAGTGATGTTACATTAACTCGAAAACCTCCTGCCAGGGTGCAAGGAAATACCGTTTGTTTTCACCCGGTTTAATTACAAAAGAACATAAATAGTAACAGTATTTCCTTTCTTATCCTTTCACCAGTACACACCCTCTGACCCACACTGCCAGCTTTCCATTACACTGCACCTAACAAAACTGAGTAAACAGTAAACACAGAGTAATAATACTTTCCTAACACACAGTAACCAGACACCATACACCTTCCTTGCTGCGTGGTACGGTAAACACCCCTTCGTGGCACCCACCAGGCCACCACACAATTCCTCAAGGTCACTGGCGTTGCTTCACCAGCCGGCGTCACCGCAGACCGCTGCTCAGTGCTTGGTACGGTAAACACCCCTTCGTGGCACCCACCAGGCCACCACACAATTCCTCAAGGTCACTGGCGTTGCTTCACCGGCCGGCGTCACCGCAGACCACTGCTCAGTGCTTGGTACGGTAAACACCCCTTTGAGGCACCCACCAGGCCACCACACAATTCCTCAAGGTCACTGGCGTTGCTTCACCAGCCGGCGTCACCGCAGACCACTGCTCAGTGCTAGTCCACAACTCCTAGGACAAACGGAGCGTGTTACAGACCTTCACAAACCAACCCTACCATTCTCTCACTCTCTTAGCAACTCCCATGAACACTACAATTACCACATACCTGCTCTAAACCATAGCATGCCTCGCCAATACTCCACTCAGTCAATGCCTCCTCGCCCCCAACACAGCGTCTCCTCTCAACAACAACAACTCGTTTTTTTATCATCCTGCCCATCGAGCCTTTCCAGCCGCGAAATTCAAACCTAAGTTTGAAATTCTCACACTCAACCCCTCAAAAGTTGTGCATGCCCCCATGTACACAGTCACCACAACCAATACACCTAGATTCTCCTCCTTCCTTCTGCTCGGCAATTCGCCGGGAATGCCTAAGTCACGTCGTCTCTACCATCCTGTCCTTGACTGAACTAGGATCCTTACTCTCCTCGGATCCATCACTGGACGACTGCTGTCCCTCTCCTGGCAAATCACCTGCTCTTGATAACCCTTCCTGTTCTGTACTGGAGTTTACTTCTTCCTCCCTTGATGTCCCCGTGCCTCTGATGCCAAACCGCTTCAACACTTCCTCCATATCCGGCACCTCTACTTTTTCTTCACTTTCTCTACCCTCCAACTCCTCCCTTTCCACTCCAACAACCCCATCCTTCAACCCTCCCCATGGATGCAGATTACTGCGATGCAGTACTCTATCCTGGCCATGCTCACCTGGTGGTCTGACCCTGCTCACCTCGTCCAGCACCTCCACAATTTCCCATGCCTCGGCTGCAAACTTAGGATGAATCTTGTTCCTTCCTAACACCGCATGGTCCCTCAGCAATACCATCTGTCCCAGGTTTAGTGGTACTGCCCTACCCTGTTCCTGACGCTTCCAACGATTGCAGTCATGGTATTGCTTGATGTTAGCCTTTGCCGCTTTCCAAGCTGCCTCTTGCGTTTGTTTAAGTTTTCTGATCCACTGATGGTGATTGGAGGTAGCACCCTCCGTGCTCTCCGTGAACCTATCTAGTGGCAAATGGGGTTCTACACCAAACAATAGATAGTGGTGTGAAAAACCCGTGACCGCATGGGACGTACTGTTATAAATGGCTGTTAGGCTGGACAAGTGCCTGGGCCAATGCTTCCGCTGCTCCCTACCCAGGGTAGCCAGCATCCCGTGTAAGGTGCGATTGAATCGCTCACAAATCCCATTTCCCTGGGGATGATATGGGTTAGTCCTGGATTTAGCCACATGATAGTACGTACTTACATAAGAACATAAGAAAATAAGGAAGCTACAAGAGGCTGCGAGGCCTACACGTGGTAGTTCCTGTCACCTAACACTACCTACATCCACCTTTCATCCCCATCCATGAACCTATCCAGCTCCTCTTTAAAGCTCCCTAATGACTCCGCACTAACTACCTGTCTACCGAGACCATTCCATTCATTCACCACCCTATTTGTGAACCAGTTTTTCCCTATTTCCTTTCTAAATCTACGCTTTTCCAGCTTGAATCCGTTCCTTCTTGTTCTACCCTGGTTAAAAGCCGTAAGAACTTTTCCTACCTCTCCTTTATTAAATCCCTTTATCCACTTAAAAACTTCTATCAGATCGCCCCCTACTCTGCGTCACGAGTGAGTGTAATTTTAATAACTTCAATCTTCTCTCATAACTAAAGTTACGCATCCCTTGTATCATTTTGGTCATCCTTCTCTGCACTTTTTCTAACAACACTATATCCATCCTGTAATATGGAGACCAAAACTGAACCGCATAGTCTAGGTGAGGCCTGACTAGAGCCAGATACTTGCAGAGTTCCTGTATCAGATGTCCCTCAAAATTTCTGCCCTGATCACTGTGCAACCTCTCCGGACACCTATACCGATGGAAGATCTCTTCCACTAATATCTTTGCCACCGTGATTGCTTTCTGATTTTTTGTGGGGAAAGCCAGGGCAAACTTGCTAAACACATCCGTCACCACCAGTACATTTTCCTTCCCATCATTGGAGGGATCTTAACAAGGTGAAGTCTACAGCCAACACTTCCCATGGACGGCTAGCTTCCACTCTTCCTAACTTCGTCTTTGCCCGCACACCTTCCTGCTTTCCCATGACACACACCTTACACTCTGCCACATACTTCTTAATATCCTCATGTAGTCTGGGCCAAGCAAATCTATTACTCACCAACGAGGTTGTCCTAGCAACGCCCTGATGACCCCATTCGTCGTGAGCTGCCCTCAGTACCTTCTTCCTTTAGCTTCCTGGCAACACCACCTTCCATTTACCACTTCTTGCATTGTTTCCCCGCCAGTAAATCACTCCATACCTCATAATTAAAGATTTTCTCACTCTCCACCAATGTTTAAATTCTTCTAGCTGTAGCAACTCCTTTATCTCTGCAGGACTCAATTTTCCAATCATTTGCATCCTTAGCTTACCTAGCACTGGGCATGACTTCTGCATATCTCTCAACTGCTCTTCACTGACTTTGTTTCACACCCTCATCACTGCGACTCTCTTCTCCACTGGTGTGTCTAGATCAGTCTCCCACATCTCCCTCTCCACCTCCTCCTCACTCTCACTCAATTCATGAGGCCTCCGGGACAAACCATCTGCATTGCCATTCTCCTTCCCTGGTCTGTACTTTACTACAAAATTGAAC
Organism: Chionoecetes opilio; assembly: GCA_016584305.1. NCBI lineage: Eukaryota > Metazoa > Arthropoda > Malacostraca > Decapoda > Majidae > Chionoecetes > Chionoecetes opilio. The sequence continues at coordinate 161,861 of JACEEZ010024397.1, read as the reverse complement.
CTACCCAAATCTCGCAACCACCTACTTTCAACTGCCTCAAGTTTAGCAGTCTTCAAATGTGCTAACGGATTATTGTCAGTCAGCACCACAAACTACAGCCCATTTCAGTGCTAACAGCTCTAATTTCCTAGAACTGTAATTACTCATGTTACGTTCTGATTTCCTGAGGCCCCTACTGGCAAAAGCTACTGGCTTTAATTTTCTCTCCTGCTCCTGAGACAGAACTGCTCCTAGTCCTTCGAAGCTGGCATCAGTCTCCACTACAAACTGGTTGGCATAGTCTGCACTTTGCAACACTGGTGCCTGACTCAACCTCACTTTCAACTCTGAAAAAGCCTTAGCTTCAGCCTTACCCCAATACTTGGTCACATCTGCCTTAGATTCCCCACTCATTAGGGCATGCAATGGAGCAGCTACTCTTGCAAAATCCTTCACAAATCTTCTGTAGAATGAACAGAAGCCTACAAATCCCCTGACCTCCTTAACAGTACATGGAGTGGGCCACTCCTGTACAGCCCAGATTTTCTCAGAGTCCGTGCTAATCCCTTCCTTGGATATAACAAAACCAAGGTATTTGACCTGGGGCGCTAGGATATGGCACTTGGAGGGCTTCAGCTTCAGTCCATACTTCCCCAAAAGCTCCAATATCTCTTCCAACCTATTCAAATGTTCATCCATACTACGAGCAAACACAAACAAATCATCCAAATAAACCAGCAGAGTCACAAAAATCTTATCACTAAACACATGTTCCATAAATCTTTGGAAAGTGGCTGGACTGTTAGACAACCCCATGGGACACCGCACATATTGATAATGCCCAAATGGTGTTACAAAAGTAGTCTTGGGCCGATCTTCTGCCCTCACGCGTATTTGATGGTAACCTGCCGCCAGATCAAAGGAAGAGAAATACTGTGCTCCAGCCAAGGAATCAACTGTATCCTGCACTCTCGGCAATGGAAAAGCATCTTTCACTGTAACCTCATTCAACCTTCGATAGTCTACACAAAGTAACAACGATCAGTCTTTTTTTCTCACCAACACTATAGGGGCCGCATAGGGGCTTACATTCTACTCTATCACTCCTTGATTCAAGAGTCCCTTCACATGAGCCTTCACTTCAGTGATACGCGCTGGAGGCAAATGTCTGTATGGCAATCGAATGGGCACATCACTGCTAAGATGAATCTCATGCTCCACTCCATGGGCACACCCTAAATCCTGGTCATCTTCTGCAAATACACTCTGATACTTATAGAGCAGCTTATCCAGCCTCTCCAACTGTACTGAATCAACTTGACACTCATCTACACGCATCCCTATGCGGTTCCTAAACTCCCGAGCCACTGCCAGGGGTACAGTCTCTGCCGTTGTGTCCATGAACTCTCCCCATGGTGACTTCCCGTCCATAGGATACCTTTGCTACCTTCCATTGTGGTCTGAACCGCACATCTGTCTTTCCCAAATTGCCCACTGTCACCCATCCTTCTCCATTAACTAATCTTGTATAACTGGGAAAAACGCACACACCCTCAGGCACCCAGTAACCATCAGCAGGCTCCAAGGGTTCCACCACCACACTATCCACGTCCACTTCCCGCAAGCTTCCCACAAACACTTTCAGCACCTTTCTGGTACCTGCAGGAACCACCAAATCCTGATGCTGCTGTACCACAGCCCATCCCAGTGGCTGTTGCAGTACTCTCAATCTGGCCTCCACTGCCCGAACACACTTTCCCCACTTCTCGCCCAATCCCAGTTGCACAGTCCTTTCTTCCGGGTTCTGCTGTCCACTCACTAATTCTGCCAGAACATTCATCCCCAGCAACACTGGTACATGAGTCCCCTGTACCACACCAGTCTCTCCAGCACAGCGTTTTACAAAAATTCCACTATCCTTCACCACTCTCCCCTCAACCTCCACGTCCACCTGCACATAGCCCAAACAGGGGATTTCCATTCCATTTGCATCTGTGATCCGAATGTCCATCCCATGAATCACAGTCTGCTGGGGCAGGAGGTGCTCTTTATACCATTCCTCAGTCACCAAGCTCACCTCGGCACCTGAATCAGCCATGGCTCCAGCTGACATACCATTCACCAACACTTCAACCACCAAAGTTTTTCCAAACAACTTAACCTTCTTTTTCTTCTCCCCCATGATCTCCTGAGTATCCTTGGCTAAGCTTCCAACCTGTGCTGTTTTGGGGGGGCCGGTGGTAACCCTTGAGAACTGGCCCCGGGGCCTCAAGGATTCCCGTTTTCCGCCTTCTTGGCCATCAGCTCCCTAAACTTGTCACATTGGAAACCCAGGTGTTCTTGCAGTCCACACAAAGAACATGGGGTAGGGGAATGAACACTTCACACAACCCTCTCTGATTTCTCTCCACCCCTTAGCTCCACCTCCTCTTGACGGATCTGTTCAGCCTCACTCACTTGGAAGGCTGCACGCTGTACCAAGCCCTCCCACTGCACCTGAGACTGTTCCTCCCACCACCTTTGCAGCTTCACTCCAATTTTCCTGTCCCTCAAGTTCCTACAAAACCAGGTGTACAATATCCACTGCCGGTCCTCCTGGCTTCTGCTCCTAACTTGCTGCATTTTCTTCTCAATTTCACACAAAGCATCAGCAAATTCCCACACACCTTCATACCTCTGTTGTACTCGAGCATGTAGGTAACTGTTTTTCTAACTCCAAATAATTAAGCTTCTGGCCAAAAGCATCCTGTAGGCATGCAAACAACTCAGAGACAGACCTAACTTGACTGTTCCTAACCCTTGTCAATGCTGGCCTCTTCAAAAGCCCACACAGGTATGTAACTGCCTCCTTTCCTTGCAGTCCTACCTGCATTACATTCTCTTCAGCATCCTTCACTCACTCATCTAGTTCATGAGCCCTACGAAACTTCCCAGAAAACTTTTGGAAAGTAGGGGCCTGTCTATTGAGCACCATCCCTTGAGGCTGAGGGGGCACACTATGAGCTTCATTATGCCCCAATTTGGATACCACTACTGCCAGCTCCCTGCTGACATTAAGCAAGTCACGCACGGTATCAGATCCACCAGTAGTGGCAATCTGGTTGTCCTCCTCGCACTCCATTGACCTGACAGAACACGTATCCTCATCCCCCGTTACATAGACAAAATCTTCCATGCTTACACTTTATACTAGACCCAAGCAGGAGTTGTTACCATTATCAACCCAGGAGGGTGTGAAAACTGCGCTCTGCTACCAATTCTGTAATGAGTTGGATAGAGCTTCCCTCATCCGTTAGTCGACCATATTTAGAGTAATTTGCTATGTTGAGTCAAACAAATTGCAACAGTTTGTTTTATTGTTAATTATTGTTTATTAAGTAGTTATTGATGACATATCCAAAAGGGACACAGGTTTCAACCCAGAAGTTACCTAATTTGCATAATTTCAAAATGGCCGCCATTTATATATACAGTCAAACCTCGATATAACGGACTAAAGGGGGGGAGGAGGAGTCCGTTATAGCCGATTGTCCGTTATAGCGAGGGTATTTTCCCAAGGGGGGAAAAATATATGAAAAAACCGGAAAATTGTGAAATAAATGAGAAATAATCACAAACACAACCAGACTGTGTAGCTATGTTGGGAGGTAAACAGTGACTGGCACTACATGCTGAATTTGGTCCGCTCCTACACGTGAAATAAATGAGAAATAATCACAAACACAACCAGACCGTGTAGCTAGTCTAGCTCAAGCTCTAGTGAAAGGTAAACAAATTACTATGAGCCAGATTCAGCAGTGGCTTCCAAAGGTATTGCTTATTATCATGACTAATGCTCATTATTATATATATTATATGGTTGTGAACTGCAGTTCTATACACGTGTCACTATTTATGTCAGTGTAGCATTGCGTGTCGCCTTAGATAAGGGTGATTTAGGGTGTTGAGGTGACAGGGAGACGTAGCAGCGGCCACGCCATAACACTAATAGTCACTATTTTAAACAATACACACCTTCTACCACTAAATCACTAGCAACACAGGCTCCTTCCTTATAATATTACATCTTAATATGTGATACATCAAAACTCCTTAAAACCCAAGCATTCCAAAATAAAATGAGAAAATAATACAATAATGTTGAGTTGACAATTCGAGCTGCGATAAGCGGTCTAAAATGCAAAAAAAAAAAAAAAAAAAAAAGTCACGCAAATGGAGTCCGTTATATCCGATGTCCGTTACATCGAGGTCCGTTATATCGAGGTTTGACTGTATATGGCCCATTATCTCTAAAACTACTCAGTTTTAGCACAATAAGTGCATTACACTTGAATAGAAACATGATCCAGTGAATCTGAAAAAATATATTTTCAAACTCACATGACCCCTCTAAACATGTAGGTCAAAGGTCAAGTTGTACAAAATAGGTCAAATGGCTGTTTTTACGGGAAATGTATTTTATGCATGATTAATATTTTGCGTCGCCTCTTAAAAAACAAGATTATAGAGTCACTGCCTCATGTGCAAAATTATTTTCAAGGTATGCAACTATGGATGGTGTACGTATGCCTGTATGGCACTAATAATCTGAATACATTTTCTTTTCTCAACATTTTCTAGGTCTGTTTTAATACAAATTAGACACCCCTGACACAAAACAGGGGCTGCTTTGCTTAACTCTGCTTCAAAACCAAAACTTGCTGAGGCTATTTCCAAACTATGTAAGGATACCCCAGAGTTCCCAGTTCCTGAAGCAGAATGCAATGTGTTGGACGGGGGTTCCCTTCTGCAGCGTTTGCCATGGACACAGGGTCAAACATAAAACAAATAATCACCGCTTACATACGCATGGTAAAGAAGTACATCTATCCAATCGTTGTATTCGATTGATATCTACAAGATACAATAAAAACCGTAGTACACCAAAGGCGTGGACAATTTTCTGGAAAGGTCAAGCTAGCCATCGATTTGCCACTTAAGATGGAAAAGAAAACATTCCTGCAAAACAAAGGAAACAAGCAGGCATTCATAAATATGTTATCAGATGAGATGCATAAAGAGGATATAGATACCATCCATGCTGAAGACGATGCAGATCTACTGATTGTTCAGACAGCAGTCAGTATGGCTGAGTACAAAACGACATTTGTAATTGCTGAGGATACAGACATCCTTGTGCTAATGTGCCACCACCATAAACTTGGTATCAAATTGTTCATGAAGTCAGAGAAGAGTGCAATAAAAGTCCCATTGTGGAATATCCAGGCGACATGTGAAACTTTGGGAAGTCGATTATGCACATACAGTAAAACCCTTATAACTCGGCACGATAGGGGCTCTGGCCCTTGCCGAGTTATTCAATGTGCCGAGTTATGCAATGTCCTCCTCTGATATGGGTTATATAAAAAAAGAAAAAGAAAAAAAAGAATGTAAATAAAGTACTGTAAAAGCATAAAAACTACACTTACCAGTGAACGGGTAGAATGTGCTGGATTTTATATCAAACTCAGCACAAATAGCATGCATGGATGCTAGGGTGTCCCAAGATCATAGAGGGAAAAAATGAAACATGTTTTTTTCACTTGCTCGTGTTTTACTTCTGTTCACACATGCATAAGAAGAGTTCCTGTGAAATTAGACTAAATTCGGAGAATATTTAGGGGTCGCGACAAACTGAACAATTTTCTAATAACCTTAAAAAACAAAGAAAAAACTCAAAACATTCCACATTTTTAGAAAGAAACTTATAAGGAAACCAAAACAGACAGTTTTCATTGTTTCCATTCAGAAAGCCTTCTTTTGAAGGTCCTCCTTCTTTTCCCGCCCCACAAGTTTCCGATGCTGGTGGACTAACTGGAGGAGATACTTCTCCTGTGCGGCCGACTTCGTGGACCCCAGGTAGCGCTGGATTAGGGCGATGCCCCGCTCCGCGGCATTGTTGACCACTCGGAGGCCAAGTGCCCGTTTCCGAGCGTCCTTGAATCGGTTGTCCTCCTCCCACAATGCCGGGTCCTTTGCCAGGAAGCCCTCGTCCGCGTCGAGTTTCTGAAAGAAGGACCGTGTCTTCGAAGTGATGAAGGACGAGAGGGAGGAAGACATCGTCATCTTTTTTCCCTCCAATCGCTTGAGTTCCTTCTTCGAGGTAGGCTTGTCCAATGCCTTGACCATCTGCTTCTTCTCCTCCACATCAATCCTTGAGTCGAAGAAGGCCAGTCCCGCGTTTTCCTCGGAAACGTACCACAGGTGGTGTCGCAGGGCTTGTTCTGCTGCCTTGGCAACGGTTTGGTCAGGGTATGTCTTGAGGATCTCGAGAAGCAGCACGTCGTTCAACGGAGCTTTCACAGAGATCGGTGCCTCAGTGCCATTGCTTGCAGTACACCAGAGCAACGAGAGGGCCACTCGTTCCACTCCGGCCTTCTCTCGACCAGTAAAGCGACAGCTGGGATTTCAGCATCTGAAGCTTGAGGCAGTAATGGCCTTGGCCATCCACCGGGCTTGATGGAGAGCTCCAGGACGTGCGGAATGGTTTGGCTGGACCTTCACCACCGAGGAACAGGTAGGAGAGATGGAGAAGTTCTTCATAGTCCTCCCTGGGATGGTTCTTCGACATCAGAGCCTCCTTCAGGAAGGCCAATGTGTCGTCGTTCAGCTTGCTGGCAGTGTCATTGGTGGCGAAGAACTCTACGAGGTCCTCCGATGTTTCCACCGTCTCTCTCTGCGAGGAATCCACGAAGGACCATCGATCACGGAGTCGTTTGAAGATTCCAATGTCAGGACCAGAGGAAGAGCCGAGGCTGGCTTCGAAGACATCCTTGAGGATCACCTCGTGGACATGATGGCGGCAGGCCAACCAAAGCAAGCTTCGTCCGAGTTCTTGCTCAATCCGAATGCAAGCACCTTGCACCATGCCAGTGTTCGAAGCCGTGGTGTCGAAACAGAAGGCTTGTCCAGAAATCTTGTCCCTGACGCCCGCTTCGTCCACCTCCTTCAAGACCACTGCAGCCACGTTTCTGCCAGTCGAATCCGAGCTTGCCGGGACCCCAAGAAGGAACTCGGCGTCATCTTCCCCTGTGAGGAGGTCGGCTATGCGGTCCTCCGTATCGCCAGAGAGGGACGGGAGGTTTTTCCGTCCCAATGCAGGACCAACCTCTCAGTATCTCCTGGTTCCGCAGTTCCACGATCTTCTCGGCGGCTTGCTCTCTCCCCGCATTCGTGCTCGATGGACCGTGCTCTTCGAGACCGCCATACTCCCAATGTCCATTCCAAGAACTTGAGCGGTAGCTGCGAACGTTGACGTTGCTTGCCGCACCGACAACTTCTCTCGATCCCAAGTTGAAATGAGGTTAAGATCCTTCACGGAGATCGATGGTGACTGTTTGAGTTTTTTCCTCTGGCTTCGGGATCCACGAGCCGGTGATGACGTCGTCGACACAGGACTGCTGCTGCTGCTACTGCTTTGGCTTGGGATTTCCGCCCTTTCAGTCAGCCTGGCAATGTCGCTGTCTTCACGTTCCCGGAGCCGCTTGAGTAGAGTTCCGCGCTCGACCTGCTTCTCCACCTTCGCTGTCACGAGGTCAATTCCAGCCATGGATGATTCCCCTCTGTCTTCTCTCTGACTCCGCAGGAACTCCTTGTCCTCGTCCTTCACGTCTGCCTGTTGGAGAGAGGAGGAGTGTGCGAGGTCGAAGATTTCTTGGAGGTCTCCTTTGAAAATCTCCTCATCCATACGATGTTTCGGCCTGTCTTTGTTCTTGTTCTTCTTGAGGTCATTGTACGCCTTTACCAGCTTTGACAGCTTCGTGCCGGCGTGTATTACTGTAGCTGTCGGAATCTCGGCGTGCGACCAGAAGGGCAGAACCTCCTCCACCACCGCCTTCCTGCTCCCGCTCGCCGTCTTCCCCATCTCCCGGTGGTGGTGGTAGTAGCGGAGGAGGACCTGCTCCTTCGATGGTAGCCGGGCCCCGGTGATTTCATCGATTGGAGCCTTGTCGATCAGCCAAAGATTACTAGCGGCTCTTGTTGCCATGTTGATAACCTGAGGGAGAAAAAAAGTGGAAATTTAGAAAAATCCTGAAATTCGAGACACGTCACCTAAATGTTCACTTTGTCGGGATCCCTAAATATTACTCAATTCGCCCAAAATTTCAACGCAATACTGTTTTACTATGAGAGAACCGGAATAACACACGAGCGTGCAACATTTCAAAACTTGCATTTTGGGACACCCTAATGGACGCACCTGCATCCATCCTTGCCAGCACTTTCACCTTTTCCTGCAGGCTCAGGCTCTTCAATTTCACTCCCTTCCTGCTGGAGACACCCTTGCGTGATGAAGCTAGCTCGACATCTTTATATATAGTACTATATGATGTAATCCCAAAACACATAAAATAGGTGGCAAAGTAAAGCAAAGGTCGGGTACCAGCGCGTAGGCTGAGCCGTGTTTTTGTCGTCCAAGCACTGTCTTGGATTACGAATCCCAATCCAATAACACTTGCTGAAATGTTATACTACTTTGTGATATTGCTTCCAAAGTTTTGCATTGATTATTATTTCGACTCCTACCAAGCTTGTTATGTTTTTGAAGCAGAAACCAATTCCTTTTCAATTTCGACAAAAAACGGAATTCGTATCCAAGACGGTGCTTGGACGACATAAACACGGCTCAGCAGCTGACAGCCTACACGCTGCTTCCCGACCTTTGCTTTACTTTGCCACCTATTTTACGTGTTTTGGGATTACATCATACAGTACTGTATTTCAAGATGTCAGCTTCAGCACGCAAGAGTGTCTCCAGCAGGAAGGGAATGAAATTGAAGAGCCTGAGCCTGCAGGAAAGGGTCAAAAGGACAAAAACACGAATTTATTCGACTGAGGATATGCCGATTGTAAGCAAAGAGATGCAGTTATAACATCAATATGCCGAGATACATTATTTTTTGCAGACTTTCTGTTTACATGTTCACACAAGAGTTTGTGAGGGCATGATATGCCGAGTGAAAACCAAGAGATGCAGTTTAGGGGAGGCGGTAGCAGAGTGGTTAGCTTCCCTGAGTGGCGTTCTCGAAGACCTGAGTTCGATCCCGAGTGAGACCCATAAATCCACTTGAAATCTTTCTGCACCGTTGAGTGGCCTAAGAACACCCACATACCCTGTCCATTAACTCTATCTTCGACTGCGAGTGCATGGGAGGACACAGGGGGGCGGCATGAGCCTCTAATTACAGGCGTCGCTATAAGAATCCTGCCTGCGCCACCACGGGCGAGGGCCATCCATCACAGCCCTCGAGTGAGCCTCCAGGGCCTACCATCTCACCCATGAAGCTCACTGCCTACACGCACTATAGGCATAGATGTAAAACAACAACAACAACAACAACTTTGTCTTTGCCTTGCCGAGATATATCAAATTCCGAGTTATAAGGGTTTTACTGTACTTACCATTTCTACATGCAGTATGCGGATGCAATACCACGTCAGAACTCCATGGGATCGGCAAAGGTTGCGTGCTAGGCATTAAGAAATCTAATGAGCTAATGCAGATAGGTGAATCTTTCATGTCGAGTTCAGCTAGCCACGAAGAAATCAGAGATGCTGGGGCTAAAGCATTGGTATGTTTGTATGGTGGACGAGATACAAGTTTGAATACCTTAAGGAGGAAGCTGTTTGGTGACAAAGTTGTCAAGAGCTTCAAGAGTGTCGACATCAAGAAACTTCCACCAACAGCTGATGCAGCCAAATATCATTCTTATAGAGTGTATCTACAGACTCAAATATGGATAGGAAACGTGGTACTGAAGCCGGAAGATTGGGGATGGAATAGTCAACACGAGAGTTTGTTGCCTGCAAAAATGGACAGCAGACCAGCTCCTGATGCCCTCCTGAGGATCGTACGTTGCAAATGCATGGAGTACTGTGACACACTGATATGTTCATGCAAGAAAAACGGGATGTACTGCACCGAATTCTGCGGAAATTGCCAAGATGGACTATGCACAAACATAGAGTTAGATGAATTTGACTACTAATTCACAGTATGTATCTAAAAGAAGAACACAAATAATGAACACCTTAATATGTGCATATATAACCGTTTACATATGTTCTTTAATTTGATTGTGATCGAATGTTGTAAGTCTTGACATAGGGCCTACACTTTCATGGGTAACTTCGGACAGGGTACAATATCTATATAACAATTAATATTGTTAAAAAATAATATCATTAGCCATGTCTTAATGCACTTTTTTTTTGTAAAGAAAAGGTCATTTGACCTATTTTTATTTATTCTTGACCTTTGACCTACATGTTTTAGACGGGTCATTTGAGTTTGAAAAAATGTTTTATAGCTTCACTTGTTATGTTACTATTCAAGTGTAATGCACTTATTGTGCTAAAAATGAGTATTTATAGAGATAATGGGCCTTATATATAAATGGTGGCCATTTTGAAAATATGCAAATTAGGTAACATCTGGGTTGAAACCTGCGTCCCATTTTGGATATGTCATAAAGAACAACTCAATAAACAACAATCAACAATAAAACAAACTGTTGCAATTTGTTTGACTCAAAAGTGTAAATGTGGTAAACTACGTCCTGGATAGGGCTCGCCCTGACTCACCAGAGTGACGTTACGTTAACTCGAAAACCTCCTGCCAGGGTGCAAGGAAATACCGTTTGTTTTCACCCGGTTTAATTACAAAAGAACATAAATAGTAACAGTATTTCCTTTCTTATCCTTTCACCAGTACACACCCTCTGACCCACACTGCCAGCTTTCCATTACACTGCACCTAACAAAACTGAGTAAACAGTAAACACAGAGTAATAATACTTTCCTAACACACAGTAACCAGACACCATACACCTTCCTTGCTGCGTGGTACGGTAAACACCCCTTCGTGGCACCCACCAGGCCACCACACAATTCCTCAAGGTCACTGGCGTTGCTTCACCGGCCGGCGTTACCGCAGACCACTGCTCAGTGCTAGTCCACAACTCCTAGGACAAACGGAGCGTGTTACAGACCTTCACAAACCAACCCTACAATTCTCTCACTCTCTTAGCAACTCCCATGAACACTACAATTACCACATACCTGCACTAAACCATAGCATGCCTCGCCAATACTCCACTCAGTCAATGCCTCCTCGCCCCCAACACAGCGTCTCCTCTCAACAACAACAACTCGTTTTTTATCATCCTGCCCATCGAGCCTTTCCAGCCGCGAAATTCAAACCTAAGTTTGACATTCTCACACTAAAATCAACAGTAATGTATAAGACCAAGAAAAAGTTGGAGTTTAAGAGAAAACAAGAGGTGGGGCAACAAGGTGGCGGCTGCCAAGATGGCCGTCATATGTAAACATCACCCCCCTCCTGCAGTCCCGCTGCCACTCTCCACTGTAAATGGATGGGAGACAGGGTAGGCCTCTATACCACCTCGATTCTTCAATCCTCACCCCTGTATCTCTGTGGATAAGGAAATTGTAAACTGTAACTGGAAAGAGTGCTAGTAAAAAGGCTACAACGGTACCTGTAGACGGGACAGAAGCCTTCCACACATCACACCAAGACCAAGACCCATCACGGCGGCAAAACTTCATCCGCTTCAAGGCCGAATCACAACATACCATCATACCTTGACATGTACCTTCCTGAGGAAGACTAATCAACCCTCACGACTGTGATAGATTCACAGGTGTAAACCATGGTGAATATCTTTGATCCCGACATCGTTGTAATAATAACAACAATAACAAAAAGGTAGAGATGATTACCTTACAGTGTAATATCTTGGTCATTTTTTGTTATTGGGCAACCACCGGTTTCGAGGCCGAAACTTAGTTTTCCTGGATAGTTTTGGTGTGTTCTGAATTAATCTGGCTCTCGTTTTTGTCGGAAATCAATGTTTGTTTACATATGTGTGGGGGGGGGTGCCCGCCCTGCCCCTCCAGGCCCGCCCTGCAAACATTGCTAAGTTTCACACTGCCAATGCCATTAATATTCGATTGCGCCACGGGAAATGGGGCTCAAAATACACAGAATGAAGAAAGATACACGATAATGGAGGTAAGAATCCTAGGACTTTTGAAAGCCCACTACCGAAAGAATACCATTATCTTTACTGCAAATTTTCCACAAATTCTAAATACATAGCAGGAAAGCAACAAATGCATACTTACAACATTTAATCTAAGCTAAATGTCATAGGTAGATAATATTATAATATCAATTCGTGGATCATCCTGCAATAAATGATGACCGATTTTGGTTACCCTACACATTCTTTTTACATTTCAACTAGTATAATTTTTCATTCACATTCACTGCACTGTGAATATTGCATTTGGGTACATGCTCAAAATCATTTGCTTTCCCTTACAAGTTTTTTTTTTAATAACTTAATAAATTTACGAAAAGTAAATATGTCCTCAAAACACTAATAATTTTTGTTCTCAAAATATTTATGTAAAATACGGGTGCGTCTTATGCAGAGGTGCGTCTTATGCGCCGGCAAATACGGTAATTTATGACAGCCATATCAAAATATACTCATATATGCCCACCTAACTTTCATTCTTCATGTTCTTATGTAACATTTAAATCATTGATACTGCATTGTTGTTTGTTTGTTTTCATGTGGGTATATACCGTATTTGCCGGCGCATAAGACGCACCCGTACTTTACATAAATATTTTGAGAAAAAAAAATATTAGTGTGTTTTGAGGACATTTATTTTTTTCGTAAATTTATTAAAAATATTTGTAAATTTATTAAAAGTTACTAAAAAAAGTTTTGTTAGGGAAAACAAATGATTTTGAGCATGTATCCAAATACATTATTCACAGTGCAGTGAATGTGAATAAAAAATTTACTAGTTAAAATGTAAAGAGAATGACAGTGTAGGCCTGTAGGGTAACCAAAATCGGTCATCATTTATTGCAGGATGCTCCACGAATTGATATTCTAATATTTTCTACCTATGATATTTAGCTTAGATTTAATATTGTAAGTATGCCTTTGTTGCTTTTCTGCTGTGTTTAGAGACTTTGTGGAAAATTTGTAGTAAAGATAATGGTATTATTTCGGTAGTGGGCTTTCAAAAGTCCTAGGATTCTTACCTCCATTATCGTGTATCTTTCTTCATTTTGTGTATTTTGAGCCCCATTTCCCATGGCGCAATCGAATATTAATGGCAATACATGTACTACTGAAAATCTACCGTTATTTCAGCCAGAAAGTTAAGTTAGGTTAAATCAGATTAGGTTAGGTTAGAGGTGGGGTTTGGTTTAGTAACAAGATATACAGATAAAACGAAATTTACCAATACTATGGCAGTGTGAAGCTTAGCAATGTTTGCGGGGTGGGCCTGGAGGCCCCCCCCCCCCCCCCCCCGACACACACATGTAAACAAACATTGATTTCTGACAAAAACGAGTGCCAGATTAATTCAAAACACACCAAAACTATTCAGGAAAACTAAGTTTCGGCCTCGAAATCGGTGGTTGCCCGATAACAAAAATTTACCAAGATATTAAGGTAACACTGTAAGGTAACCATCTCTACCTTTTTGTTATAGTTGAAGAGTACCGATGTCGGGATCGAAGATATTCGCCATGGTTTACACCTGTGAATCTATCACAGTCGTGAGGGTTGATTAGTCTTCCTCAGGAAGGTACAGGTGATGGCATGATGGTATGGTGTGATTTGGCCTTGAGGCGGATGAAGTTTTGGCGCCATGATGGGTCTTGGTCTTGGTGTGATGTGTGGAAGGCTTCTGTCCCGTCTACAGGTACCGTTGTAGCCTTTTTACCAGCATTCTTTCCAGTTACAGTTTACAATTTCCTTTTTCATAGAGATACAGGGGTGAGGATTGAGGGATCGATGTGGTATAAAGGCCAACCCTGTCAATCATCCATTTATAGTGGAGAGCGGCAGCGGGACTGCGGGAGGGGGATGATATTTACATCTGACGGCCATCTTGGCAGCAGAAAACGCCACCTTGTTGCCCCACCTCTTGTTTTCTCTTAAACTCCAACTTTTTCTTGGTATTATGCATTACTGTTGATATTATTAGTTACACAGTTACAAATTTGTGTTCAGTGGTCTACTGCTCAACACAGATCACTTGAGACCCCCTTAGTAATACACCACCGGCCATTCTGCATTCTCTGCCCAACCTCTCATTAGTAATACATGGCCGCATTAGACGCAGGGTAAATTTTGCATTCCCTTTCTTGGAAAAAAACTGCGTCTTATGCGCCGGCAAATACGGTAAATTGTATACGAGGAAGCGAGGAAGCTAATACACTAGGGTCCTGCATGGAACGTGTTCGCATAGAACAAGTCCCTTATAGAACGAACGACCTAAAATATTATTCCAAAATTTTTGTTAGGAACGAATGTGATCATATAGAACGATTCTGCCATCAAAGTAGGGCAAATCCGAGGAGTTCTCATATAGAGTGCTGAAATATCGTACAGAACGAAGGCTGTGTGTCCCTGGCATGGGGTGAGGAGGGGCACGGTGGCAGCGTGTCACCACGGAGGTGGGGTGAGGGTGGCATGAGGTGGGGAACGGCGGAAGCGACCGCGCAGTTCTCGTCCATTATTAACAAAAAAAAACATTCATGTGAAGGATATATGTTGTGATCCATTCACAATATCGTCAGTTATCGTAATTTATTGATGGTTTTCATTCGACGGTACACTCGTCGTTATGGTTTTGTTTACAAGTTGTTGTTGTTGTTTTAGGGCTGCGAGGATCCCTTGGGGAACACTATGAGCCCTGGTGATGTCCTATGATGATATCACAGGCGTGGTAGTTGACCTGTCTTCCTCAGGAAGGCACAGGTGAGGCGGATGACATCGTGTTGCCGGGATGGGGGGACGCCAGCCGCCGCTAGCAGGGTGGGCAGGTCAAAGGTGGTGACGTTCAGGGCGAGGAGTTGAGAGTGTAGCACTACACGGTGGGAGTGTAAGCACTACACTTACCACCTTGTTGCCTGGGATACCAGCGTGGGAGGGAACCCACTGAAAGGCAATCTCCCAGCCCTCGGTGGTAAGGTGGAGAAGGGCTCTCAGGATGGTGTGGTCGAGCGACGTGGAGGATTGTGGATGGTGGGAGAGGAGTGTTTACAAGTTATTAACTGTGAGTGGGCGAGCCCTGACTAGTTGGGGCATTCTGGCGAGGCACGCAAGCGAGAGTCAAGCCAGGCTTATGGCACGGAATCCCTAGCCCCCTGTACATAATCCTTATTAGATTTAAGGTAAGCAACAATATGCCTATTTCATCATTTCTATGCATAACTTATCATTTGTATATGTTTTGGTATGCATGTGTATGAACGGGTACGGACGGGAGGACTGATCGACCTATATATATTTTTTCCATAGGTCATGTATTTACCTAGTTGTGTTTTGTTTCACATAGAGCGAATTCACATAGAACGACCTCGTTTATCGACCAATTTCTCGTTTTATGTGGGAACCTAGTGTACCTGTATTATAGTGACCATACTGCACATGCTTTTTCGGTGCAGTATTTTTATTGTAATCTGTAATGATGTTGCCCTTCTCCCATGCAGGCTCTGGTGGTATGGCTGAAGTATGACCTGGAGGAGCGCTCCAAGAACACGGCAGACCTTCTTAGTTTGGTCAAGCTACCCCTACTCTCTCCTCAGGTCAGTTCTGCTAAGGTGGTTTCATTTTGTAAAGGTCTGCATGATTTTCCATCTGTGTGACATTTGAATTCATAAACAATTTATCCAATACTCTCAGCAGCAACAGATTAAGAGTATTTTGAATGATAAGGAGGTGAATATTTATTGATTCAATTGCCTCTGCTATGTTGCTTTTTCGGTGCTTCCTCGGGATTAAATCGTGTAATAATATCTTAGAGAGGGAAGGCTGAGCAAGCCAGTAAGGAAATTCACATATAACTTGGTACTGAGTCATGGCTTCACAGCAGAATGTTATCACATTTGTTTAGATTTTACATGGGTTTCTCAGCTTTCCTTCAAACTCTTATTTTCCGGCCTCAACTCGTTCAGAACCTCATTGTTTTTCCTTTCATTTTCTGCTTGCTGCCTTTTCAGTTCGTGATTCTCCGCTCTAAGCTCACTGGCCAACTTCCTCCATCTTCTTCATCCTCTTGTCTGTCCTCACAGTCAAAACCTTGAAACACCGCTGTACCAGCAGGAGTTTCAGGCCCACTCATCTTGTTGAGTGCTCTAGCACATAAATCACTCTTCTATGCTCTTTGTACCAAAATAAATTGGCACTTGTACTCAGAAAATGGTCAAAATGTGGAGCTCGCATCAGTCCACCAATGTTTACAACAGGGAGTGGGGAGTATTTACCTACACTACCCTCCCGAGTTTCGCGCTTGCTTTCTTCCGGAGGCATAGCGCGAAACTCGCGGATCGCGAAACTCGGGTATTATAAACCCTGTAAAAATGCTTATTTAGTCTGTTTTTTTTTTTTTTTGTGTGTGTGTGTGTGTGTGTGTGTGTGTGTGTGTGTGTGTGTGTGTGTGTGTGTGTGTGTGTGTGTGTGTGTGCGTGCGTGCGTGCGTGCGTGCGTGCGTGCGTGCGTGCGTGCGTGCGTGCCTACAGCGCCGTTATGCAGTGACCTCCAGGGATGGGATGGTAGGCCCTGGAGGTTAACTTGAGGGCTGTGTACCTACCGTATTTTACAGCTTATAAGACTCACTTTTTCCCCAAAAAAATATCCTGAAAATGCCCCAAGCCCCTGTCCACCCAGCAGTGAATGGGTACTGGGTGTCAGCCTAGGGTTTGTGACCCGCTTCCCGGGGTGGTGGCTTCGGCCAACACCACGTAGAGAAGAGGAGGGAGGAGAGGAGCTTGAGATTGAGCTTGAGTTGGGAGTCACCCAGCGGATGCTGTTTTGGTCTGAGTGAGTGAGCTTGACACATATCTTGTCAGCTGATGGTTGTGTGACAGTGTTATACGACAATAACACTGTCACAATGCCTTCCTCTCTTCTCTCGTCTCCTCCAGTACCTCCAGAAACCACAGTACCACACACGTCATGGTTAATCACTTATAAAGGAGTATTTTGTGGTAAATAGTAAGGTAAGGTGCTACTTATTTCGAGGTGTTACCTATCTTATGCGACACCGGCTACTCCTGTAGGGAAAAACACAAACAAATGGAAAAAAACAAAGCAAAACTACATACAAGCTATACTAAGCCTATTATAATACTATACTAAGCAGGAAGGAAGGAAGACGTGTCTCGTACGTCTCTTATGGGAGGCGGTAGCAGAGTGGGTAGCGTCAAGATATATGTCAAGCTCGAGCACGAGCTTGACAGACGACCTACAAAGTGATACTAAGCAGAAAAGGTCACAAGAAGAAGAAGTCTCCGAGTGGCGTTCTCGGTGATCCGAGTTCGATCCTTGATGAGGGCTGTAAAATCCACTTAAAATCTTTCTCTGCACTGTTGAGTGGCCTAAGAACACCCACACGCAGCCCATTAGCTCTACATTAGATTGCGAGTGCATCGGAGGATACAGGGGGCGGCATGAGCCTCTAATCACAGGCGTCACTATAGAAATTCTGTCTGCGCCACCACGGGCGAGGGCCAACCATCACAGCCCTCAAGTTAATCTTCAGGGCCTACCATCCCACTCCTGGAGGTCACTGCCTAACAGCGCTGTAGGGGGGCACACACACACACACCCACCCACCCACCCACCCACCCACCCACCCACCCACCCACCCACCCACCCACCCACCCACCACCACACCCACGCACGCACGCACGCACGCACGCACGCACGCACGCACGCACGCACGCACGCACGCACGCACGCACGCACGCACGCACGCACGCACGCACACACACACACACACACACACACTTTTTTAAACGCGAAACTCGGGGATATAATGCGCGAAAGTCGGGATGGTAAGAATTTAGGTCTCAGCGCAAAACTCAAGGATCGCGAAACTCGCATAGCGTGAAACTCGGGAGGGTAGTGTAGTTGTGATATGCGGAAAATGAGTTACACTTGTGGGGTCCCGTCTCCTTGTCACAATTGGTCAATCTTAGCTATAAAAACATAAATACTCTTGACATCTATAATTTCACTGTCCAGGTTATTCCATATATGTATTAATGCACCGATAGGAAAAACTGTACTTCTTAATGTCCTTCAAGCACCTTCTCTTCTTAAGTTTCTTCGTGTAACATCTTGTGGCTCCTACGTCCTGTACATACATGTCCCATGTCCTCTTTGTCATTTCTCTCCATTCCTGACATGGCTCGATACATTGCTATCAAGTCTCCTCTTTTTCATGTTTCTTTCAATGATGGCAACCCCAATTTCTTCAGCCTCTCCTCATAAGCCAGGTCTGACAGTCTGGGAACAATCTTTGTGGCTGCTCTTTGTATTCTTTCTATCTTTTTTACATCCTTCCTCTTGTGGGGAGACCAAACTACCGAGGTGTACTCCAGTCTAGGGCGTATCGAGGCCAAAATACATTTCTTCGTCATGTCTTCGTCCATATAGACAAAGGCCGTTGTGATGTTTGTTAGAAGCTTTTATGAAACACCAACAATTCTATTAATGTGTGTAATATACATTGTGTATATACATTTGACTAGGTATGTTTTACCTAACTATTTCATGTGTTCGTAGTGTCTGTATTGAACATTGGATAATTTAATCTACCATCATGCATGTATGCCCAATATTATGTCCGACGTACAAAAAAATGGACTTACGAACAGCCTTTCAGAACGTATTTATTTTGTAAGTCGGGAACTTTCTGTATATGCAGTATATATATGCCGTATATGTCGGCTACATGTCAAATATTTGAAGCCTAAAAAAATATCCCTAAAACTAGTGGTTGACTTGTATGCCGAGTATAAAATGTAAACCTTTACCAAAAAATGGTATATAAGTGGATCAGCCTGCTTAACCCTCGCTGTGCACTGCTCACCGTAACATGCACGGCCTCCACAACTATTTCCAACTGAAACTCATGATTGGTTGTAATGCCGAGGGGGCGGGATGTGTTTATTCTCTTTCTTCGTCCTCTCTCTTCTTCTTGTCGCTGTGTTATTCTTCTGAAGGGATGTGGAAGGATTTAATGTAATGCAATGTAATGCCCATGCACATATTGTCATCTCATATGCTGTGTCCTAATGTTAAAACCCTGAACATGTCATTACACTGCATTGATCGTTCAGGCATCTTCTGAAATCCCGTCAGGAGAGTATTCCACGGACGACCTAACTCAGGGTGGTAATCATAATTTGGTAAATGATTAATTCCCTTTTTAATAGCTGTGGTCAAGATTTGAATCGACCTTCACCAGAATACACATGAACAGACTGTACTGTTTCATCTAGTAAGCCTCCAAACACCTGGACCTTGGTTCTGGGCCAGGAAACCTCAAGTTCCAAAGGCTTTGCCTCCTCGTGCAGCGCCTCGAGAGCCACCACCAGGACCTCCAGTGACTCGGCAAAGATTACTGCATCATCGGCAAAAACAAGATCAGTGATCTTTGTATTGCCGAGGGATGCTCCACAATCACTGGTCCACAACTTTGCTCAATATCCAGTCCATACAAGTGTTGAAAAGTGATGGGGCAAGGACGCACCCTTGCCTCACTCCTGTATTCACAGGAAAAAAGCTGGATACACCTCCCCCACACTTCACAGCACTCAGTCGCAGAGTACAAACCAGTCATCAAACCAATAGTCCTTGCAGGAATCCAGCGGTTGCAATAGATCCCGGAGTGACTCACGATGCACCGAGTCAAACGTCTTTTTGAGATCAACATAGGCTGCAAGCATCCCCTGTTGAAACTCTCGTCGGCATTCCACCAGGACACTAATCGCTAGGATACGGTTAGTTGTTGACTTACTAGGCGTGAACCATGACTGCTCAGGTCTCTGATGCTTCAGCAGATGACTGCAGATCCATGTCAGCAATAGATTGGCAAGCGCCTTGCCTGGCACGCTGCACAGTGTAATACCGCGGTAATTGTTGCAGTCCTGATGGTCCCCTTTCCCATTCCAGATAGGGACGACCAGCCTCCTTTTCCAGTCAGGAGGAATGGTACCTGATTGCCAAATGGCAGTCAAGACAGCATGCAACCCGCGGATCATGGCCTCACCCCCAGCTTTGAGGAGTTCCGCACTAATATTACAAATACCAGCTGCCTTTCCACTCCTCAACTTTGCTACACCCTGTCTGACTTCATCACGAGAGGGTGCGGTTTTGTCAATGGGAGGATCGGCATCCACTGCCCGTAACCCAGTGGTGTGAAGCTGCCCAACCCAATAGGAGGGTCCACCGTGAACAACTGCCCAAAGTACTCAGCCCAACGAGCTATCTGACCATCCATGTCTGACACGAGGCGCCCATCTGCTGGTCGGATAGCACTCGCCCGAGATGGAGACTTGGAACGCAGCTTCTTGAGGGCTCGATAGGCGGGGCGAAGGTCATTAGCGTTCAAATGGCCCTCGACATCCTCAGCGAGATTCCTCACGACACTTCTCAGCGAGATTATTTTTACAGATTATAATTAATATAATATTATAAGTTTTCAGCTACTATAGAAGCTAATGTCACTTTTACTTGATTTCAAACAGTTGTTTAGCTTCATAAACTGTACCTGGGTAACAATTTTTTCATAAAAAAACTGGTTTTTCTTGAAGTTCTTTTGCTTCTATCTTTGGGGGGTCAACTTATGTGGCAAATAATACGCCTAAACCTGAATTGGCAGCTCAAAATTTTGGGGTCGACTTATACGCCCTGCCAACTTATAGGCCGACATATACAGTATATATAGTTGTGTTGGGATTGTTTCTATTAGAGGTCAAGGCTTATAAGGAGAGAGAGAGAGAGCACGCGCTTCATGCGTATGTGGGTGGTGCTTGGATAAATGTTCTTGGTATGTTTTGCTTGGATGTGGTTGCTGGAACACT
Source organism: Chionoecetes opilio (assembly GCA_016584305.1). Lineage (NCBI taxonomy): Eukaryota > Metazoa > Arthropoda > Malacostraca > Decapoda > Majidae > Chionoecetes > Chionoecetes opilio. The sequence goes on along the minus strand of JACEEZ010024397.1, from coordinate 140,908 downwards.
TGATGAGGCTTCCTTAATCCGAAAAGGTATTGCTTTTCCACCCATATTTTTCTTCACTCCTGACTTCCTTCTACCTCCCCTCATTGACATAAAAGTAGCAGGGATGATGGTTATGGTGGTGGATGAAGCTCTAGTTGATGTAGTAGAGGTTTGGCACCTTCAAACGGTGCCACGTATTCTTCCTCACTTTTGACGCTTTGTTATTTATATTTTCACTTTTGACTTTTTCTTTTTTGACATTAATGCATTTTTCAGTTTGTTTAGTACCAAACAAAGCCTCCTTTTTCTTCATGAAGCCCTCCCGTGCTTGCTAGGAGGAGCAGTAGTGTTTCTCTCGTCACTAGGACTGGGTGGCTAAAGCAGTGCTTACTTCCGACATGACTTCGTAACACACTGATTGGAAGCCAGTGGTCAGGTTACTGTTTGCTACCTAAGAGACTGTGTCACCAACGAGCTCTATATCAATACTGCATATCCATCAGATTATTTTGGAACAGCAATGAATACTGGTTTTCCAAGAGGCGTCCAGTACTCCCCCGTCAAGCTGCTGAAGAGGCATACAGCAGTTTATGGATTGAGAATAGATTTAAAACCTTTAGAGAGGCAGGAAGTTGAAAGCTATAGGACAGTAGGTTAGGGGATTAGAACGGTCACCCTTCTTAGAAACAGGTTGAATGTGAGCAAACACCAACAAGAATGAAAGGTAGCTGTAGATAGACATAGATGAGAAAGTTTGACCAGGCAGGGTGCAAGCACAGAAACACAATTTTTGAGAGCAATAGGAGGGATTCTGTCAGGATCGTAAGCCTTCCGAGGATCAAGGCCAGAGAGGGCATAAAAAAACTTCAATATGAAGAACCTTAATAACAGGCATGATATAGTCAGAGGTTGGAGGAGTAGGAACAATAGTGGCAAATGGTTATTGAATATAATTCTTTTTTGCAGATAATACAGTTCTGACCATTGAAAATGAGAAAGATTTACAGAAGCTTGTAAACATGTTTGATAATGTGAGCAGAAAATAGAAGCTGAGGGTGAATGCTAACAAAAGAAAGGTTCATAAAAGGAGTAGAAGTGAAGTAGTAGAATTTTAGAGCTCATGATATAGATTAAGAGTTAAGTGTCCAAAGGAATGTGAAATTAGGCTGAATGAGAAAAGATTGGAAGAGGTGCAAGAATTGAATCATCATGGTTTGATTATGTGCAAGCATGGAAGCATGGAAGGTTAAACAAGAGAAAGAATGCTGTATGGAAGGAAAGTGATTGGATCCCTGCGACATATGATGAAAGGAAGGACTGAGCATGGAGGTAAACAAGGGTCTGAGAGGCACAGTAATTGTTCTAAAAATCACATAGGCAAGTGAGACTTGGGTGTGAATTGAAAGACAAAGTTTCAAGGATCCATGCAGTTAAAATTAGTTATTTGAGAATTTTTTATGGTGTGAGAAGAATAGATGGTGAAAGTAATTAAAGTGTTTATAACAGGTTTGGTAAGTAAGGGTGAATTGATGAAATGTGGAGAGGTTGAAGGGGTGAAGCACAGCACTGAGGTGTTTTGGTCATATAGAAAGGATCTCAGAATGTGAGATGACTAGTAGCATATATATGAGTATAGTAAAAGCGGTGGTTAATAGAGTATGACCTCCAAGTAAATAGGAGGACAGTATGCTTGAGTATGTGAGAGAAAGAGGCTAGAGAAGAATGAGAGGATTTGAGCATGAAAGGAGGGAATGCAATGATAGGAATAAATGGAGACTTCTGTCGCTACCATCCCCATGGCGGAGCTCCTCTTAGGAACCGGCTTCAGTGATAGATAAATAGATATATCTTATATATGTATTGACCAAATTTAACGAACTATTTAAGAAATTCTGCTAATTTAATTGAATAGTTTTATATATTTAGGATAATTATGTAGTTAGAAAATGTTTTTGAAGGAGCTTTTCTGCAATTTTAGCCAACCCGCATGTTTGGGAGTATATGCCCTGTGTATAAAATATTTGTAGTAGTCAGAGGTGTAAGAATCATGTTGTCATTGGGATCATCAAAATTGATATTGATGTACTTCTCTACCTACAGTAAATCCTCGCTTTTACGGACCTCGATATAACAAAATTCGGCTTTAACAAACTTTTTCTGCCAGTCCGGTATATGCGGGGATTTACCAAATAAATTCAGTAAATGCAGGGTTTGGTTCGGTGGTGGGCCGGTCGAACATGTACACGCAGGTCGGACGGTGGCTGTGAAAACAAAGCTGACCGAGCGGTGAGCAGCTGCGCGCCGATCAATCTGGCTTTGTCGGTCGAGTTTAAACACCTCTCACATCCTCCCGTGCCTCACTACGTTGCCTGCCTCCCATGCCTCACCCCGTATTGTTTTACTTTCCCTGTATGCGTGTAGTATTTGTGATGGCTGCATGTACGTAAGTATATGAACTTTCATCTAATGTAACAAAGTTAATTATACGCGAAAATGGTAGAAAATAGCAGCCTTTCACCTCATATAACGAACAAAGTTTGTTATATGCAAAAAGTTTGGATCCCTCGGATATAACAAACTTTCGGATCTAACCCTTTCTCCGCAATTGGTTCGTTATAGTGAGGGTTTACTGTACAGTAAACCCTCGATAAACCGAACTAATTGGGGGGAAGAGTCGATCGCAATATCCGATAGTTCGGTTTATAGGATGATCGGTTGCCCGCCTCATAAACCGAATAGAGTTTGGTTTATGAGGGGCGTCGTTCTGTCATATGTGTTCAAACAAAGTTAACTATTTACAGTACTGTAGAGTAAAGGGGATGAGAGAGTACACGAGCGAGTAACCACACAACGTACTGTAAGTAAGCAGGTAAGCACAGGGTAGTAGGTACTGTACATAGGCAGGTAAGTAGTACACTGTAACACGTGGGACGAGAGAGCACATGAGTGAGTAGTCCACACATAATGAGGGCTGAGTGTAAACTGAGATGCACGGGCCGGCTAACATGTTCGTTCGGTTCACTAATCGCCGCATATGTCAAACTAGAGTTCGGTATATCAGAGGCTTGTTCGAAGGCAATACGGCGTTCGGTTTAACAAGGTTTGGTTTATCGAGGGTTTACTGTAATTTCCTCATAATTATAGCATTTCCTCATAATTTCATATATAATTATATATTCCTCTTTTTTGCAGTTCCTCACTGACCACATTGAGACCAATGCACTTTTTAAGGAGAACCGTGAGTGCCAGGAACTCATTCTGGAAGCCCTCAAGTACCACCTCCTGCCGGAGCGACGGTCAGCCCTGCAATCTTCCCGCACCAAGCCTCGGAAATCCGTTGTAGGGGATCTTTATGTGGTGGGCGGCATGGACTCCAATAAGGGTGGGTGGAGAGGAAGTAAGATGAACACACAGGTTTTCTGTTGTGTGAATGTGTGTAAGAGTGGAACTGTGGGTGTGTGCATGTGCAGAAATTTCCATTCTTGGGGATTTTAATGTTCACCACCAGCAATGGCTATCATCTTCTTGCACTGACTAACATGTTGAACAAGCCTTAAACTTTGCTATCCTCTAAGACCTAGAGCAGCTTGTGCACCATCATACCCGTATTCCTGACCGCCTTGACACGCCCAACAGCCTTGAACATTTTGTGACCTCTAACCCTTCAGCTTACTTTGCTTTGTGAAACTATTCTCTCCATTGGGTTCTTCCGATCAATCTTATTTCCGTAACCTGTCCCATCATGCCGATGCTTCCTCAGGACCCACCTAAGCGGAGGTGCTTCTGGTCAACTTCAACATTCGTAACTAAATCTTCCCTGTTTATTACTAATAAATCTAGAATATTGTCTCCCCCAGTAGGCTCCTTGATTGCTTGCTTTAGAAAGTTATCCTGATTTAGTTTTAACAATTCCTCTGCGTCATTGTCTCCTACAATTAAATCCCAGTCAATGTTCCTAAGATTAAAATCTCCAACAACTCCTAATTGATTGTATCTACAAGCCTTGCTTATTTCTTGCCATATAGGAACTGAATCCTCTTTACATAAGTTTGGAGGTCTGTACACTATACCTAAGACCATTTAGTCTACTTCCACCCATACAGACTACACTATTATCTGTTTTTATAACATTGTTAACAAAACACTGCAATGTATCTCTTACATAAAGTGCAACTCCTCCACCTCTCCTGCCTAACCTGTCCTTGTGGAATAACTTGTACCCCTTTATCTCAACCTCTGGATTAAGTACCTTGCCTGACATATCTAACCATGTTTCTGTTACTAATGCTATAATATCAAAATATGCTACTCTAGTTATTCCTCTCAGTAAATCTATCATGTTTAAAATACTCCTACTGTTTGTATAGTAAACCTTTAAGCTAATCTTCTTCATCTTGTCAATTTTCCTACTGTAACTAACCCCTTCCTCTCTCTCTTTTTACAACTCCCTTTAGTTCCCTGCCTTCTAAAACTATTTCTAGTGTCACTGGTTTCTCTTCCTCTGACCCCAGTGTCCATTCCTCGGCTGCCTATCTTAAAAATGCCTGCAAGGCACCTACTTCCCGTTCAAGGGATTCAAACAAGATCTGAACCCTTCTAAGCGAAAGGTGCACCCCAGTCAGCAGGTAGAGGCTGTCCTGTCCGAAAAAGTGGTCCCAGTTATCGACAAAGCCCCATCCATTGGCTTTGCTCTGAATTGCCCGCCGACAATTCAGAGCAATCGCCCTGGAGTACCACATTTCGTCAACAGGGCGCCTCGGAAGGACATCACACATCACAGGGACCCAACCCCTGTCCCTATCTTGCCTACAGCCTACTTGAACCGCCGCAGCAGTTTTTCACTCCTTAAACGATTAATGTTGTTTCCTCCCGCGCTCAGGCACGATGGGCTTGGTCCCTTCGACTGCCATGCACGCCTCTATCCTATCGCTAACATGACCTATCCCCGCCCCCTGGGAAACACATCCGCTTCCTACGCTTCCTATCTCTGTCACAAAAAGCCCTATCCAGGAATCTAATCTGACTGTCCCTGATAACCAAGATTTTACCTTCGGGTAGGCATGTATCGTCTACCATTTTGTCCTTTACATCCTCTTCCTCCTCCTGCAGTCCTGAGAGTGCCTGAAAGGAATTCCTGCACTCTACCTGGTCAGGGGTGTCCTTCCTCAGCCTCAAACGAGACCCTCCTCGCTCTACTACCTTCCACCCACCATCTTCAGGTGCCTTACTAGGTAAGCCACCTGCAGGTGCCCCACTAGGTAAGCCACCTGAATTAAGAACCCAACTTTTAAGAGCTCAAATCTCTTCTTCTTGGTTCTTCGCTACACTCTTCAATTCTCCAATCTTCCTTTAGGATTGATTCCAGAACACCACTACTTCCTGCACTACAGTACCCTCCCGAGTTAGATGCTTGCTTTCTTCACAACACAAGGCATAGCGCTAAACTTGAGGATCGTGAAACTCGGGTATTGAAAACACTAAAAATGCTTATCTAGTCTGGTGCGAGGTGTAATGTATTTTATGGCTTATAAGACTCACTTTCTCCCCCAAAAATACCCTCAAAATGCCCCGAGCCCCTGTCCACCCAGCAGTGAATGGGTACCGGGTGTTAGCCGGGGGTTTGTGACCCGCCTCCCGGGGTGGTCAGCCAAAACTTAGAGGACAGGAAAGGAGGAAGAGGAGGAGAGGAGAGGACCTACGTGCTTGAGCTGAGTTGGGAGTCACCCAGCTGATGCTGTCGGTGAAGCCTTTGGTCCGGCGTTCTCCCAAACACGTAGTATTCTGTTAGGAGAGAAGCAAAAGGTGGAAGCAAAACTAGGTGTTTCATTTTCCCCTCATTCCTCTCTCTGCATCACATTCATACGGGGTCCCCCCTCACTGAGGGGCCCCCTGTCTCTCATTCTCTCATGCGTGCTCTCCAAGAATTCTCCAAGAATTCTTTTACACTTTCAGCCACACGACATTCCTCCACTCAGCACACAACCCCAGCAGGTACTCCATCTGCCTATCCACACTCCTGTCTCTCATCTCTCGCCATTCTTCCACTCCGACTTCTACCACTAACTCCAACATCTTTGTTCTAGCATACTCATACCGTTCACATTCCAGCATCAAGTACTCCACAGTTTCATCCACTCCTGTCTCGCACATCACACACATCTTGCTAACACCATTCTTCCATCTGTACATACGACTATTTACCGCTTTGGCGATACTTGATCTTGATCTTGATATTACCGTAAGGTATAAAATCTTTCTCTGCACCATAAGTGGCAAAAATGTGTGAACAAATTGTGAAGGACAGATGGTTGAAATATTTGGAAGAGACAAACACACTCGCAGGTGGCCAGTTTGGATTTAGAGGAGGAATGTCATGTACAACGAACTTATTAAGCTTTTACTCAAAAGTGATTGATGTGACACAGGAAAGAGAGGGGTGGGTCGATTGCATATACCTGGACCTAAAAAAGGCATTTGACAAGGTACCTCACAAGAGACTGCTCTGGAAGCTAGAACATGTAGGAGGATTGAAGGGTGGTTTGCTGAAGTGGATGGAAGACTTTTTGAGCAACAGAGAGATGAGAACAGTAATAAAATATCAGAAGTGAGAATGGTGCAGTGTGATAAGTGGAGTTCCTCAAGGATCAGTATTGGCCCCAGTGATGTTCTTGGTCTATGTAAATGATATGACAGAGGGAGTGAATAGTTATATGAGTTTATTCGCTGATGATGTTAAATTACTAAGAAAAGTAGAAAGTAAAGAGGACTGAGCATTTACAAAAGGATCTAGATAAGATTTTCAGATGGAGTCAATTATGGGAAATGGAGTTTAATGCTAAAAAGTGTAAAGTGATGGAAATGGGCAGTAGCAAAAAGAGACAGAGAGGAAAGTATTTGATGGGAAATGAATGGATAATCAAAACAAAGGTCGAAAAAGATCTGGGAGTATGGATTACAGATAATTTGTCACCTGAGAAGCATACAGTACCCTCCCGAGTTTCGCGCTTGCTTTCTTCGCAAGGCATAGCGCTAAACTCGAGGATCGTGAAACTCGGGTATTGAAAACACTGTAAAAATGCTTATTTAGTCCGGTGCGAGGCGTAGTACCATATTTTACGGCTTATAAGACTCACGTTTTCCCCCAAAAAATACCCTGAAAAATACTAATGGTCTTCCAAGACAAATGTTGTAGTACTTCCTCAGTACTTTCCTGTTACAAGTATTTCAAATACCATAAGACATTCAAATCAACTACGTAATCTGTCCTCACGCTGGTATGTTTACATTCCCCCTTTTGGCGGCAGATTGCTGCGATTGCCGCCAACAGCGCCATCTATCGTCTGCTAGTGTTGACGTATCATTTACCACTAGGCTGTCACACGTACCGTAAATGGCGGTGTACAAGTCGACTCTTAGAGCCTGAAAAAACTCTCCAAAACTAGGGGTCGACTTATACGGCGTGTGGATAAAATGCGAACCCTTACCACCGAGTGGCAAACAAGTGGATCAGGGCGGGGACCCACGAAGCACTTACCACCTGCTTGGAGGTGGTAACTCCTACGTAAGTGGTAACTCAAACTCACAGCGTGGGTAGGTGGTAGATTTGGTGATAAACCTTCATGCTGGCCTACGACTGCTCGAGACTGGTATTAGGAGAGGTAGTAAGTCTCCAGGCTCGCTTATTACTACTTGGTAGTCTATGAAATATAATTTTTGTAGGTGAATGTAGACATATAATCGCATTTGAATGGCTATTATTCATATACAGGGAGGTCCCGTTATACGAGCATTCGGTATACGAGAATCCGATGATACGAGATGTGTAAATTAGGATCTATTTTCAATATACGAGATCGAAAATCCAATGCTACGACATTCAAACTGGGGTGAGTAAAATGACCAAGTTATTTACTAAAGTAAATTACAAGTTATTTACTAAGTAAATTACAAGTTATTTACTAAAGTAAATTACAAGTTATTTACTAAAATTATAAAGTAATTTTCTGACTATGAATTTACCTAAGGTTGTACGATAATCAATCTGAAAATATGATAATTCTGGTGGCTCGGTACGACAATGTGGCCTACAAAAATTCACATCCTGGATGATGTACAATGATTCAGATGCACAGAGACGAGTTTGTGGGCAGTGGAAGAGGTCTGCGCACCCCTCCCTTGTCCCTTACCTACCCTACCCTCTCGAGTCTTCAATCCTACCTTCCCCCCCTTTTTTACACCCCCTTCCGCCTTCTCCCCCCTTTCTCATTCACCTCCACCCACCCTCTACTCCCTTCCCCCTACTCCCATGACCACGTGGTGATGGGGGAAGGGGGTAGGGAGTAGGGGGTGGGGGGTGGATCTACCCCCGTTTTAACCACTCACACCCCCAACAAGGCCTTCTCCATCCCCCCCCGTTTCCCCACCAACACCATCACCCCCTTCTTTATTACAACCCCCCTCCCCCGTTTCCCCCCTTCTCCATTACCAACACAACCCTGTTTCTCCCACCTTCATCTCTAGCCCCGGCCCCTTCCTTCTCCATCACCATGGCAACACACACCCACGTGTGAGGCATGTTGCATGAGGCATGGCTCTTGACGCTATCGTGATACGTTCATGGCACTGTCGTGGTTATCGGAACTCTATCGTGACGACAAAATGACCGTTGATTTTCCATTCGTGACATTGTCTTACAGCTGTCATGACTCCATCGTGACCATCTTACGACCGTCATGACACATACGTACAGGCAGCGTGACATTGTTGTGAGGCTATCGTGGTCTGCGTTTATCGTGGACAAATTTCACGATAGCGTCAATAATAAAATTGGTGGCGCTATCGTGCTCGATTATGGAATGTGTGAAGGGAGCTCAAGTGATCAAGGGGAGGAGGAAGAACTCTAACCCAGTCATCCCTGCAAACGCAGTCACCCCTGTTTTCTCTCGAGCCTCGGAGAGAGAAAACAGGGACTCTCAGCTGGCTACTTGCCAGCTTCCTGTCTCCCCACACAACATTACCACTTGTGAGTGTTGTGCATGTTTTATGTTTAATTCATGTGCAGCTATGTTATTTTGTGTGCTATTTTCTCTTTCAGAATGCTTTTTCTACAGAATAGGTAGTACAGTGTGGGTAATATAGATGCTGTGTGTTTGTTATGTTTGCTATAGTTTATTTTAGCTTGAAAAACACGTCTTTTTTTTTTTTTTTTTCCTTTTTAATTGATGGGGTCCTGGAACCAAACCTATATTTTACCATTAGTTATGTGTTTCGTTATACGAGATTTCGCTTTACGAGTATGCCAGGTGGAACCTAACTGCTCGTATCTTCGGGACCTCCCTGTACACTAGGGTCCCACATAAAACGAGAAACTGGTCGCTAAACGAGGTCGTTTTATGTGAATTCGCTCTATGTGAAACACATAACCTATGGGAAAAATTGATATTGGTCGATCAGTCCTCCCTACCGTACCCGTACATTTATACTCATTCACACCCATGCATATCAAAACATATATAAACGATAAGTTATGCATAGAAATGATGAAATAGGCATATTGTTGCTTACCTTAAATCTAATAGGGATTATGTACCGGGGGCGAGGGGTTCCGAGGCATCTTGGAGGTCACTCATTCGCAGAGCCGGGCACTAGATACATTGAATGTATTTAAATACTAAATACTAAATACATGGGAGAAATGTAGTCAAACCTCGGGTTTTGAACGTCTCCCTTTTCGAACAAATCGGTTCAAGAACAGAATTTCAAACTCATAATTGCACCGGTTGCCGTACGATAATTCGTTCGCCGAACAAGCTACTCGGCAACTGTGCACGTCAGTCACGTCGCGGCCCTCACTTAGTAAACATCCGCTACGAACTGTTCTTTGATTTTGACGATTTTACTTGTGTTGTGCATTATTGCGGTATTATTTTACACTTGGACCGAAACTCCCTACCGTAGATAACACTAAAGTTGCCAGGACAACTTTTTTTCTTCGATTTACAGACGTGTGGTGGCGTTAATACTTACATTTCTACATCCATGATTTCAGGAAGGTTAGAAGGGGCTATCTGGAGAGTCTGTGTCATTTTGTGTCTTCATCTGTGTCATATTATGGCTATAAATGAACAAATTACAAAAAATATCACCAGAGTGGCGACCAACTCTAAGGTATGTTCTGAGTGTCCTTCCGCCGTCGTCGTCGCTCGAACAAGAAACGAGTAGCCAAATTTGAAACCGTATATACTTGCAGATACAAAGCATAAAACAACACTGAAACAGGGTAGATTATAAAGTCATGATATAAACTACTGTGTATCATCTTCAGTGGCACATACACATCAGTAGTGATGCTATAATTCGTAATATTTGGCGGCTGGTGACATTATTGCAGCTGGCGACTAAAGTGTTATCTACGGTACACAATTGGGAGTCTGGTTTCTGTTTACCTTATTGGATTCTAGGAAACATTCTCTATGAGCTTCCGTCGCAAATCATTACTTTTGAAGATAATGACATGTTGTTCATAGGGAGGCGAGAGACAAGTGTTTACGAGCGCCTCACTCTTCTTCCTCTTGTGACCTGCATCGCCTCTGTTCTTCCTTTACCGCGGACACTTTTTTAATGCAGATTTGGCTTTAGTTAGGAGGTTAAAGCGTGGGATTAGGTTAGGCTAGGTTAGGTTAGTGAGTGAGTCAAAAGGTGGGGGTTAGGCTAGTTTAATTTTCATATCTCCTATGCTTTCCTTCCTATTAAAAACATCTTATATCTCCATAATTAGTGATTTGCGACAGAAGGTCATAGAGAATGCTTCTTAGAATTCATTAAGGTAAACAGAAACCATAGTCCCAATTGTGTAGGAAATTTTGGTCCTAGTGTAAAAATGTACTATTATTTCTTCTATTTTTTTTATTCCATAAGCCACCATGGGACATGGTGTCTTATGTCTTTCTTATTTATAACTTTATTCTTATTCAGATGGTATGTTATAATATAATATTACATTGCATTTAAAGGCATTTTTTTGCATGAAATACAGCTAAAAAGGTTAAAAAAAAAAAAAAGGTTTTATTTTGGGGGTCAGGAACGGATTAATCCATTTTATATTATTTCTTATGGAAAAAGGTTTAGGTTTTAGAACAACTTTTGGGAACGAATTGTAGTTAGAAAACCGAGGGCATTTCTGTATTTAAATACTAAATACTAATACCGTAAATGGCAGTGTACGAGTCGACTCTTTGAGCCTGAAAAAATCTCTCCAAAACTAGGGGTCGACTTATACGGCAAGGATAAAATGCGAACCTGTACCACTGAGTGGCAAAAAAGTGGATCAGCACTACTAACAATCGCTGTACACCACTTACCGTAACTCAAGTCAGACAACTACAATATGCGCCACTTCCAGAGCAACAGCGACAACTGGAGAAGACGTTTAGCGGCAGTTCCACCCACAGCTGTTTCCAACAGCTGATACACAGATTGTAAACAATGGCGAATGCAAATGGCGGAGGGCTCCGGTAACTGCAGTCCAGTCATAGGTACTACCGTGTTTTACTATGATATACAGTATGTAGCGGTACTATCAGGGGACTATGGTGTTTTTCAAGTGAAAACAAGAGGCGGACTTATAGTAAAGATTCATATCTTCATATAAGTGGTGTGGTGTTATATGTTTTTGCGACAGGTTACCGTATACCGTACTGTAGCCTATCCACATTCAAGATTTGGCCTACCAGTAGCCTACCGTATTTTTGGGGCCGACTTATACGGCAAGTATAGGCCTAACCCGTAATCTTAAGCTAATAATTTTGGGGTCGACTTGTACGCCTGGTCGACTTATACGCCGCCATTTACGGTATCTTAAGCTCTTTTCAGTCCTGGAACTTATCACCCATGGCGAATTCATCAAAACTATTTACTAATACTATCGCATACAGGGTTGTTTGATTTAAATCAAGTTGATTTTAATCACTGATTTAAATCATGATTTAAATCAAATATATATATTTTTTAAATCACTGATTTAAATCATAACCTTATCATTATTTGAAAACGAGAGGGGAAAGAAGGAAAATTAAGCAAATGGGCCTTATGAACACCAATTTTATTTTATTTGATTTTGATTTTTTATTTGACTTCCCATTGGGAAGTCAAGTAGCAGGGATGACTATGAAAAATTAGGCCGAACAGTACGATATAGCAATAAGTACGATAACAGTACGATATAGCAAAATCAGGCAATATTTTGTGTAGCTGACTCTCATCACAGAATGATGACCTTTCATATGCCAGCTAGGAGGTTATTACCGGAGGTCAAATTAATAATCATTTGATCATTTGGTGTGTCTTGTGGGGGGTGGGGTAAAGCTTGCAGGATGGTAGGTTCGCTCACTCAGTCTGGATGTATTTTCACGAGCATCAGAGCAGCCTGGGCCAGCCCTTAGTATATTAATACCGATAATATGTAGATATAAATATACTAAGTGGGTATATATATATACTAATGGGTATAAATATACTAAAGGCCAGCCTAGACCGCCCTGGCAAACGTCGCGAAAACGCGCTAATAGACATAAGCCTATTGATGTGAAAACGTCCATCACAGAAATATAAAATATGTAAATTCATCTGTATTTCATGTTATATGCATTTTTAATCAACTTATTCTATCTCTTTTTAGTTATAGATATGCTAAACAATATCCTGTAGTAGTTAGATTTCATGTAGAGCATCAAATTTAACAAAATAAAATAAATCGATTTAAATCAAATAAATTGATTTAAATCAAATAAATCGGATTATTTTTATTTTTTTCGTAAATAAAAAAAATCAACAACCCTGATCGCATACAAGCTAAAAGTTATACGATACACCAAAGAAAATGGAAACAGACCAACAGAAAGACACTTTTATATCACTGCTGGGAGAGGCGGTGTCCGAGTGGTCCGCCCTGAGCACATGAGTGGCCGTGCGGTGATGTAAACATAGGGCATTACCTTCCCTGTAAACGCGGTACACTCACGCTTACTAATTTCTTTTTTGAGGGCTGGGAAAGTGATTGATGGTGTTCATCTGTCAGACTATGTCCTCCAAATGTTGGACTCTGGATCTATTCCCTCGTTCATTAAAAAATGAAAGGGAAAATAGGGAATATAGACCCAATAACTATGCGGCACAAATAGAAGGACATCAGTCTGCTTGGGGCAATCTTCCAGGCTTTTCGCCGGATTATACCCTACCTTTGAGCTTGAAAAGTATATAAAACACTTCCCTATGTCTACATTCTTAAGATAGTCAATTGCACTGCATTTAATCCCAAGCTAAGCACTGCAAACGAGAAATAAAATGAGCTGTAGCTAACTGTGTGCTTTAGGGAACGGTACTGTGGTGTGCGGGGGGAGATCGGGGAGGAGCCTCGCCCAGTCGCTTACAAATCGGGGTACTGAGGGGGGTGGCTTTTATACCCCTTTTGATGGATATTTATTTAGTTAACGCTTTTTATGCAGGGTGCTAATTCTTTTATCAAAAACGCATAATCAATGGAAACTAATCCAATTTCGCTTCTCTATGGCCCAAAAACTTTTATAAAAATCTGCCTGCACCACCAGGGGCGGGGCCCAACCTTTACAGCCCTAAAAGTACAGGGCCTACCATCCCCCCTGAAGCCCTTTGCCAAACGGCGCTAGAGGCTAAAAAAAAAAAAAAAAAAAAAAAAACTTGTAAAGCGGCCAAAAATTTGGGGAGCTAATGCGCAAAAAGTCGGGATGGTGGAATTTAGGACTGGGGCGCAAACTTGAGGATCGCGAAACCGCATACGGAAACTGGGGGGGGGAAACGTATAAACAAGATCCAGGAATAATTCATTTTGTGAGGAATACAGGTTACAATCTCTTATCTAAAAACCTTTGGGACCAGAACTTTTGGATTTCGGATTTTTTCGGTTTTTCAGAATGGAAATTTTTGCGAGATTTTAACGCTTTTTAGAAAAAACATTACAAGGGGGAAGGGGTGGCTCAGTGGGAGGGGGCTGGGCTGTGGCCAAGGTCGCGATTTTTGCGCCTAAATCCCGCAGTTACTCGGTGAAGGTGGTACGCTCTCTTGTACCCTACGGGGCACAGGCCTAGGTGTCCTAGTTTGGGGAATTCTTGAACCCCCCGAAAAAAATTAAAAAAAGATAAAACTTTAAGAAAAATTTTAAACGAAAAGGGGCCAAAACTAACAAACACAAGAAAAAAAAAAAAAAACCTGCAGAAAAACACAAACAATTTAAATTTACAGAATACATGTCTAATTAATTGTTTTAAAGTCTATTTTTTTAGAGAGGCAAACATTCCATTCTATCATAAGGTCTATGCTGAAAATTATCCCTTGTTTACCTGATAAATGATCCCCGCCGCCCCTTTCCCACTATCTGTTGTTTACACCTGCCCCCGCCGCCCTTTGCCCCCTACCTTTTTGTTTACACCTGCCCCCCCGCCCCTTCCCCCCCACTACCTGTTGTTGTCCTGCCCCTATCATAGGGAAAAAATGACCTTTGGGTTTTTGGGGTCAAGTTGGGCCCCAAACGCGAGTTTTGGTATGCAACACAGATAGCGGGAAAAAAAGTTGGGTTTTTGGGATTTTTTGGGTTTTTCAGTTTTTCGGATTAAACGTTTGGGAACCTTTATAAGAATTCTTCAAATATCGGGAGAAGAGATTTTAAAGAATTGATAACTCATTTTAAACCAAATTTGGGAATATGGGGCCAGTGATTTGGTCCCACATAAAAGAAATAAAAGGGAAGATTGAGAGAAAAAAAAGAGCAGCCAAAAAAATGCCCCAAGTTTCCCATTGGGGAAAAGTTTTAAAGACTGAAACTCCAAAACTCTTGAGAAAAAGGAAAGGGGGATTTTATAGCGTGTATAGACATCAATGGATCGGGAAAAAAATTGATAGAGAAAATCTTTTGTGGGGACAAAGAAATACAAAGGTCATGAGAAGAAATTGAAAAGGACACTGCAAGAGGGACTGAAAAAATTTCAGTTTCCCCGTATAGAAGCATAGAACCGGAAAAACCCTTGATGCAAATGTGTTTTAATGCGAATATTCAGGACTTAAAAGGGAAGTGGAAAATAGTAGTTTTGGGAAAAGGGGGAAAATAGACATACTTTTTTCCGTATTTACAACTAGGTAAATACACACATCCACCCATGCACGCACGACGAAAGCACGCACCCCCGCAGCACGCACGACGCACGAAACACACAAAACCACACAAAAACACACACACACACCACACCCGTTGGAAAAAATTGTAAAGGACGGGGTTTGAATTTTGGGGAAGAGAAAAAACATACTCGCGGGTGGCCATTTTTGTTTTTAGAGGAGGAATTTCATGTACAACTAATTTTTAAAGCTTTTACTCAAAGGTGATCGTGGACACGGGAAAAAGAGGGGGGTGGGTCGTTGCATATATTTGGGGCCTAAAAAAGGCTTTTGAAAAGGTCCTCATAGAGACTGCTCTGGAAGCTAGCCCCTGTGGAGGATTAAAGGGTGGTTGCTGAAGTGGATGGAAGCTTTTTGGCAACAGAGAGATGAAACGTAATAAAAGATCAGAATCAAAAGGGTGCAGTGTATAAGGGGAGTTCCTCAAGGATCATAGGCCCCCGTGATGTTCTTGGTTATGTAAATGATATGACAGAGGGGTGAACAGTATATGAGTTTATTCCTGTGATGCTAAAATTTCTAAAAAAAGTGAAAAAATAAAAAGGACCGTAAAGATTTACAAAAGGGTCTAGATAAGATTTTTAGATGGAGTCAACTATGGGAAAAGGGGTTTAAAGCTAAAAAGTGTAAAGTGATGGAAATGGGCAGTACAAAAAGAGACAGAGAGGAAGTATTCGATGGGAAATGAATTGGATAATCAAAAAAAAGATGAAAAAGGATCTGGGGGTATGGATTACGGACAATTTGTCACCCGAGAAGCATATAAACAAGACACAGGAGATACATCGTTGCTGAGAAATTAAGAATGGCATTCAAATACAAAACCTCGTTTTCCGGGGACCCCGGGGGGGAGCCATGCCGGATAAACCTTTTTTTCCGTTGTTTTGAGAGTTTTCTTATGAATCGCCCAAAAACCCATTTTTAAAAATTTTTAATTTTTTTTTTTTATTTTTTATAAAATAATATATATACACATCAAAGGAACTGGCCAAGGGGCCACAAAATGGGGGAACACAAAACCCGTTTGTTTTCCCTCCCTATAAAAAAAGACATAAGAAAAAATAAAAAAGAGGGGAGCCAATTTAGTTCGGGGGGTGTTTGTTCTCTTCTTGAAAAGATGTAAGTCTAGGAAAGTGGAAAATAGAAAGGAAAAGAGTTTTCCCGAGTTTACCATGAAAGGGGTTAAAGGGGGGGCCCAACCCCCGCGTACCCCGCCAAATTTGAACTAAATTTTTTGCCGATTTTTTCGTTTTTGAAAAATTATACCCAATTAAAACCTTGGTTATCCTGCTGAGTGCCCCCCCTCCTGTCAGGGGGTGGACAAGTAGTCCTGTGTCCCCACGCCCAGCAGCACGAACACTCCCTCTCTTTTTTTACAGGATCTGTCGCGAGCTCAAGCTGCCCGTGGTCCTCCCTGCTGGAGCCCCGGAGAGAAAAAAAAAAAAAAATATAAAATAAAAAAAAAAATGCCCGGGTCGTTTGTGCCGTTTTTTTTTGAGGGTGGGCCGTTGTTTTTAAAAGCCGGGTTTAAAAGAGGTTCTCCCGTATCTGGATGAAGAGATGATTAGAAATTGATAACACTTTGATTGACCAAGGGTTTAATATCCAGTGATTTGTCACCACTAAAAAGAAGGATATAAGGAAGATTTAGAGAATCAAAAGCAGCCACAAAAAAAGGCTCCAAGCCCCGAAGATTTAAAATAGAGAAAGACTTTTAAAACAAAAATCCTAATCTGAGAAAAGAAGAGAAAAGGGGGGTTTTATAACGTGTATAGAGCATCAATGGGTCTGGAAAAATTGAAGGAAGATCTGTTTGTTTGTGACGATAGAAATAAAGAGGTCATGAGAAGAAAATTTAAAAGGACAACAGCAAGAGGGGCAAAAAAAAACAGTTCCGTAAGAAGCAAGAACCTGGAACAACTTGATGGGAAATGTGATTAAGCAAAGTATTCAGGACTTCAAAAGGGAAGCGGGGTAAAAGTAATTTTTAGACGGGACAGTACAGCATAGCTCTTTTTCCGTATTTTACAACTAGATAAAACAACTAGGGAAATAAAAAAAAAAAAAAAAAAAAAAAAAAAAAAACAAAACAGCGCGAAACTCGGGAGATATTGCGCAAAAGTCGGGATGGTAAGAATTTAGGGCCCCAGCGCTAAAATCGAGGATTCCCAAACTCGCCTAGCGTGAAACTCGGGAGGGGAGTTATATGGGGGGGGTTTCGAGGGAACTGAGAAAATGGTTTTGGGTGTAGTGTATAGGCCTCCAAACTTAGTAAAGAGGATTCAGCTCCTATATGGGAAGAAATAAAAAAGGCTTGCAGATATATCGACATGCGGTGGGAGATTTTAAAACTTTGGAATATGAGGATTTAATTATAGGAGACAAAGACGCAGAGGAATTTTTAAATTAATCCAGGATAACTTACAAAAAAGCAAACAAGGGGGCCTACTAAAGAGATAAAATTTTTAGATTTATTCGACAAACAGAGATTTAGTTACAGATGTGGGGTCGGGGGAAAGTTAATAAAAGCCCATTATGAAATCATATTTAGCTTTTAAAAGGGAAGTTGGAAAAATTAAATGTCAATAAACAAAGAATACCTAATTTCAAAAGGCAATTTTGCGGATTAAGAAGAACCTGGGGGATTTTAAAAAGAGGTTTGGGGAGGGGGGAAAAATTTTCCCAGGGTAAAAGGGGGTAAGGGGCAGGGTAGGGAAGCTGGAAAGGCCAATTATGAAAGGGTTAAGAAGACCCTGTGGGAGATTAGCAGGGGGGTGGGGTAGAGGGGAAAGGGAAAGTTCCAAGGGCAGCAAATGGCAGCGGAAAGGCCAATTACACAGGGTTAGAAAGACACCTGGAAGTATTAAAACCCGAGTAGGATAAAAAGGGAAAGTTTCAAGGGCACCCCGGGTAAAGCTGAAATGAGGTCGGGGGGGAGGGGATTTTACCTTTTTGTAAGGAATTTTAAATTTACGGACAGAAAAAAAAATATTCCTTATGGGAAATAAGGTCTAAAAAGAGTGACCCGAAATGGATACCAAGTTTTTAAAAACCAACATTGGAAAAAAAACAACCATGTATTTAAGGTTCAAGGCTGGGGGGGGACAAAGAACAGTAAAACGTGATGGCGAGGACGGTGAAGAGATTAAAAAGATACTAAGAAAAAATTATAGTTTAAAAGTAGCAGGACGGGCAAAAGTGACCCAAAAAGGGGGTTTTATCAGGTTTTAAAAAACCCAAGCAGGGGAATTAGGGGGGCCCGTTAAGGGGGGGCAAGGGAGGTCTTAAATCGGATGGGATATGGGGAAATATCTAAATGTTTATTTTTTAAGTGTTTTTACTGGGGGGAAACACAAAATCCCTAAAAGTGAACAGATGTTAAAAGGAAGCGATGAGGAGAAACTCAAAGATTTGTGAAAACGGGGGAAAATGGGGGGAAGGGGGTATAGAAAAAAATGAAGAATTTAAATCGCCAGGCCCAGATGAAGGTACCCCAAGTATTAAAGAATGCAAAGAGGTTGTTATGGTCTTTAGTGCACATTTTTGGGAAAAATCGGTTAAGATAGGCAAAAGGGTTGCCGTTATTGTGGAGGAAAGGAAATTAACCCCCATATTTAAAAAGGGGTCAAGAACTAAAGTCAATTATGGCCCTAAGTCAAACGTCAGTGGTAGGTAAATTTTTGAATTATTACGGGTTTCCCAAAATCTTTTACCCGAAATTCTAAAAACCGAAAAGCTCCGAAAACTGAACATTTTTTCCAGACTATTTGTCGGGCAATAATAGCCTCAGGCGCTATAGGCTAAAAAGCCTATATAATAATATAATATTATATAATAATAATTATAATATATAATTATATATATTATTATTTTATATATATTATATATATATTATTATATATATATATTATATATAATTATATATATAATATATATATTTTATTATATTATAATATTTATTATATTGGGTGCCCCAAATGCAAAAGTTTTGAAATGTTGCACGCTCGGTCTATTCCGGTTCTTCATAGTAAAACAGTATTGCGTTGAAATTTTGGGAATTGAGAATATTTGGGGGTCCCGACAAAGTGAACATTTATGACGTGACTCGAATTTCAGGATTTTTCTAAATTCCATTTTTTTTTCTCCCTCAATTATAAAACAGGAAACAAGAGCCGCTAGAAAATTTTTGGGCTGATCGAAAAGGCTCCAATCGTGAAATCCCCGGGGGCCGGGCTATATCAAAGGGGAGCAGGTCCTCCCCTCTATACCACCACCCCGGGGAGTGGGGAAGACGGGAGCGGGGCAGGAAAGGCGGGGGTGGAGGAGGTTCTCCCCTTCGGGTCGCGGCCGGGATTCCGAAAACTACAGAATACACCCCGGCACGAAGCTGTAAAGCTGGTAAAGGCGTACAATGCCTCAGAAAACAAGAAAAAAGCAGGCCGAAACTCGTTGGATGAGGGATTTTCAAAGGAGCCCTCCAAGAAATCTTCGACCTCGCACACTCCTCCTCCCCCAAGGGCAGATTTTGAAGGACAGGACAAGGAGTTCCTACGGATCAGAGGAAACGAGGGGAATCACCATGGGGGAAATTTGACCTCGTGACAGCGAAGAAGGTGGAGAAGCAGGTCGAGCGCGGAACTCCTAAAAGCGGCTCCGGGAACTTGAAGACAGCGACTTCCAGGCTGACTGAAAGGGCGGAAAAATCCCAACCCAAAAGCAGTAGCGCAGCAGCATCCTGTGTGGGACGACGTCACCCGGCTCTGGATCCGAAAGCCAAAAAAAAAAATCAAACAGCGCCATCGATCTCCGTAAAGGATCTTAACCTCATTTCAACTTGGATCGAGAGAAGTTGTCGGGCGGAAGAAACGTAAAACGTTCGCGCTACCGCTCATTTTCTTGGAATGGACATTGGGAGTATGGCGGTCTCAAAGAGCACGGTCCATCGAGCACGAATTGCGGGGAAGAGCAACCCCCCGAGAAGATCGTGGAACTGGGAACCAGGAGATACCTAGGGGTTTGGGTCCTGCATTGGGACGGAAACTCCTCCCGTCCCTCTCTGGCGATACGGGGGCCCGCATCGCCGTCCTCCTCAAGGGGAAATGACGCCGGTTCCTTTTTGGGGGCCCCCCGGCAACTAAATTCGACTGGCAGAAACTGGCTGCGTGGTCTTAAAGGGAGTGGACGAACGGGCGCCAGGGACAAGATCTCGCCTTCTGTTTCGAAAAACCGGCTTCGAAACTGGCATGGTCAGGTGCTTGCTTTCGGATTTGAGCAAGAACTGGACGAAGCTTCTTTGGTTGGCCTGCCGCCATCATGTCCACGAGGTATCCTAAAGGGGATGTCTTCAAAGCCAGCTTCGGCTCTTCTCTGGTCCTGACTTTGGGAAATCTTCAAACGACTCCGTGATCGAGGGTCCTTGGATTCCTCGCAGAGAGAGACGGTGGAAACATCGGGGGACCTCGTAGAGTTCTTCGCCACCAATGACACTGCCACAAGCTAAACGCGAGCATTGGCCTTCCTGAAGGAGGCTCTGTGTCGAAAAAACCACCCCAGGGAGGACTATAAAGAACTTTCCTTCCCCTACCTTTTCCTCGGTGGTGAAGGCCCACCAAAACCATTCCCCCGCCCTGGAGTCCCCATCAAGCCCGGTGGTGGCCAAGGCCACTACTGCCTCAAGTTCAGTGCTGAAATCCAGCTGTCGCTGACGGGTCGAGAGAAGGCCCGGGGTGGAACGAGTGGCCCTCTTCGTTGCTCTGGTGTACTGCAAGCAATGGGATGGGCACCGATCTCGGAAAGCTCCCTTGAACGCGTGCTCTTCCCCGAACCCCAAGACATACCCTGACCAAAACCGTTCCAAGGCAGCAGAACAACCCTGTGAAGCCACCTTTGGTACGTTTCCCAGGAAAACGCGGGAAAGGCCTTTTTTCGACTCAAGGGTTGATGTGGAGGAGAACAGATGGTAAGGCATGGCAAGCCCGCCTCGAAGAAGGAACTCAAGCGATTTGGGGGGAAAAAAGATGACGATTCTTCCCCCCTCTCGCCTTCGTCACTTCGAAGACAGGTCCTTTTTTCAGAAATCGACCGTCACGACGACACGTCATGAGGGCTTCCCGGCAAAAGGGCCCGGCATTGTGGGAGGGGGACGACCGATTCAAGGGCGCTCGGAAACGGACTTTGGGCCCCCGGTGGTCAACGATGCCGCGGAGCGGGGGATCGCCCCTAAATCCGCGCTACCTGGGGTCCACGAATTTGGCCGCACAGGAGAAGTATCTCCTCCATTAGTCCACCACCATCGGGAAATTTTTGGGGTGGGAAAAGAAGGAGGACCCTTTAAAAGAACTTTTTGAAGGAAAAAATGAAAACGCGTTTTGGGGTTTCTTATAATTTTTTTCTAAAAATGTGGGGTGTTTTGGTTTTTCTTTGTTTATGAAAATTTTAGAAAATATTTCAGTTTGTCGGACCCCAAATTTCTCCGAATTTCTCTAAATTTCACAGGAATCTTCTTATGCATGGGTGAACAGAAGTAAAAACGAGCAATGAAAAAAAAATGTTTTTTTTTTTCCCTCTATGATCTTGGGGGAACCCTAATATATATATATTTATATATTAAAATATTTTATATAATATATATATTATAAAATTATAAATATATATATATATATATTATACATAAAATATAAATATTAATTTATATTATTAAAATAAAATATATACTACGCTCCGAGCACGCGCCCGCTTTTTTCTGGAGGCATAGCGCGAACTCGGGGATTAAAAACACTGTAAAAAAGCTTATTTAGTCCTTTTTTTTTTTTTTGGGGTGTGGTGGTGTGATGTGTGTGTGTGTGTTTGGGGGTATGTGTGTGCCTACAGCGCCATTAGGGAATGACCTCCAGGGTGGGGTGGTAGGCCCTGTAGGTTAACTGAGGGCTGTGTACCCACCGTATTTTAAGCTTATAAACCATTTTTCCCCCCCAAAATATCCTGAAAATGCCCCCAAACCCCTGTCCCCCAGCAGTGAATGGGGACGGGTGTTAGCCTAGGGTTTGGACCCGCCCCTCCCTGGGTGGTGGCTTCGGCCAACCTACATAGAAAGAGGAGGGGGAGAGGAGAGGAGTTGAATTGAGCTTGAGTTGGGAGTCACCCAGCGGGTGCGTTTTGGTCCAGTGAGTGAGCTTGACACTATCTTTCAGCTGATGGTTGTGTGCGTGTTTTACGGGAATACCATGTACAATCCCTTTCCCCTCTTTCTCCTGCTTTTCCGTACCTCCAGAAAACCACAGTACCACACACGTCATGGGTTATCATTATAAAAGGGGTATTTTGTGGTAAATATAAGGTAAGGTGCTACTTATTTTTGAGGTGTTACCTATCTTATGCGACACTGGGTGCTCCCGTAAGAAAACCAAACAAATGGAAAAAACAAGCAAAAATCATCAGCTATACTAAGCCATTTAACTATTAAGCAGGAAAGGGAAAGGGAAAACGTGTCCGTACGTCTTTTTTTGGAGGCGGGTAGCAATGGTTAGCGCAAATATATGTCAAAACTCCAGCACGGCTTACAACACCTACAAAGTGAAATAAGCAAAAAATTTTACCGAAAAAGAAGAAGTCTCCGATGGCGTTCTCGGGTCCGAGTTCGATCCTTGGAGGGCTGTAAAATCCACTTAAA
>JACEEZ010024397.1:80559-113059 GCA_016584305.1 Chionoecetes opilio | reverse complement strand
AAACTACGCACCATCCGCCAAAGTATCGAGGACTGAGCTTACTGCGGTCTCTCCCGGAGATGGGAGACTGCCTTGGCACGATTGCGTATTGGTCACACTCTAATACCATGGGTTTCCTCATGGAGGGGGCCACCCTCCTTATTGTGATGATTGTTTGGTCCCCTTAACTGTGCGGCACTTGCTGGTCGAGTGTCCTAGTCTTGGGACCTACGTGAGGCAATTTTTGTCCCAGTGTCGGGGTCGGAAGGTGCCTACTGTCTCTCCCTGGCATTGGGAGAGAAGTGTTTCTCGCCGGGACATGAAGTCCATACCTTTATTGAGAGGCTGGCCTTCTCAACAAGTTATAATGTTTTTAAAACTCACTTATTATTGCTTTTAATGTACTATTGTTCTTTTATGTATTTTGTTATTTTAAATATTTTGATTGTCTTAAAATTTGTTTTTTAATATTACTTTTAATGTACCTTATGTAAGCAGGCATCAATACCCCGCAGTTGCGGTCGCTTAAAACTATATATCTCTCTCTCTCTCTCTCTCTCGTCTCCTCTCCTCTCTCTCTCTCTCTCTCCTCTCTCTCTCTCTCTCTCTCTCTCTCTCTCACTCTCTCTCTCTCTCTCTCTCTCTCTCGTCTCCCTCTCTCTCCTCTCTCTCATCTCTCTCTCCTCTCTCTCTCTCTCTCTCTTCTCTCTCTCTCCCCCCCCCCCCCCCCCCCCCCCCCCCCACCCACCCCCCCCCAATGTGTCCCATTTTTTTTTTTAGATGAATGTATTGATGACACTTTTTCAAACATGCACCAATGTAATGGGCCTGGAAAATTTTTGATTCCACCCTAAACATTAAAACTTTTAGCTGTTTTTATTAAATACATCATTGGCTGACTATAAATTGCACACATAATATCATTACCTCCACCCCCGAAGGTGGAATAATACTATAGGTTTGTATGTGTCTGTTTGTTTGTTTCTCTGTTAACATCACTCATAAAGTAGTTGCTCCAATTTTATGAAGTTTTTTTGTGGGGGAACGTTACCTATGGTCAAAACACCAATCAATTAAATTTTGAAAGTCAAATGTCTAATTTTGATTGGTGTTTTTTTGCTAACAGCTTCTTTGTTTTGTCCAACGGCTTGTGTGATTCTGCAATGTCAAAGACACGCAAATGGAGTGACGAATATGTCGCGTATGGCCTCACTGCACTCCTGAATTATCGTGGAGGACCAGACCAGGCACAAATGTATGACCTGCGTTTTCATTAATTGCAACTCAAATTTGAAGCCTGCTAGACTCCGAGAACACCAGGTGAAGCATCCAAATGCAGAACATAAACAGACTATCGAGGCCCTGCAGGCTAAGAGGGCTAGATATGACCTGAAAGGCACACTACCCCGACTTGGATTCAAGCCAGTGCAGAAACCCCTTCTGCAAGCTTCCTATGAGGTGGCATACCAGTGCATCAGGGAGAAGGCTTCGCATTTGGCTCCGGAAAACCTGGTTAAGCCATGCACCATTCGGATGGTAGAACTAGTTCCGGGAGCAGAGGCAGCCAAGAAGATGAAAAAATTACCTTTGTCCAACGATGTCACCGCAGGGAGAGTTGCAAATATAAGTTGCGACATCTTGGACCAGATTGTTCAGGAGATTAAGGACAGTCCCATCTGCATCAGTCTCCAGTTGGATGAATCAACTGATGTTTCCAACATGAGTCAACTGATTTTGTATACCCGGTATATCAAGGATGGTGAAATTAAAGATGAATTGCTCTTCTGCGAGGCATTCAACAACGAAGGCAGCGGAGGTATTTCAACTCTTGGACGAGAAAGAATTTTTTTCTTGAGAGAGAAGAGATCCTTTGAGAAGCATCAGATCAAGTGGGAGAAGGTATAGTCGGTCTGCACCGATGGTGCCCCAGGTATGATAGGGAATAGGTCTGGCTTTACTGCTTTGGTAAAGGAGAGAGTACCAGCTATCATCATGAAGCACTGTGTTCTCCATCGCCATGCTTTGGATGCAAAGACGTTGCCGCCTCACCTCAAAGAAGTTCTTTCTGTCTGTGTTCAAGTTGTGAATTTCATCCGGGGTCGTCCTTTAAACCACAGAGTGAGTGTTCAAGTTACTTTGTGAGGACATGGGAAGTGAACATCAAGTCCTTCTCTTCCACATAGAAGTGCGGTGGCTCTCACGTGGGAAAGTCCTGACCCGTATTGCAGAGCTCAAGGATGAGATTGCAATATTTCTCGAGAGTATCAGAATATGCTCCCTGAAAATTTCGAGGACGAAATGTTTATCCTCTCTCTCCTATCTGGCAGACATTTTCAGCCATTTAAATGAACTCAACTTGTCCATGCAAGGCATGTTTGCTAAGAATCTTGTTTGTGCAGAGAAGGTAGACTCCCTCAAGAAGCCTTTAAGAAGAAGCTCTCACTCTGGAATCGTTGAAACCAGGGAGGGAATATGGGAAGCTCTCCTATCCTGGACGAGAAATTGGGGAATAAGACAGTCAGTCCCATGCTTGTAGAAAATATTGTTGCTCACCTCTCACAGCTTGAGACCACCATGACAAAGTACTTTCCCAAGGATCATACATTTCCAGAATGGATTCCGCAGCTCTTCCTGGCAGACATGAGTGATGCTGACAACCTGAAGGAGGAGCTTATTGATCTGCAGGTGAACCAGGGTTGTCAAACAAAATTCCGTACATTACCATTGTCTGGGTTCTGGTGTGATCAGTTGGTAGCGTACCCTGGACTGGCGAGGGCAGCGCTGGAAATGATCATTCCATTTCCAACTACTTATCGGTGTGAAAAGGCATTCTCCACCATGCTCCAGATCAAAACAATTGCCCGGAACCGCCTTCAAGGTGGGCTGCTCCACGATATAAGAGTGGCTCTGACTAACACAAAGCCTCGATTTTAGAAACTGGTCGCACATAAGCAACAACAAAAATCACATTGATGAGTGTATGTTCAATTACCCTGCTGTTTATGTTTGAGTGAGTTTGTCCATGCTCTTTACTCTATTTTCGTCTTTTCTTATTGCTTTTGTCTATAGTATTGGCATCATTGATGTTAAAGTCTTGGAGAATGAACAAAATAAAGGATCAAGCAGTACTTAACTTCACTTTACTTTATCCCTGTACTAGTGTAGCAACTGTAGTCTATGTAACCAAATGTTAGCCAGAGTTAGGGGGTGCTAGACTTCCTAGACCTGACTACAGGGGGTGCTGAGGTCGGAAAAGGTTAAGAAACGCTGCTCTAATGCCTCACTTATTGGTGTGGGCAAGAAAGTGGTTCCAATTCTGGTAATTAATAGGGGTTGTGCATGACTAGGAATACTCTCCTCTTGTTCGGCTTGGTGAGTATGTGGGATGGGTCCCATTATTACCTTACCACCAGCACTGGTGAACATTGAGACGTTATGTCTTTTGATGACCTTCCTTAGGTAACGCCCAAAATAATCAGCGCCTATTATTAATTGGAAGGGACCATCAACGTCCTCGAAGGTATTACTAACTAGTTTAACACCATTATCCCTTAGCATTTCAGCTGTGTCTTTTAGTCCATTAACAGTTAAACTAAGACCAATATTATTTACTACTACAGCAGCTACCCTACATTTATATTTTCCTAATTGGACTAGGGGTTGAACTATGTCAACGTTTTGAGCCTTTTTATTGGCAAGAAAACCTGATATGGCTAAATTAACTTTATTAATTATGGGTACAGTAAAACCCTTATAACTCGGTACTGTATAACTCGGAATTTGATATAACTCGGCATGGCAAAGACTAATGTTTTTTTTTTTTTTTTTTTTTTTTTTTTTTTTTTTTTTTTTTTTTTTTTTTTTTTTTTTTTTTTTTTTTTTTTTTTTTTTTTTTTTTTTTTTTTACACACACACACACACACACACACACACACACACCACACACACACACACACACACACACACACACACACACCTATGCCCATAGCACTGTAGGCAGTGAGCTCCAGGGGTGGAATGATAGGCCCTGGAGGCTCACTCGAGGGCTGTGATGGTTGGCTCTCGCCCGTGGTGGCGCAGGCAGGATTGTTATAGTGACGCCTGTGATTAGAGGCTCATGCCGCCCCGTGTCCTCCCATGCACTCACAGTCGAAGGTAGAGTTAATGGACAGGGCATGTGGGTGTTCTTAGGCCACTCGACGGTGCAAAAAGATTTCAAGTGGATTTATGGGTCTCACTCGGGATCGAACTCGGGTCTTCGAGAACGCCACTCGGTGACGCTAACCACTCTGCTACCGCCTCACCTAAACTGCATCTCATGGTTTTCACTCGGCATATCATGCCCTCACAACCTCTTCTGTGAACATGTAAACAGAAAGTTGGCAAAAAATAATGTATCTCGGCATATTGATGAAACTGCATCTCTTCGCTTACACTCTGCATATCGTCAGTCGCATAAAGTCGTATTTTTGTCCTTTTGATCTTTTCCTGCAAGCTCAGGCTCTTCAATTTCATTCCCTTCCTGCTGGAGACACCCTTGCGTGATGGAGCTGACATCTTGAAATACAGTACTGTATGATGTAATCCCAAAACACGTAAAATAGGTGGCAAATTAAGCAAAGATCAGGAACCAGTGCGTAGGCTGAGCTGTGTTTTTGTCGTCCAAGCACCGTCTTGGATTACGAAACCCAATCCAATAACACTTGCTGAAATGTGTGTTATACTACTCTGTGATATTGTTTGCAATGTTTTGCATTGATTATTATTTCGGCTCCTACCAAGCTTGTTGTGTTTTTGAAGCAGAAACCAATCCTTTTTCAATTTCGACAAAAAACGGAATTCGTATCCAAGACGGTGCTTTGACGACATAAACACGGCTCAGCAGCTGACAGCCTACGCGCTGGTTCCCGACCTTTGCTTTACTTTGCCACCTATTTTACGTGTTTTGGGATTACATCATACAGTACTGTATATCAAGATGTCAGCTCCATCACGCAAGAGTGTCTCCAGCAGGAAGGGAATGAAATTGAAGAGCCTGAGCCTGCAGGAAAAGGTGAAAGTGCTGGCAAGGATGGATGCAGGTGCGTCCATGTGTGCTATTTGTGCTGAGTTTGATATCAAATCCAGCACATTCTACCCGTTCATTGGTAAGTGTAGTTTTTATGCTTTTACAGTACTGTATTTCCTTTTTTTTTTTTATTTTTTTTTTTTTTTTTTTTTTTTTTTTTTTTTTTTTTTTTTTTATAACCCATATCAGAGGAGGACATTGAATAACTCGGCACATTGAATAACTCGGCAAGGGCCAGAGCCCCTATCGTGCCGAGTTATAAGGGTTTTACTGTAGTTGTAACAATTCAACTATCTCCCTACTTATGAAGGATCTTTGTGCACCACTGTCAAACATTGTCTTTACATTGACTGAATTAACATTGTGGCTCACCTTCAATACTGCAGTAGGAACAGCTGCTGAACTACTCTTATTAATGACTGCCATTTTAATTTCTGTAGGGTCTGAGTTAATATCCCTGTTAGGACAAAGTGCGATGTTATGGATAGATTGTTTACATATCCTACAAGTTCTTAATTTTATAGGGCATGCATTTAAAGCATGTTTACCACGGAGACAGGTTAGGCAATTACCAAGGCTCATTAACCTTTCAACTCTCGTGTAACAATCTGAATATATATTACATGTGGAGGGTCTATGTTTCCCCTCACATAAGACACAGTTTATTATTCGTACTTCACTAGAAGTAGTCGCCCTGGAACTAGGGATTGTATCTATTATTTGAGTAGGTCTAAGTGGTTTACTGGTAGGCTGAGAAGTTTGAATCTTAATTACAGGCTGTTCGATTTGCGTAACTTTAACAGGAAGCAGGATAAATACCCACTAACGAGGGATCTTTAAACTCTTAAGGGTGGCTGATATAGCTGATTACCCTTAGGTGTAACAATCTTGATCTCCTTCTGGGGGGGTTCCTGGACAATACCTTGCAAAATTTGGGTTAAAGAAGCTTTAGCTGTTGATGGAATATGAGCACACTCCAGTAATCCCTCATATTCAATTACTTTAGAGAGATATCTTTGACACTGTTGTTCATAATTGATCACACATTGGTGAATAATTTCTTTATCCCCAGCTTGTCTTAATTGAACTTCATATAGGAAGTAATCAATCAATCAATCATTGGGGGCATACGCCGGGGGGCACGTCGCCTCGCCCACCCTACGACGCCACTCCCGGGGGTCACCACGCGCGAGTTCCCATGCAGGCTCCTTTCCCATACCAAGCACCTCTCGACAAGAAACATCAACTTGCCCCAGCCACGAGCCTTGTGGGCGCCCCCTTGGCCTCCTCCACGCCGGATTGTCTCTTACAGATACAACCCGATGGGAAGGATCGGTTTCAGGGTAGCGTGCCACATGCCCATATAGCCGAAGTTGGCGCTGACGGACTATGCAGGTAATAGGCCTCGATTCAGTCTCACGGTGCAATCGCTGATTTGACACGTAATCATCCCAGCGATACCCCATGATTCTGCGAAGACACTTATTACCAAAGGCATTGATTCGTCTCTTCAAGTCACTATTTAGTGTCCATGTCTCACAACCATAGAGTAAGACAGGGATCACAAGCGACTTGAAGAACCGGATCTTTGTCCTCCTGCACAGGTACCGACAATGCCAAATACTCCCGCTGAGCGAGTCCATAACACCGTGGGCTATGCCAATCCGCCGTAAGACTTCTTGACGTGACCCGCCGTCATTATGGACTGCGCTACCAAGGTATGTAAAACTTTCCAAGATCTCAATGTCCTCGCCACACGCATGAACAGACTGTACTGCTTCATCTAGTAAGTCTCCAAATACCTGGACCTTGGTCTTGAGCCAGGAGACCTCAAGTCCCAAAGGCTTTGCCTCCTCGTGTAGCGCCTCGAGAGCCATCACCAGGACCTCCAGCGACTCAGCAAAGATTACTGCATCATCGGCAAAAACAAGATCAGTGATCTTGGTGTTGCCGACGGATGCTCCACAATCACTTTGATCTACAACCTTGTCCAATACCCAGTCCATACAAGCGTTGAAAAGTGATGGGGCAAGGACGCACCCTTGCCTCACTCCTGTATTCACAGGAAAGAAGCTGGATACACCTGCCCCACACTTCACAGCACAGGAAGTAAGCCTCCTCATATTTATCCCATTGCTCATTTAACAATGGTAGACCTGTCCTTAAATTTATATAATCAATAGGTATTGCCTTAATTGCATCCTCACACTTATTGTATATTCGTGTGAGCATTGCTAATTTAGCCGATAATGAATGCTTAGCTAATTTCGCCATGATTTAGTTAATAACTAAGTCAAATAAAATATTAAATGCAAGATTACGTCACAAAATTATTGTTAGTTAATAATTAATTATTATATCATAAGAGCTGGAAGGGCCGTTGGTTTGGTCTGTCAAGATGCATAGCCAGGCCTATGACCAACCAACACTTAACTATTACCACTAACTATTGCTACGTAACCTCTGATGTTATCTACTACCTAGCGTATGGTAGTTGAACGGCTGTTGAATCGTTCCTGACGCCCCAAAACACCCCACCTCCACTCCTTCAACCACCTGTTGTGGTAGGTTCATAACTACACCTCACAAAGACAACTTTGAATTATATGAACATCCAATATTCCTGACTCGGGGCACCATCTTGTAGAAATTTATGTCACAAACACATATTTATTTGAGATCCTACCTATAGAAACCCATTGTCTCTCTCATCCCGACACAATACCCCAACTAGTCAACCAACTAGGATACTTATCGGTGGATAGCAGGGTTGAATTAGGTTGTAGGCTCATCAATACTGCAATGTCTTGTTATTCGAAGTAGTCGCGCGTGATCGAGGCTGCAGGTGAAGGGCTGGAGGCGGTGTGTTCTGTCATGGGCGCCAGGCGGTTTCCACACCAAGTTATCCACGACTCGACGGTATAATCAGTGTGTCGTATTTAACACGTACTATGATTTAACACAAATATACAAAATGAACGTATGTACAAATCTCCTCATTATAATCAGAGAAGCACAGTGAAAGGTGTTATTAACGGGAGGGCTCGGAGTGTACTGTTCTCCGTGGGCCCAGCGGTTAGCGGCCACCACCAAATACACGTGTCGCCTTCCGGTGGACCGCCACAATTGATGCTAATTCAAAGGACGGCGGCCAATGAGCAGCCGTTTCAAATTAAGGCGCTAATATAAGGTGCAAATGCTTAATACTAATGGGAAAGTTCAATTATCCTATCCCAGTACTTATCATTTACTTAAATTACCTTAATTAATACCCATTACCATTATAAATATATATATACATCCCTACGCACCCCTTATGATGAGCGGACAATACCTCCCTCACAAGGGGGGGGAACAAAACCACCACTTTACCAATTATTGAGAGGGTGGTTGGTGGATAATTTCCACATTATTTTTCTTAATTTCAGAGGTAATTAAATGTCTTACTATCTTGGCAGCTTGTTTAAAAATTAATTACAGACTCACTGCAAAAAGAAGATATTTGCTTTTGGGTTTGGGAAAAAGAAGCAGAAAATTGCACTGTTGAACTATCTGATCCAAAACACAGAAAATAAGAGTTGCTCTCAAAGAGGCACAGTATATTCTTGTTTTGGAAAAATCTCTTGAAATTTCAAAGATTCTTTTCTTTCCAACTCCATTTGCCAGGTTATTGTTTGAATAATTTAAGTGAGTACACTGGTACCTTGACTTACGAGTGCCCCAACTTACGAGTTTTCCGAGTTACGAGCAGTGGCTCGGTCGATTTTTGCTTTGAGTTGCGAGCCAAAATCCGAGTTACGAGCGAGCTTCAGATACGCCGCCGCTAGTTGGCGCAGCGAACGCCACAACATCCGCCCAGCATCCCGCGTCTCACTCGTTCACTTCACGTGGTTACCTCGCCGTGGAAGCATCTCTGTTGTGTTGTGCTCACACAGGCGAATGGAAATGGCGGAGGGTGAGTGCAGTACGTTTAGCGGCAGTTCCACCCACAGCTGTTTCCAACACAGAGTATAAACACTGGCGAATGCAAATGGCGGAGGGTGAGTGCTGTACGTTTAGCGGCAGTTCCACTCACAGCTGTTTCCAACAGCTGATACACAGAGTATAAACACTGGCGAATGCAAATGGCGGAGGGTGAGTGCAGTACGTTTAGCGGCAGTTTCACCCACAGCTGTTTCCAACAGCTGATACACAGAGTCATAGACCACTGTATAC
This sequence comes from Chionoecetes opilio, assembly GCA_016584305.1. NCBI lineage: Eukaryota > Metazoa > Arthropoda > Malacostraca > Decapoda > Majidae > Chionoecetes > Chionoecetes opilio. The sequence goes on along the minus strand of JACEEZ010024397.1, from coordinate 103,797 downwards.
CTGGACTGCGCACGAGACAATGTTTTGAATTGCGGGGCTGCATAGGGGCCTGCGGGGCGCCCGACAAAGAGATATAGTGGTCTATGGACTATCATATAGATTGGTTTATCAGTATATATGATATACTGTAATCTTCGTAAATGTTTGTTCTATAATATTATCAAATAAAAAACAGTAAAACACGTTAAAGAAATGCCATTACGAGACTATGAAGAAATATGCATGAACTTAATATTCACTTAACTCTTCGCCATTTAAAACTTTGCGAGTCAACTTTTATTATGAAGGGTATCAATATAAGCGCAATTTTATTAGCTTTCCATTGCTATATTTCGTTATCTGATAAATGAATTAGAACCATGCATAAATTAGCGTTAACTAAATAAATAAAATCATCAATCGGGTCATTTTCCCGATTGATGATGTTATTTATTTACTTATATATTTCGTTTTCTGATCAATGAATTAGTACCATGTATAAATTAGCGTTGACTAAGTAAATAACCTCATCAATCGGGAAAATAACCCGATTGATGATTTTATTTATTTAGTTAACGCTAATTTATACATGGTTCTAATTAATTTATCAGATAACGAAATATAGCAATGGAAAGCTAATAAAATTGCGCTTCTATTGATACCCTTCATGATAAAAGTTGACTCGCAAAGTTTTAAATGGCGAAGAGTTGAAGTGAATATTAAGTTCATGCATATTTCTTCAGAGTCTCGTAATGGCATTTCTTTACCGTGTTTTACTGTTTTTTATTTGATAATATTATAGAACAAACATTTACGAAGATTACAGTATATCATATATACTGATAAACCAGTCTATATGATCCGTATATATATATATATGAATCCGAGGGGCCCTCCGATTACAGGCCCTTGTGCGACAGGCCGATATTCCGTGCGCAGTCCAGGTATACAGTGGTCTATGACAGAGTATAAACACTGACGAATGCAAATGGCGGAGGGTGAGTGCAGTACGTTTAGCGGCAGTTCCACCCACAGCTGTTTCCAACAGCTGATACACAGAGTGTAAACACTGGCGAATGCAAATGGCGGAGGGTGAGTGCAGTCCAGTCATATAGGTACAGTAAAAAAATTGGTGTGTTTTTTTGGGGGCTGGAACAGATTAATGGTATTTCAATTAACTTCAATGGGGAAAATTGATTTGATATACGAGCAAATTAAGTTACGAGCTCGATCAATGAATTAATTAAACTCGTAAGCCAAGGCACCACTGTACATGTAAAAAGAAAGTTATTTATACAGGCAAAGGCAAAAAATAAACAATTGATCCTCCTGGGTTAACTCTAACAGTGACAGTTGTTCTCCTTAGGTGCCATGTAACCAAGATGTACTCTTACTCTGAATTTCTTGAAATTAGGAAAATTGTGATTTTTCTGAATTTCAAAAGTAATTAATTTTGTTACTATTTTATAGAGTTACTGCATGCAATATTTTGACTCCTAAAGACAAAAATAAGCAGATAGCTGCATTAGTATACTTTGTAAACAAAAACAAAGACACCGATGAACCTATGCTGAGACCTATTAAGGCACCTCACAACCAGTACTCCTTCACATGCATTGTTACTTTTTTGTTTATTCAAGCATATTATCAAACTGATTATAATAGAACATTTGTAGTAAGGACCTTTCACAATACTGTGTTGGACTGTGTATATTAACTGAAAAATATACTGATAAGGGAACCCATAACTCACTCTCAATCTCGTGCTACAGGCTCTACAGGCATTGAAAAGTACAACCGGAGGACAAACAGCTGGACCAGTGTGGGTACCATGACCGGCCGTCGTCTCCAGTTTGGGGTGGCAGTGCTGGATGGGAAGCTGCATGTTGTAGGTGGGCGTGATGGACTCAAGACCCTTAACACAGTGGAGGCATATGACCCTTCCACCAACACCTGGACACAGTTGTCTCCCATGTCCACCCACAGACATGGCTTGGGTGAGCTTTTTATTTGCTGTACATGTTTGTTTATCTGTGGTTTTTCTTTATTAATATGTCAGTACATGTGTAAAATCATTAATTTCGTAAGTTATTTTAATGACATGATAATCTCCTGAAGTTGATATATAATATTCAGATTCCTGTCTGCATCAAAACTGAGAGCTTGACTTCAGTGAATCTTTTTAACTCTTAAATCTGTTGACATGTGTTTCCCTTCCTGCCGCTGTCATTACTGATGTTTGGCATTGCAGGGGTTGGAGTGCTAGAGGGTCCTCTGTATGCAGTTGGAGGTCATGATGGCTGGAGTTACCTCAACACAGTAGAGCGTTGGGATCCTCAAGCACGCCAGTGGAGCTATGTAGCACCCATGTCCACCTCAAGATCCACTGTGGGTGTGGCTGTCCTCAATAACAGGTCTTGTAATAATTATGACGTGTATCGGGGCAGTATTCTTGATGCTTGATGCCATGATGCTGTGCTTTATAAGATCACTAATTTGCCAGTACACATTAACTAATTTACTCAAGTGCATGTACTGTTCTCATATCCCATCTTGTGAAGGGCATAGATACTTGTTCAGAGTTTTCTATTATTGGTATGAAGTCATTGAAACCCATCATCCTGTAACAATTGAGGAGTTATCATAAAAAGACCTAAAAAACTTGATCTATAATTTCTCACAGCAAGTGGCCATGTCCTTTATAAGTACACTAGAGTCCCGCATAGAAAGTGTTCGCATAGAACGAGTCCCTTATAGAACGGAACGACTTGAAATATTATTCCAACATTTTCGTTAGGAACGAATGTGGTCATATAGAACTATTCCGCCATCAAAGTAGGGCAAATCCGAGGAGTTCTCATATAGAGTGCCGAAATATTGTACAGAATGAAGGTTGTGTGACCCTGGCATGGGGTGAGGTGGGGCACGGCGGTGGCGTGTCGCCACGGAGGTGGGGTGAAGGTGGCATGAGGTGGGGAACGCCGGAAGCGACTGCGCAGTTCTCATCTATTATTACCAAAAAAAAATATTCATGTGAAGGATAAGTGAGGCTGTGGGTGGGGAAACTTCCTCACCCACAAGCAAACCTTGTTTTGTTCAATGCTTCAAAAACTCAATTTCTTCACCTATCTACTCGACATAACCTTCCAGACAACTATCCCCTCTTCTTTAATGACACTCAACTGTCTCCCCCTTTACACTGAACATTCTTGGGCTGTCCTTTACTAAAAATCTCAATCAAAAATTTCACATCTCATCTCTTGCTAAAACTGCTTTTAATAAATTAGATATCCTGTATGACATGTGACTGTGTGAGGCAGACCACTTGAAAGGTGTAATGAATATATGAGTGAAAGAGGTGCCAGGAGAAGGAGGGGCTTGAACAGGCAAGAAGAGAGTGTTTGGACAGGGAGAGGTGGAGGCTCTTCTGCCTTGGCTACCTCTTTGAAGGACGCTCCTGGAGAGAATGTGACATCAGAGCTATAGATGGATAGAATGATAAGTTCCCTTTTTTCTCCCCTTTACAGGCTGTATGCAGTAGGTGGGCGTGATGGCTCATCCTGCCTGCGCACGGTGGAGTGCTATGATCCCCATACAAATAAGTGGACCCCTTGTGCCCCCATGGCCCGGCGGAGAGGAGGGGTAGCAGTTGGGGTGATCAGTGGTTTCCTCTATGCTGTAGGGGGTCATGATGCCCCGGCCTCTAATCCATGTGCTTCCAGATTTGATTGTGTGGAGAGGTAAGTGGGAATAGGGGTAGCTAATGCATATATATATATATATATATATATATATATATATATATATATATATATATATATATATATATATATATATATATATATATATATATATATATGTGGTGCCCACATTGAATGTGTGCTCCACAGTCCTGGTTACTCTGCTGCCACCACCCACATCAAGTGGGAAAAAAAAATATAAATGAATAAAAATAAAAGATGTGAGAAAATAAGTACTGGTTGGATCTAAATAATAATTCGTTAATAAATAATCATTAATATATTTCTCCCTTTGCTGTATCACTTTCTAATAATTATACATTCACAAGTTGTCTTAATTCTAAGTCTTCTTATCCCCTAACGATACGCACGCTTAGTGCTCAAGTCGTTATCCTAATGTAGTTTGTTATCTCTGGTAACTTCAGTCGCACTGTTACCACATTAACGATACGCACACACAGTGCTCAAGTCGTTATCCTAATGTAGTTTGTTATCTCTGGTAACTTCAGTCGCACTGTTACCACATTAACGATACGCACGCGAAGTGCTCAAGTCGTTATCCTAATGTAGTTTGTTATCTCTGGTAACTTCAGTCGCACTGTTACCACATCAACGATACGCACGCGAAGTGCTCAAGTCGTTATCCTAATGTAGTTTGTTATCTCTGGTAACTTCAGTCGCACTGTTACCACATTAACGATACGCACGCGAAGTGCTCAAGTCGTTATCCTAATGTAGTTTGTTATCTCTGGTAACTTCAGTCGCACTGTTACCACATCAACGATACGCACACACAGTGCTCAAGCCGTTATCCTATACTAATGTAGTCTATCCCACTTCCAAAGTTTCCCTCTCACTCTTTTTTCTGTTCCCTTCTCTCTCCTTGGCCTCACACGGCTGGCTGTAATACGCTGTAGTTTCACCCTCTGCTAATTCGGGACCTCCTGGCCATCAGGTCTGCCAACGGCTCCTACCTTGGGACCCTTTTCCAAGGGCGAGAATATCACCTCCCCACAGGCGACTTAACTCAGCGAGCGTCTGGCTGCTTCTAAGGTTATCCTAATGTTAAACTCCCCTTCTCACTTCGTTTCGCTACGTGGCCAACTACCACTGGTCGAAAATATAATCCTCTCTCCCTAACCAGTGATTCAGGACTGAGGAGTGGAGGAAAACTACTCCTTAGCTTCTTGATAATTATAAGTTATTTCATCTCTTCCCCTATTAATGTAATTTCCCTCGTTACACACATATATATATATATATATATATACACACAAACCTCGATTTCCCGGACCTCGATTTCCCGGATATCGGATTTGCCGGACAAAATCCGAGGTCGGGGATATGTCAGTCTCGGACATTTTTTTTTTTTTTTTTTTTTTTCGTTGAAATGCCTGGTCCTGTTCGTAAATTGACAAAGTTGTCCGGCGCTCCGAGCATCTCCTGTCACCCCTGGTCAGTGTCCGCGCCTCCCGCCAGGTGGCAGCATGCTCAGCGGTCGTATTGTTTACATTTGGGCACACAACATTCACGGTTCACCTGCACAGCCTCCGTCAGTCACCTGACTCCCACTGCCCCTGGTGCAAGTGTGTTGACAGAAATTGGGGGTCACTGGTATGGGGGTTTTATAACTGGTCAACGTTACTTGAATGATATTATTTGGGGATGATTTGATAAAAGATTACAACTTGAATGGAGGATTTAACTTAGTCTTCTGACTTCACTATATGATTATAGTTTGACCACTTCTCACTACGGAGAGTACTGAACAAGGGGGATATACTTAAGGGGAAAGGATAATAAGGTTTAGGTTAAAGGGAATTGCTGCCACCAGCCCTGGCAAGTAATTCACTGAATTACTCCCTGGGCACGTTTGATTAATATTAATATTAGTTTGATCTTGGTAGTCGTGAATGGTACGTGGAATTATACCGAGTAAAGGCTTGGACTCTTTTGGAAGTGTGAGGAATTATTTTCCCAACTCAGAATAATCACCTGGGTTTTTATAATAACACAAGAACTAGATTTGTAAATGATATCCTATTTATTCATAGTGACATGGTAAGTCTCTCACTTGAGATCCTATTCAACATATAAGGGTTAACCCTATACCGAGAAAACTCTACTCGGAAATAAGAAAAGCAATTTTTCACCCTGACGTAGGAGCTTTTTCTAAGTGATGAGAGAAAGCTCTTATGAGCATAAATCTCCTCACTGGATCCTATTTAGTGAATTGCCCTACACTAGGTAACATACCACTTAATATTTATAAATCACACATGGAAGATAGGTATCTAGTAGAGAAAGAATATGGCGAGACAGTGTTGTATGTGTGTTACAGTAAGACCATGTGGCCGTGGAGAGAAAACGAGCCAGCCTTCAGGGACGCGGAGAGAACAATCACTCGTTAATAACACTTATAAGGATGGGCGTAACATCTATGCCTTAGTGACACTGAACTGTACCTATATATTTATATAGAAATATATAGATATAATATACTAAGGGAGAAAAAACACCGGAGTGAGGAGCAGATGTCTTACCTTCAGGGACGCGGAGAGAACAATGACTCGTCTTGGCCTCGTGGGCTTCCCGCACCAAAAAAGGAACTTGTTTGGAAAGTCTCACCGTGACCTCAAATGAACAACTTATAATCCCGAAACAACTATTTAAGTAATGAAAGCTCGCGTACCTCCGAAGAGGCCGTCCCTAATACAAACCGGTTACTTTGATGTAGAAGAATTTAATATCTTTAATCTAATATCCAAGAAGGATGGTTTTATATGTAATGTCGATAGTCCGAACACCTATTTGAGAGTGAGGTGGTATGGAAGTCTTGCTTAGAATTTTGGTGGGCTTTCATTTTAGCGTGTATCCTTACTACAACGCCCATATATGACCCTAACCGATAACGATAGGGATTATTTTGAAAGACGTTAAGACTCTGGGAGAGTTTCTTGGTCTGACCAGATGGCTGGCAAAAGATAAAAAGATCTGACATCATTAGTTATCACTGATCGCAGAATAATTATCCTACGGATTGTGTCTCGCATACGGCATATCGGGGGGGGGGAATGGAAGACCGAGGAAAGAAATGGCGGGTGATAGAACAAAAGAAGATAAACAAAATGGCGTCTAGGATGGCCAACTGATGAGAAAAGATGGCGGAAAGAAAGAAATACGATGAGTCATATGTGAAACTGAAAAAAAGAATTACTTACAAGACATAACTCGGGAATTTTATAATAATAATTCTCATACTATCATCTCCCGAATAATGGGCATTACACAAGAACATTTCTGAGACTATTGAACACTTTCTGCTGCCTCCCGCCAGGTGGCAGCATGCTCAGTGGTCGTATTGTTTACATTTGGGCACACGACTCACGGTTCACCTTCACAGCCTCCGTTAGTCCCCTGACCCCCACTGCCCCTGGTGCAGGAACGTCTCTTGAGACTATTGAACACTTTCTGCTGCCTCCCGCCAGGTGGCTGCATGCTCAGCGGACGTAAAAGTCCGCGGCAGGGTAGTTGACATTGTCGGTTGCCGGACAGTAAATACTAGAGTAGGATAAACGTCCGGGGGTGGGTAATGGCATCGGACTTTTTTTTTTTTTTTTTTTTTTTTTTTTTATACTTGCGATTCCCGGACTTTTGCGGTTCCCGGACCAGTGCTCCCCCCTATTAGTCCGGGAAATCGAGGTTTGTGTGTATATATATATATTATATATATATATATATATATATATATATATATATATATATATATATATATATATATATTATATATTATATATATATATATATATATTATATATATATATATATATATATATATATATATATATATATATATATAAACTGATGACAGTCTATTAAACCATGCTAATAGTTCTACAAAAGGATGCCAACATGTACTATAGTCGCCACAGCCGATTCCACACCACAGCCGCCATTTTTTCCCCCAGTTAGAAAAACTTCCCCGAGTGTTTACCAAAGACAAATTTTTTTACCCTAGTTACTAAAATGTGTAGCGTCTCTCTCTCTCTCTCTCTCTCTCTCTCTCTCTCTCTCTCTCTCTCTCTCTCTCCTCTCTCTCTCTCTCTCTCTCTCTCTCTCTCTCCACTCACTCCATGGATATATATATATCCTTATATCTCTATCTCTATAGATATATATATGTGGTGTATATTGGGACTCATCTGCAATGACCACCCACTCCAGGGAGGTCCATAAATAGGAAGTAGCCTAGACCAAATTGATATTCTTATATGATTTTGCTCATTATATTATAGAAAGATAAAATGTGCCCGAAAATTTCTTGTTGTCATCATATCCTTGCCGACCTTTTGCATCATTTGCAGATATGACCCAGCTACAGACACATGGACACAAGTGGCATGCCTGAGTGTCGGCTGTGACAGTGCTGGAGTGAGTCTGTTGGGTGACCGCCTCTTCTGCGTTGGTGGGTATGATGGGCAGACCTACCTCAACTTGGTGCATGCATACAACCCCCAGACCAATGAATGGACACAGGTGAGGCATGACCATAAAGCTAATGGACCCCTATCCTCTCATGTACAAATTACATAAACTGATTCAATGGTCTTCCCTAAACAGTGGGAATAGCATTATTTTTTTCTCTCCGATTAATATATGTGAAAATATTAGTCTGTCTAAAGTGGAAATTATCTACACAGGCTAAAATTACGTCCACACCGGAAGTGACGTCCTTAGCCCGGTCCTAATGTATTTACCTAATGTATTATTTTATTTTGGGGTATAAGGAAAACAAGCCATCAAGCACCACACTCAGCACAATGTCTATGAAGAGTACTTCACTACAGCTACAGGGAAGATTTCTGTTAAATTCAGCTGTTATTATCATTATAGGTGTGTGAGACATAGTGTGATAGACCTAAAGACAAAATGAAATATGTTTGTGCTTTGGTGAAGAGTTTTATTTGTTTAGCAGAGACTAGTAGACGGCAAACCCTGTGATATGCAGGTACCTTAAGAACCTCTGACAGCACATCTCGATAGATGGACCTCGATAACATGTAGTGAAGTGATTTATTAACTTCTAATGTATAAATATCGTTATGTCCTGATTCCAGATGTATATAACCCAGAAATTGAGCAATAATACATAGGGAAGATGTCGCAAAGACGTGACAGAAATATTTCAAAGTTTTCTCTTATAGACCGTACTGTGGACAACTTAGACCACTGTGGAGTGTTAATGGGTTTCTTCTTCCTTTGCCATTCAATAATACTGATGATGTTTGAACACCTTCCTAGTAACAGGCAGTCAGATGTCGAGGATCAGATTTTTGCATACCTGCCGGCTTATGCAACTTATGACTTATGTCCATGACTTATGCAAAAGTTAGGATTGCTTTTGCTTAAAAGCCAGATGAAATTTTATTATAAGTCCAGTTGTAACAGTGATGGTTAGGATAAGTCATATATGCTATGGTATAGGTTTTAAAACACACCAAACGAAATTTAATCATCATTAGGTCACAAACCAAGGGCTATATTCAAGAATGCTCGTCAAATCCCGGCCGGTGGAGATTTTCCACCGTCGTACCTCCACTGGTCTCATCTACAAGAACTGCCCCGACTGGTGGATATTTGACAGGTGTACCAACACAAGCGAGCCCAAAGCGGCATCAGTATTTTGACTGTTTTATACATATCTAATACATTTTACTAGTGAAATTTATCATTTCTGACATTAAAATAATAGCTAAGTTAGTGTTCGCCACTTGTCTGAGGCGTTGGTGCAGAAAAAATTGGCCTGAGTGATGCGTGCGAGTACATTTGAACGGCCCGCCACCACTGCTCCACCCTCCCGCCGCCGCCTGGCTTCCTCACAAGTTCACACACCTATATAAGGCCTCCTGGACCAGATTTTACCTTAATGATGACACGTGTGCATTCACAGTGTATGGCTGTCACTCTCGGTTGTGTTGAAAACTCTCCTGTAATGGTCTGGGAATAAATACGATGGAATGAGTGGAGAGCGGGGTGAAGGGGGGATGTGCAAGTTGTCGGGAATCAGCTGACATTTCCTCCACCCCTGAGCTCGACGCGTTGCGTCGTATTTTGATTCTTGTATACCAAAAACCGACACAACGGGTGGAGAAAAATTCTTGAATATGGCCCCTAATCACCACAGTTCAAGCCTGTTGTAGGTCTTAGAAGTGCTTTTCTTTTCATTTCAAGCGTGGCTTAATAATTTCACATTTTCCCAAAGGCTGACCTAGTTTGGCCATGTTTACAAAGGCTAATCTGGGTATTGCAGTCAGATGATGATGTATATTCTTGTTTCTCATATAAATGCAGGGAAAGGCTTCCTTTGAGCTGCTCTATCTTTTAGTTTATCATAACAAACCTGTCTTGTAAAAGGAACAGCAGCCCCTTGGATGGCACTACCTTCTACTTTTTCTACTTTGTCATAGTAATGGCTTTGTTTAAAGGTTTTTGCTAATATTTCTCCAAAAAATATATTGTAAAAATGGCATACAAATATGGAAGACATAAGTTTGAAAATAATGAAAATTTAATATGGTAAGAGGATAAACACAAGCAAAAGAAGAATGGTAATATATAGAGGGTTTGTATGTATTCAAACTGTAAAACTTATAAGTTCCATTGTAACTGAAGATCATGTAACAATTTGTTTTTATAAATTCTTCAGACTTAGTAGTTTTGAATGTTTTCAAGGAATTTGCTTTTTGTTAAGAATCAACCCACAAATATGGAAGAAAGCCACTTGTATGAAAAAAAGTATTAAATCTAGCAATGTGCCATATTGCTTACAAAAGAAGAAAGCAGTGTCATGTCACCACAGCAGTAACATTTCCCCATCCCCCAGATGGCGCCTCTCACCAATGGCCGTGCAGGGGCATGTGTGGTGGTGGTAAAAAAAGAACATTGATACAGGATCTGATACACCAGGTCATAGGTCATCCAGGTCAGTGGCTGCCTCAAGATTGATCTTCAGTCGGAAAGTGGTAGAAGTTTAGAAGAGTTGTGTTGTTTTGGGTTGCCAGATCCTTTCAAGGTGGATGATAACATGATCAACCAGTGCCTAGATAATGGGGGGTGGGGTGTTGCGATGAGAGAAACTGATGGTGCTGGTAATAGAGTTAATATTTAGCAATAATATAGTTGTGTGAATCTCAGAGGACTTGAGGGCTGTGCAAAATTAGCTATTATGATTTGTTAATAACATGAGCTAGATTGACACAAAATTGTATGAATAGGAAGTCTGATGAGACACCCAAGAGTACCATGAGTGGAGTAGGGACGGATTTTATAAATTGCTATCCTGCTTTGCTTGGAGGATGCAAGAAGGATGAAGCTCAAGTGTAGAGATCCATTTTGAAGATTTAATGTTAATATTTTGTAACCTGTTAATCGGAAGTAGAGTTTTTTTTACCTAGATGATATGTGTGACTCAGATCAGCCTTAGGTCATACTCTCTTTCCTCCTGTGATAAACACTGTTTTGATGTTTTTTATATATCATTCTGACGAGTTACAGGAATAACTGTCACTAGGTGGTCAAGTCACATCTTGACCGAAGACTTTTCCTGAGGATCCCATTAAAAGTAAGTGTATGGTATCCATTCCCAAACTCGGTGAACTCTTACGTACCACAGCGAAGAGACTTCATGGTGATAACAGCTGATAGTGAATAATACTACAGCTTTAATGCTAACTCTTGTGATATCAAACCCTCCTCCTGTTTCTTGGTGTTACTATAAGGTGTATCTTGTCTTGTTGAAGATGCAAATACAAAATGTTCAAAGGATGTACGAAGTGAGTCCATGGTAAAAGAGAACTGTTATTGACTTTATGGTGGCTAAGCTTATTTAGGTTTGTAATTTTTTTACCACACACTATATTATATATATATATATATATACACACAAACCTCGATTTACCGGACTAATAGGGGGGAGCACTGGTCCGGGAACCGCAAAAGTCCGGGAATCGCAACAGTCCAGGAATTATTCTTAAAAAAAAAAAAAAAAAAAAAAAAAAAAAAAAAAGTCCAATGCCATTACCCACCCCCGGGCGTTTATCCTACTCTAGTATTTACTGTCCGGCAACCGCCAATATCAACTGCCCCGCCGCGGACTTTTACGTCCGCTGAGCATGCTGCCACCTGGCGGGAGGCAGCAGAAAGTGTTCAATAGTCTCTAGAGACGTTCCTGCACCAGGGGCAGTGGGGGTCAGGGGACTAACGGAGGCTGTGCAGGTGAACCGTGAGTGTCGTGTGTCCAAATGTAAACAATACGACCACTGAGGATGCTGCCACCTGGTGGGAGGCAGCAGAATGTGTTCAATAGTCTCAGAGATGTTCCTGCACCAGGGGCAGTGGGAGTCAGGGGACTAACGGAGGCTGTGCTGGTGAACCGTGAGTGTCGTGTGCCCAAATGTAAACAATATGACCGCTGAGGATGCTGCCACCTGGCGGGAGGCAGCAGAATGTGTTCAATAGTCTCAGAGATGTTCCTGCACCAGGGGTAGTGGGAGTCAGGGGACTAACGGAGGCTGTGCTGGTGAACCGTGAGTGTCGTGTGCCCAAATGTAAACAATACGACCACTGAGCATGCTGCCACCTGGCGGGAGGCGCGGACACTGACCAGGGGTGACAGGAGACGCTCGGACCGCTGGACAACTTTGTTAATTTACGTCCAGCGCCAGGCATTTCAACGTATAAAAAAAAAAAAAAAAAATTCTTGGATTCTGACATATTCCCGGACCTCGGATTTTGTCCGGCAAATCCGATATCCGGGAAATCGAGGTTTGTGTGTGTATATATATATATATATATATATATATATATATATATATATATATTATATATATATATATATATATTATATATATATATATACACACATATTTTTGTAGCATTAATTGATTTTTCAGTATTATTATGTCATAATAACAGGCGAGTCGTTTCAATGTATGCCCATTGATGTTGATATGAATTTCTCATCTGACTCAAGTTGCCTAGTACTAAACCTAAATCTGCTGTTATTTGATTTCTACAACATTCATCATTACTCACCTAAATATGAACAAGTCTTTACATGTATGTGTTGGGTACTTTTTTATTCTTGGAAAATTTACAGTGGTCCTCATATTTCAAAGCACTTATAGTTTTGATTATTTATATTACAGTCATGACTATAATTAAGCATTAGAAAGGTATTAATCATATCTTATGGTAATTTACTCAGTAAAATCAAATTGTCACAAAGAAGGATAAAGCTAGCTTATCAAAAGGATGAAATTGTTGCATGTTTTGTACTCACGCCAGGCCATTTATAGATCGTGAAAAGACAATGAATTATAGAAGCCTCAGAGGATGTTACCCACAATACTTGCCATGAAAATCAGTGGTTTGTGGACTTAAATAATGCCCCAAATATTTCCATTTATATCAAATTCATGATTATTACTTAACCATACAATTCCAAGCACACACATAACAAGACATGTTTGTCTGTACTGATGCATTAAACCTCAGAATTATTATCTAATAGTTAAGTTGTAAATAAACAAAAGAATATTGTTTCAATGACAGATCTCTCATGCTATTGTTGCCACTTCTTTCCATTAGTGACAATCTTACACTCCAGGGAACACTTGATGTTGTGCTGATGATGACCGCTTCCACGCCCCTCGTCCTTCCTTGCTATGATAAACAGGAAAGGTTTTTTGCTGTGACTAAAGTTTTTGAGAAAAAAATATCCTAGATGATGGTTGTATATAAGTGATTCTTAGTGACAGGTGAATCTATGTTAACACAAGTAGATATGATTACTTATTTAAAAGCAAATATGAGATATACCCAAAGTAAAGAAGGAACTGATCTCATAGGTATTTTTGTTGGTTTAGAAGCTTGCAAGTGATTGCTAAAGCTGCTGGTCTGCTGTCAACATTCCTATAGCCTCTTGGGCCAGGCCAACCAAGCCACACCTTTAGAAGTGAGATACTGCACCGAAGTTATTGCCAGTGTAGAGAGGTAGTAGTCACTTTGTTTTTGTATATAGTACCCTCCCGAGGTTCACGCTATGCGAGTTTCGCGATCCGCGAGTTTCGCGCTGAGTCCTAAATTCTTACCATCCCGACTTTCGCGCATTATCTCCCCGAGTTTCGCGCTGATTCGTACGTTTTTTTGGTGTGTGTGTGTGTGTGCCTACAGCGCCGTTAGGCAGTGACCTCCAGGGGTGTGATGGTAGGCCATGGAGGTTCACTCGAGGGCTGTGATGGTTGGCCTTTGCCCGTGGTGGCGCAGGCAGGATTTTTATATTGACCCTTGTGATTAGAGGTTCATGTCGCCCCCCTGTATCCTCCGATGCACTCGCAATCATAGGCAGATTGGAGGTAGAGTTAATGGGCAGCATGTGGGTGTTCTTAGGCCACTCGACAGTGCAGAGAAAGATTTTATTCCTTACGGTAATATCAAGATCAAGATCAAGTATCGCTAAAGAGGTAAATAGTCTTATGTACAGATGGGAGAATGGTGGTAGCAAGACGTGTGTGACGTGTGACACCGGAGTGGATGAAACTGGAATACTTGATGCTGGAATGTGAACGGTATGAGTATACTAGAACAAAGATGTTGGAGGTAGTGGTAGGTGAGGTCAGAGTGGAAGAATGGCGAGAGATGAGAGACAGGAGTGTGGATAGGCAGATGGAGTACCCTGCTGGGGTTGTGTGCTTAGTGGAGGAGTGACAGTCGTGTAGCTGAAAGTGTAAAAGAATTCTTGGAGAGCACGCATGAGAGAAAATGAGAGGCAGGGAGTCCCTCAGTGATGGGGGACCCCGTATGAATGTGATGCAGAGAGAGGAATGAGGGGAAAATGCAATACCTAGTTTTGCTTCCCCCTTATGCTTCTCTCCCAAAAGAATACTACGTGTGTGGGAGAAGGCCGGACCAAAGGCTTCACTGACAGCATCAGTTGGGTGACTCCCAACTCAAGCTCAAGCTCGTAGGTCCTCTCCTCTCCTCCTCTTGCTCCTCTCCAGTCCTCTAGTTTTGGCCGAAGCCACCACCCCGGGAGGCGGGTCACAAACTCCCGGCTAACACCCGGAACTCATTCACTGCTGGGTGGACAGGGGCTTGGGGCATTTTCAGGGTATTTTGGGGGGGAGAAAGTGAGTCTTATAAGCCGTAAAATACGTTACACCTCGCACCGGACTAAATAAGCATTTTTACAGTGTTTTCAATACCCGAGTTTCGCGATCCTCAAGTTTAGGGCTATGCCAATGGAAGAAAGCAAGCGCCAAACTAGGGAGGGTACTGTATATATTTTCCTAATGCAAGCTATTATGTGTATTCAACACAAAAATTTCAAAGTTTGCATCACACATAGGTAGTGAGAAAGTAGCTTAGACCTGATGCCTTAGTAGTGAGGTGCTGTTTGGGGACTTTGTGTAGTAACTAATAGTTAATAAAGTGGCTGTGGATTGACTTAAGTGACTATGGCATCAATATATGTAGTACATGTAGTTTCATTATGGAATTTATGGTTAATGTAATATTCTCTATTTCTTCAGGAAGATTTTGCTGCCAGAGACTTTGAAGATGTCACTGGATTATTTAATCTTAAAAACTAAGAAGTATTCTATTCAAAACAGGTGATGATAATGGATTAGTATAAAACCTAAAGAGCAGCTAAATGAAAAGTTCATAGTGATATAAACAAAAATAATGAGGCATTGTAGTTTTTGAGGTGCACTAAAATTCACGAGGCATTGTACTTTTTGAGGTGCACAGATGTCTGCTGTATATTAAGATTTAAACAAAATGTTTCCTGATTGTGCCATTGGCTGGCCTTTAAATGGTGGAATGGGGTGTGTGGTATTTGCAAATGTTCTTTTTTATATATGTGTATTCATCTATTGTATTCATCGAGTTGTGATTTACAGGAATAAAGCTAAAACAGCTTGTGCTGCCCTGTCTTCAAAACTACTACTATCCAGCCTGGCTTTGAAGTCATGAATATTCATGGCATGTACTACCTCCTTATCCAGGTTATCCCACAGTTCAATGGATATGAATGGGGACTATGTTTCTTGATCTCGATTCTCTATGCATGTGGTCGTTTTAACTTCTTCCCATGACCTCTCGTATCTTGCATTCCATAAAAACATATCCTCTAGATCAATATTTTCCAGTCTCGTGGACACCCTGAACACATTAATCAGATCACCTCTTTCCCATATTTTTTCCAGGATTGGAAGATATAATATTGACAGTCTTTCCTCATACCATAAATCTTTTTTGCTTGGGACAATCTTCATTGCTGCCCTCTGTATTCTTTCAGTTTTTCGTATATCTTTATATTTATGCGGCATATTTAACCTTGGGCACTTCATTGACACAATCAGCTTGCCTTGCCACAATCAGCCTCCTTGGTGTAGTGGCTAGTGTGCCTGGCTACGGATCTGCTGGCCCTGTTTCGAATCAGGGCCAGGACAAGTCGGCGACCAGCCAATCCAGCTGTTCTTCCTCCCTTTCGGTGTTGATAAATGGGTACCTAGGGAAGGTACCTGTGGTAATCCGGATGTCACACCTTTCTTCCATAGATGGTAGTCCAAACTTGTGCAATCTCTCCAAGTATGTCAACTCAGCCAGACTAGGAATCATCTTTGTTGCTACTCTTTGTATTATTTCGATCTTCTTTATCTGTAGCAATTTTCTTCTTGTGTGGGGGACCTCACCACCATGGCATATTCTAGTTTATGGCAGATCATGGCCACAAAGATCTTTTTCATCATATCCTCATCCATGTGAACAAACGATGTTCTGATATTCATCACAAGCTTATATGTGGCACCAACTATCCTGTTAATGTGTTTCTATGGAGATAATTGTTTTGAATTATTACTCAGAGGTCTTTCTCCTCGCTCGCCTTAATAATAATTTCATTTCCTAATTTGTAACTGTAACGTATCCTCTTTGTACTTATTCTAAATTTTGCACTTTTTTGTATTAAATTCCATTTCCCACTGTTGACTCCATTCATGTATACAGGAGAACCTCGTTTATCCGGCACCCACGGGGGGGAGCGCATACCGGATAACTCATTTTGCCGTTGTTTTGAGAGTTACTCTTATGGAATCGCCCAAAATCCCTTTTTTTTTTTTTTTTTTTTTTTTTTTTTCCCCATCACAAGGAACCGGCCAAGGGCACAACAAAAATGGGTAACACAAAGCCCGCTTAGTTGCCAGTCCCTATAAAGAAGACAGTAAGAGAATAAAATAAAAAAGTGGGGTGAGCCAATTTAGTTCGGGAGGTGTCTTGTTACTCTTCTTTTGAAAAGATGTAAGTCATAGGAAAGTGGACAAATAGAAACAGGAAGAGAGTTCCAGAGTTTATCAGTAGAAAAAAAAAAAAAAAAAAAAAAAAAAAAAAAAAAAAAAAAAAAAAAAAAAAAAAAAAAAAAAAGCCTGGGTCGATTAGTGCCGTTGTTTTGAATGCCGGTTAAACGAGGTTCTGTATTATCCAAATCCTTCTGTAGCAATATGCAATCTTCCTCCTTTTCTATCTTTTTTCATAATCTTAGCATCATTCACAAATAAACTCACATAACTTTTTAATCCATCTGCCATGTCGTTAATAATAATAATAATAATAATAATAATAATAATAATATTCTCGCCCGGAGGCATACAGACATAAAACAAAGCAATAAGAACAAGCCAAGGAGTAAACTTAAGTACTAGCGCAAAAACAAAAAACAAGAACAAAGTAGGGTGGGTTGGGGAGATACCGTACATATGGATGTAACGTACAAATGCTCCCTTGGCCATATTTATAGGTTTAGGATAGTCACCGTATAAATGTAGTAAGAGAAAAGGGGTTCGATCAGCTGAGCGGGAGAGATTTGGATGGTCGGCGCTTGGATAATTTTAGAGGTGAGTTTTGTTGTTTTTGGCATGTCCCATGTAATATTTGGCCTCCATTTCATGGTCTCTTGTGTTCATGAATATGCCAGCAGTGTGGGGGTAAGGTATTAAGTATCGAAATGTGTTCAGTTGTGATGTACCAAAGGGATATAAAGACGTTCCAGCCACACGAACGATCCGAAATGTTGGTTTACATGTGAATGGCGTCATGTGGACACTTCGTACAGTGTGGTTTTTAAATGTAGGTAACATCCACAGTGTAAACAAAAAATTTAAAATTCTGGTATGGGTTATGTGTTTTCAATAATGTCAAGTAGGATGCAGCAACATAATATTAGATAGTGACACCTATCACAGTAGTGATTTCATTCATCTGTTCATAATCCTTGTGGTGTTTTACCAGTATGTTTCCATGCTTCCATCCATGCTTGTCAAGATTGTGTAGCCTAATGAAACTAGGCTATAGGCCTATATCTACATTCTAAAGGTAATTCCAAACAGTGTTAAGTTCAATCAAATTAAAATATGCCAAATATTGCATTAAATCATCTGCATTTATTATAAATAATTATTAATTTATGTTTCCCTTCTGGAAGTGCTACAGAAGCACTTCCATGATTAAGTACATTATGTAGGGTAATGAAAGTATTAATAGGATTGCAAATATATATTAAAAAAAAAAAATCCAGGAACTTCAAAGTCAAAATTTATTTTCACTTTTTTTTACTTTCACTTTTTAATTGATTAAAATTGCTTGCACTATTATATTGCTAATATAAATTGATTTGATTTCATCACTAGGGTCCATTTCATGAAATGTGTTGCCCTAATTCAACTGTGCTTGATTTTTTTATTTTCAATTTTTTTTTTTACTTATCGATAAATATCTCTGTATGGAGCGTCCTCACCTATGGATGGTCCGTACGTTTTTAGTTTTTTTTTTCGGGCCTATTTTTCAGTTGCTTTTATCATGTTGCCAGAGTTGTGCCTTACACATAATGTAGTCCATATCTTATATTTTGTAATACATAATACAAAAATTCAGATTTCACTCAATTTTTTTTTTCCTGATTTAAAAAAAAAAAAGTGTACGGTACATCCCCAACCCACCCTACAGGGAGGTCCCGTTATACGAGCATTCGGCATACGAGAATCCGATGATACGAGATGTGTAAATTAGGGTCTATTTTCAATATACGAGATCGAAAATCCAATAATACGACATTCAAACGGGTGGAGTAAAATAATCAAGTTCAAAATGCGCGCCCTACCACTCCCGGGCTGGACAAAGGGGGATTTGGTTGACCCCAGTGAGGTCACCCCTAGCAAGCCGTGACCTGAAGGGTAATTAAGCATATGGCGCGGCCAGACATTTAGGGGTAATTAGCAGGTGTGCGGCCCCAACCTTGGGACTGCAGTCAGGTCACCCCTAGCAAGGCGTGACCTGAAGGGTAATTAAGCATATGGCACGGCCTGACCTTTAGGGGTAATTAGCAGGTGTGCGGCCCCAACCTTGGGACCACTACACTACCTTCTCTTGTATCAAGCAGCGTCCCGTACAGTACAACATCTTTTTTGCTTGTTATACATGTTTTATGTTTAATTAATGTGCAGTTATGTTATTTTGTGTGCTATTTTCTCTTTCAGAATGCTTTTATACAGAATAGGTACAGGAGAACCTCGTTTATCCGGCACCCTCGGGGGGGAGCGCATGCCGGATAACTCATTTTGCCGTTGTTTTGAGAGTTACTCTTATGGAATCGCCCAAAATCCCAATAAATACTGTGGTTTCTGGAGGTTGTTGTTGTTATTGTTTTAGGGCTGCGAGGATCCCTTGGGGAACACTATGAGCCCTGGTGATGTCCTATGATGCTATCACAGGCACGGTAGTTGACCTGTCTTCCTCAGGAAGGCACAGGTGAGGCGGATGACGGCGTGTTGCCGAGAGGGGGGAACGCCAGCCGCCGCCAGCAGGGTGGGCAGGTCAAAGGTGGTGACGTTCAGGGCGAGGAGTTGAGACTGTAGCACTACACGGTGTGAGTGGAAGTGCGGACACTGCAGCAGAAAGTGTTCAATAGTCTCCGGAAAATTCATGCACCAAGGGCAGTGGGGGTCAGGGGACAGACGGAGGCGATGCAGGTGAGCTGTGAGTGTCGTGTGCCCCAGGCGGAGGCAGGTGAGAGTGACATCCAGGACGCGGGACTTTTTCCGTATCCACGGCTGGGAGGAAGTCACTGCGGTATTGGCCCATGGAGGTGATGCGGATGGCATCGCCGAGTGTGTTATTTCAGGTGGAGCGGCAGACCCGGGAGATCAGGCGTTTGGCCGCGGAGAGCGGCAGAGGGAAGGGTGTCGTGTTTACATCTGTTAAGGCCATCCTGGCAGCAGAATCAGCCACCTCGTTGCCTGGGATACCAGCGTGGGAGGGAACCCACTGGAAGACTATCTCCCACCCCTCGTTGGTAAGGTGAAGGGCCCTCTGGATGGTGTGGACGAGGGACGTAGAGGATCGTGGATGGCGGGAGAGGAGGAGGTGGAGTGAGGAGAGGGAGTCTGTGTAGACCACAGCCTTGCCCAACTAAATTTCTGCCAATTTTCTCAGTTTTTGAAATAATTATACTTAATTAATGCCTGGGTCGATTAGTGCCGTTGTTTTGAGGCTGCCGTTGTTTTAAATGCCGGTTAAATGAGGTTCTCCTGTAGTACAGTGTGGGTAATATAGACGCTGTGTGTTTGTTGTGTTTGCTATAGTTTATTTTAGCTTGAAAACATGTCTGTTTTTTTTTTGTTTTTTTTTAAATTGATGGGGTCCTGGAACCAAACCTATATTTTACCATTAGTTATGTGTTTCGTTATACAAGATTTCGCTTTACGAGTATGCCAGGTGGAACCTAACTGCTCGTATCTTCGGGACCTCCCTGTACTGCAACTCGCTGTGGTCGCGGTACAAGGTGGCCACTATGAACCGCCTTAAGGTCTGTCACAATGACATCCTTAAGAGGCTTCTGGGGCTGCCCAGGTGGTGCAGCTCGTCCCTGGCTTTCGCTAGGAACGGGGTGAACAATCTGGATGTGATCCGTCGACACTCCGTGTTCAGTTTAAGGAGTAGGGTGGAGCTCTCTACGAACTCCATTATCACCTCTGTCAGGCAGAGCTCGGCCTATGTATGTGGACCTATACAGCAGCGGTGGCTTGGTCTGCTGTTTGTGCAGAATGTGGGGTAGCACAGGTGTCCATGTATGCTTTTCTATGTACTTTGATACTATGTCCCCTAATGTGCCTGTACAGGGAGGTCCCGAAGATACGAGCAGTTAGGTTCCACCTGGCATACTCGTAAAGCGAAATCTTGTATAACGAAACACATAACTAATGGTAAAATATAGGTTTGGTTCCAGGACCCCATCAATTAAAAAAAAGAAAAAGAAAAAGAAGAAGATGTTTTTCAAGCTGAAATAAACTATAGCAAACACAACAAACTTTCAAACTCTCAAATATACGGCTCTATATACCACACCACCACACCACCACACAAAACACAGTGAATTAAGAATGTGACAGCACAGTAGGACAGAGCACAAATAAGTCACAATAAGCACATTAAGTAAACCAGAAAATCACTAAAATCGACTCACAAGGCACAATACATACAAGCAACAAAGACGTTGTATGTACTCTTGGGGACGCCGCGTGATACACTAGACTCGAGAGGGTACGGTAGGTAAGGGACAAGGAAGGGATGCGCAGACCTCTTCCACTGCCCACAAACTCGTCTCTGCGCATCTGAATCATTGTACATTGTCCAGGGTTGTGAATTTTTGTAGGCCACATTGTCATACCGAGCCACCAGAATTATCATATTTTTGTCCAAGCGAGCAAAGCTCGCTTGGACAAGCTTCCCACCCCCCACATATCGAAATCAAGTGTCATATAGGCTTGTAAAATGTTTCCACGAATGTGTGGGCAAGAAAGATACAGGCGCAAAGGAAGAAATTTGGCACAGAAAGTTATATTTCGTCTCTTAACTCATTGTCCAAGCGAGCGAAGCGAGCTTTTAGCATTTATGCTAAAATTTGTAATATATTGTGCCTGGCAACATTAGTGCAGTGGCGAAAGTAGTGCATTAGTGCAGTGGAAATAAAATGTGTTCGTAGCCTTCACAACAAGTGTCTCTTAGCGTCGCCGAGAGGCAGGCCGCTTGTGTTAGGCCTCATATAACCACTATAACTCATGTTTCTAATGCCGTTATAGGTGTTATTTAGGGTTAGCGTGGTGTTATATATGTGGTAGGGTGTGTGTGAGGTGTTAAATATGCCATTTCAGCCGTGGGTACAGAGAGGAGGAAGAATAACAATTATGAAATACCACCACCACCATATAGTCAGTAAATGACTTTAGAATTTTAGTAAATAACTTGTAATTTACTTTAGTAAATAACTTAGTAATTTTACTCACCCCAGTTTGAATGTCGTAGCATTGGATTTTCGATCTCGTATATTGAAAATAGACCCTAATTTACACATCACATATCATCGGATTCTCGTATATCGAATGCTCGTATAACGGGACCTCCCTGTATATAGAGTAGCAGTGACTCCTGAATAACTCTATCTTCA
Organism: Chionoecetes opilio; assembly: GCA_016584305.1. Taxonomy (NCBI): domain Eukaryota; kingdom Metazoa; phylum Arthropoda; class Malacostraca; order Decapoda; family Majidae; genus Chionoecetes; species Chionoecetes opilio. Next base: position 81,519 of record JACEEZ010024397.1, on the reverse strand, counting down.
CCTCTCTGGTACAGTAGGAGAATTTCCTCTGTAGAGTATTTCCCACGACAAGAAGCTTGGTGGTCTGCTTGATGATATCATCATCATCATCAGTCATGTCGTGGGATATAACATGGCCTAGGTATGCGAATCTATCAACAAAAGTGAGAGCAGACCCACCGAGCCATGCTGTTTCCAGGTAATTCACCTGAGCGTGTGCCGGTGATACTACCATGCACTCTGTCTTAGTGGTGTTGTAGACAATGTCATACTTGGCAGCATACACCTGACACACATTGATAAGGTCCTGCAACGCATCCGCAGTGGGTACCATATCATCCGCAGCAGTACCATATCAGCATAGCTCAGTGAGTTGATGCACCCATCATGTATGTGGCAGCCGATACCTGTATCACGAAGGAAGGTTAATGTACATCAAGAACATAATCGGTGCTAACACTGAGCCTTGAGGCACACCACTCCTCCACCCCGAAACACAGTCACAGTTCTCATCTATCTCCCTTTCAGAAAGATTTTCAGCCATTTCAAAATATTTCCATCCAGCCCACCTTCGTGTTTCAATTTGCACAATAGCCTTTCATGAGGTACCTTGTCAAAGGCTTTTTTTTTTTTTTTTATCCAAATAGACACAATCCACCCATCCATCGCTTTCTTGCACCACATCAATTACTCTGGAATAGAAGCATTGCAAATTGCGAATTGGAGGAGCTATGAAGCCATATTGGCTGCCTGATAATATTTCCATCTCTTCTAGACACCTAACCCATTTGTCTCCTATTATTTTCTCACATTATTGGCTACAGCACTGGTAAGTGACACTGGTCTATAATTCAACAGGTCTTCTTTACTGCCTCCTTTATAAAATGGAACTATATTCGATAATTTCCAAACTTGTGGGACTTTTCCTTCCCTTAATGAGCACATAATTATGTTGGATTGTATTGATGTTACTAATGGCTT
>JACEEZ010024397.1:40895-73880 GCA_016584305.1 Chionoecetes opilio | reverse complement strand
GGAGTTCACTTTTCCCTTCCACTCTTCGAGCTTCGCGGTTACCATTTTCCTGTATTCTCCCGAGTCCATAACTCTCCAATAAAACTTTGTCTTCTCCTGCTCCGTTCTTTGTTCGTTTTTTTCCTTAGTCTCTTTTATTAACTCTTAACTTTGCCCTCTCTTCCTCGTTAGTGTCTTTTCGAATCCATACCTTTTTGAGCTTGTCCTCTTGTGCGAACTTCCATGTCTTGTTCATAATTTTGTAAACTGTAACTTGTGAACGAAATTTAACCTTCATTGGTCGTGCTTTACCCTCTTCAAACTTACCCAATCTGTATAATTCTTCAATCTCATCGTTTTTCTCCAAAACAGTAGAGACAATTTCTCTGGCCACCTCCGATTCTTTCTTCTCTCTCTCTGCTCATACTGGTATGGCTTTCTTTTAAACCCGTGATGATTATACATCTTTTTTTATCCGCTGCATCTATCAGAACTAGGTTCTCCCTTGTCTTCAATACCTTTAAAACTTGCTTCTCCATATTAATTTTATTATATTTCATCTGTTGGTCCAGAATCACTAAGTCCACTTTTTCTTCCTCACACATTTTCCATCCACTTTGCTGCTGTTTGATCTCATCCAGCTGCTTCTCCTGGATCAAGGTTTTAGCCTCATAAACTTTCACAGAAGCCTTTACATAGCCCCGTTCTTCAACCAGCTTTCTATTTTCTTCTTTGAGGTGCTAAATTTCACTTACACCATTTGTATTATTTACTGCCAACTCTTCAATCTTTTCCACTGTTCCTCCATCACTTTGTTCCTTATTTACTGCCAAAGCCTGTCTTAATTGATCATCCATTTCACGTAATTTTGTCCACACTTGTACCATTTCAAGAGAATTTTTGTCAGTTTTATACTACATAGTTTATCCTTCTCAAGTTTATTCCCACATTCCTTCCTTCATTATCAAACCCTTCAAAACAAAGGCCAGAGGACCTTTAAAACACGGGTTAGGGTTTTTCCTGTCCTCCACCCTCAGCCATTTTCCCGCCCATTCTAAAATGTAAACAAGCACTAGCTAGTCTTCTTCCACTAAGCCCACGAGATTATGAGCTTTTACTCATGATATTGGGACCCCACGAGCTCTCATGTACTCCCTTCCATCACAAAAAGGTTGATCCTTGTCTACTTGGCTGTCCAGGACTAGCTTCATGTGTCGGGAGCACAGTATTGACACGTCTGACCACCATCGCTGTCACCATGTCACGTGTCGTGTACATGTGTGTGAGTGACGTGTCACATGTGTGTGTGTGTATTTACCTATTTGTATATTTACAGGATTGAGTCAAGCTAGTTATATCCCATATCCAATTATCATATTTTTCTTTAAATTAATGTATACTGTTCACACACCACTTCCTCTAGTACTGCATTCCATTGATCTATTATTGTTCTATTTGCAAAACTGTAATTTTAGTTTTTCCTTCCTTAAGCAGTCATTTTTCTGGCCAGAAAGATATGTGACTGACCTCCATGCAGTGTGGTGAGGTAATGATCAGTCCTCATCTCTTAAGGCCGAGATTTAAGCAGAGATGTGTGGGAAAGCTTGTGATATTGTGTCTCTATGCAGTGACATGCAGTGTTTTGGCAACTTCTTTGAATGGGTATGTCAGTCTGGTATATAAACAAAGTATTTTTTCGTACACCTAATTTTTGTGATTCCTTTCCTTCCCAGCCTGTAAACCTGTATTCATTATTGAAAATAAATGTGTTTAAGTACCTAGAATGTTATAACTCTCCCGGATATTTTTATGCTTGTTAATTATTTACAATATGCAATGATGCAAAAAGTAAATCATGAATCACAGTTCCTATACAACGTAAATAATAGAGAAATGTGCATGCCTACAGTCGCACACACACCATATCAGACAGGACAGTAAGAATAATGACACTCATGGTCACCACATATATCAAGAGAGGTGAATTTGTGGCAATAAAATAACTCAAGGACGTTTTCGGCTACTTTTTCGGTGATGCGGGATGTTGTTTATCATCTATCTATATAATAATATAAGCGAAAGTGTGTGTGTCTGTGTGTCCGCGATAGGTTCCGTGGGGAATCCCATCATATGGCACAGTTTTGGGAAAACCAGGTCGACCAGGGAAGGTTTTAAGCCCACTTATGGGAGATCCGATCACTTTTAATCTAATTTTATTTTAGTAGCTATTAGCGAGAATTGTGAGAAAAAGTGGGTTGCGAGAATTGAGGAAAACCTTGATGTAGGGTAATGGGTGTGAATGGGTTGGGTGATGGGTAATGGGTGTGGGGTGATGGGTGAGTGAATGGGTGGGGGGTAGGGTATGCCGGATAACAAAAATTCTTTTTCTCAACTTTGGCATGCCAATCTCCTATGTAAAATGGAATTCTAAGACGATTTTATCTCTTTCCATTTTTGCATTTGAGCAATTTTTACTATGCAAAATCGCACTTTTATATTGCACCCTTATTGAATAATGCTTAAATGAGTACGCAGTGTCCGGTTGGTCCTGTGTATTGCATCATGCACCAATATGAGTTCCAAATGACTAGCGTTGTAAGCTCTTTCTGATCAGTTGGTTCATCAGGCACTACATCACAGTGTCACAGCCTCTACGTTGGCCTAGAACGTGTCCATCATGTCCTTAGACCTGAAGCAGGGCATGGTCTCCGGTGGTGGGCCCGAGCCCGGATAAACCCCGTCTCTGGCCTGCTGCCCCACCACTGCTGCCGCAGCCTCTGTCACCTGCTTCACAACTCTTTCGGTGCTCTGAGTGTGGATAGAAAAACACCGGAACCTCGTAGGGGTTTTGACCAGGATCTCCTGGATCTGATCCCCGGACAGTAAACAGTTGAATGCCGGCTCGTGCACCTGGCCAGGCTGCCAGCTGATCAGTGTCTGCAGCTGGTGGCTAAACAAGTTCAGCTTGGGTGTGATGCGAGGTCTTACACTGGTGTCCCCATACTCCTCGCCAGCCCTCAGCTTCAAAATCTGGGTCACGGCGAACCTCCCGGTCGTCCTCACTCTGACTCGCCATCAGCGAGAGGAGGACACATGCTGAGTGTGCGAACCATGCTCCTGTCCGCACGTAGAAGGTCACAGCTGTTTGGACCTTCTTGGGCTGCGACCTCATCAGTCTGAGCTGCGTGAGGATGTGCTTGGGGCCGTCCTCTAGTCTGTGGTGAACCTTGATGTCGTAGTAGAGTTTGAAGTACACCTGCAGGCAGTACTTGACTAGGATTTCCAGGGTGTTCAGTTCTTTGCCAGTCAGTCCATGCTTTCTGGTCCCAAAGTACACGAGCGACTGGGCTGTGGTGAGCCATCTGGAGTGGGGACACCTTGCCACACTTGATCTCCTGCAGCTCGGACGGGAGGAACGCCCCGCTCACAGCCTGGACCAGCTGGTAGGAGACCTGCTGGTCAGTGGACATGTTGACCAGGGTATACTCCGGTATCTCCATAAGTTCTTCACTGCCTGGCACTCCTCTGAACTCTGCGTTGTACTGAATCTCATTCACGCTAGACAGCAGACTGCACACTGGACCCGTGAAGCCAGTGTCAGATGAGGTAGGCCCGTCGATGCTGGTGATAAGGTGGCGAGGGGCAACTCGTTTGTGTGCAACACGCATATACTCCAGAAGAGCTTGCGTCCCAGCCATCTTCTCCAAATGGGCGTGAGTACCACCCTTCCACCCCGTGTTGGCCCTAGTTGAGTCACCTTGCAGTATGATCAGTGAGTCGGTGGAGTCGTATGCACCAGCAGATCATAGAGAGCCTGAGCCACCTTGAACGCAGGCTTCTCAGGTGGCAACGGGTCCTCTGGTACAAAGTGCCAAAGGTACCTTCCAGATGGCTCCTCTGTCACTGACACATGCTCCTCCCTGATCAACCTTGGGTGCAGTTTCCCACAGCTGTCGAGCACCTTCGCCCTGGTCTTGTCCTTCCTCCCATCGTAACCGAATCCAACTATTTTGGTACCCTGGTTAGGGTACGCCGTATAACAAAAATTCTTTTTCTCAACTTTGGCATGCCAATTTCCTATGTAAAAAGGAATTATAAGACGATTTTATCTGTTTCCATTTTGCATTTGAGCAATTCTTACTATGCAAAATGCACTTTAAGCTATGTTTTGCCTATAAATATAAAGTCCCTTTTGCATAGCAAGAAGTGCTCAAACCAAAAAGTTGAAGAGGCCAAACCACCCTTAAAATTCAATTTTACATAAGAAAACACCCTGCCCAAATTCGAAATAATCTATATTTCACTTTTCATTGGACCTACGGCATACCTAGTGGGGGGTGATGGGTGATGGGTGAGGGAATAGGTGGGGGGTGATGGGTAATGGGTGAGTGAATGGGTGTGTGGTGATGGGTAATGGGTGAGTGAATGGGTGGGGGGTGATGGGTAATGGGTGAGTGAATGGGTGTGTGGTGATGGGTAATGGTGAGTGAATGGGTGGGGGGTGATGGGTAATGGGTGAGTGAATGGGTGGGGGGTGATGGGTAATGGGTTGAGGGTGATGTGAATGGGTTGGCGTTAATACATACCTTTCTACATCCATGATTTCGGGAAAAGTTAAAAGGGGGCTATCTGGAGAGTCTGTGTTTGGTGGGCCTTCGGCCCACCAAACACAGGTGGTGGGCCAAGAGCCACCATAGCCCTCCGCAGGAGCTAGCCAAAAAGTCTGCCCGGAGGGCGGGCTTTGCGGCTAGTATATAATTATATCTATGAGACTGGACACGATGTATGACCCTCATCATCACCACACATAACACATAAGGTAATATGTAGGCAAGAGAATCACAGGCCCCATCCTGGCTATATTTTCGGTGCTTCTGACGACTGGCTACCCTTTCGGCGCCGTGTTGTATTGTTTATCATAACCTTCATATATGTCGTCAGTATACTCACCTCAAAGTGATAACACTTGCTGAAATTTTGTGTTATACTAGTTTTGTGATATTGTTTGCAATGTTTTGCATTGATATATTATTTCGGCTCCTACCAAGTTTGTTGTGTTTTTGTCGCAAGAAACAATCCTTTTTCAAGCTCGACAAAAAAAATGGTCTTCGTATCAAGAAGTGCTTGGACAACAAAAACACGGCTTTAGTTGCGGTATTAGAATGTGGGTTTTATCAGCGGCACGGGAAGCTACTGGTCGTCTTTCCCGCTGACTGTAATGCGCATGCGGCAGTTTTCCCCAGAGCAGCCCAAGGCAGTCCTGCTCCCGAGCATGGACCATCCCGGTCCGTTCCAGCCCGCCTCGCAAAAACAGCATCTGGCCCGGCCTGAGCCAGTCTAGACCGGTCTAGAACTGTCGCAAAAACGCGTCTTTTAAAACTATGTTGCTGAGGATTGCTGCCGCTCTTTTCCTCCTGCCCCAGTAGTTATAAGGTGACATACCCCTGCTCTGATTTTACTATTGACATACCCCTGCTCTGATTTTACTATTGACATACCCCTGCTCTGATTTTACTATTGTTTAGTTCCACGAGGAGTTAGTTGTTTGGTTCATGTTATTTGGCTGCTAGCCAGTTATTGTCATTTTGTGTTGTGTAAATATATTTGGCGTATCATACTCTTAGAATTTTCTTCCCCACCATTCTGAAGATTGATACTGATTGATAGCCACCTCGGCCCTGACATATTTGGTGACAGTATACATATACAGTCAAACCTCGATATAACGGACTAAAGGGGGGGAGGAGTGGTCCGTTAAAGCCGATTGTCCGTTATAGCGAGGGTATTTTCACAAAGGTGGAAAAATATATGAAAAAAACGGAAAAATTGTGAAATAAATGAGAAATAATCACAAACACAACCAGACTGTGTAGCTATGTTGGGAGGTAAACAGTGACTGGCACTACATGCTGAATTTGGTCCGCTCCTACACGTGAAATAAATGAGAAATAATCACAAACACAACCAGACCATGTAGCTAGTCAAGCTCAAGCTCTAGTGAAAGGTAAACAAATTACTACGAGCCAGATTCAGCCGTGGCTTCCAAAGGTATTGCTTTATCATGACTAATGCTCATATTATATATATTATATGGTTGTGAAGTGCAGTTCTATACACGTGTCACTATTTAAGGTCAGTGTAGCACTGCGTGTCGCCTTAGATAAGGGTGATTTAGGGTGTTGAGGTGACAGGGAGACATAGCAGCGGCCACGCCATAACACTAAGTCACTATTTTAAACAATACACACCTTCTTCGTGTACCACTAAATCACTAGCAACACTGGCTCCTTCCTTATAATATTATATCTTAATATGTGATACATCAAAACTCCTTAAAACCCAAGCATTCCAAAGTAAAATGAGAAAATAATACAATTATGTTGAGTTGACAATTCGAGCGGCGATAAGCGGTCTAATATGAAGAAAAAAAAAGTCACGCAAATGGAGTCCGTTATATCCGAAGTCTGTTACATCGAGGTCGGTTATATCGAGGTTTGACTGTATATATATATCTATATCTCTCTCTCTCTCTCTCTCTCTCTCTCTCTCTCTCTCTCTCTCTCTCTCTTCTCTCTCTCTCTCTCTCTCTCTCTCCTCTCTCTCTCTCTCTCTCTCTCTCTCTCTCTCTCATATCATATATTATAATATATATATATATATATATATATATTTATCTCTCTCTCCTCTCTCTCTCTCTATATATTATATATATATATATATATATATGTATACCAGGGGTCGGCAACCTTTTCAGTGCGAGGGCCAGAGAAAGCTTCTAGGAGTAGCCTGCGGGCCGGAGTGCCAAAGAGAACCCAAAAGTGAGTTTACAAACATTTTATAGAAAGCAGGCAAACCAGTGACTAGATTACAAGAAATTTATTGAAAAACATGCAAATCATTGACTGCAGAAAACAGTTTGTAACAATATACAAAAAAATATAGAAAAGCAGGCAAACCAGTGACTAGATTACAAGAAATTTATTGAAATACATGCAAATCAGTGACTGCAGAAACAGTTTGTGACAATATAAATTTTTTTTGTAGAAAAGCAGGCAAACCAGTGACTAGATTACTAGAAATTTATTGAAAAACATGCAACTCAGTGTGTGCAGAAAACAGTTTTATCAAGAGACATGCAAATTAGTGGGATGTTTGGTGCTGTCAGCCATGGAGAAGTGATTCAATGTCTGGATCGATTGATGAGGTAGACAAGAGCAGAATGTCATTGAGGTGGCGGTCACTTAGCTGGGAGCGAATGCGAGACTTTGTATATTTAATTTTTTTAAAGAGTTGTTCTCAACAGTAAGTGCTGCCAAACATGGCAACCATGCGTTTTACATGCTCAATGTAATTTGGAAATTTGTTAGAAGGGAGGACGAGGTCATGGAAGAAGGACAGTGGAGAAGCGGTACGGTACTTTGTCTTCAGTTCGTCATTACACTGAAGCTCCACCAACTCCATCTGCAGGGGGGCAGGGGCTTCGTCCACAGAGAAGTCAAAGGGGGAGGTGAACAGCTTGAAGCCTGGAGCCAGTGGCCTGACACCTGTGAAACGGGAGGCAAATTCCTCCCGCAAATAGGTGACAACACCAACACAAGTGTTCAGGTCCACGTCATCAGGTGCACAAGCCGCAATACGAGGAAAATGCATAAACTGACCAGCAGCCAGTTGAGCCTCCCACAAGTGCAGCTTTACCTCGAAGGCGGTGATGTGCGAATACATGTCTGTGACTAGAATGTTTTTGCCTTGCAGCTTCACATTGAGGTCATTTAGGTGCGTAGTGATATCTGTGAGCAGGGCCAGACGAGCAAGCCATTGCGGGTTGGAAAAATGATCAGCACCGGGGAGGTTCTTTTGACGGAGGAAGGTGGCAATCTCCTGCTGCAGGTCGCACACGCGGGACAGCATGGCTCCATGACTTAACCAGTGGACCTCACAGAAGTAAAGCAGGTCACCATAGTGTGCGTTGACTTCGTCCGTTAGTGCCTGGAACTGGCGGTAGTTAAGGCTGCGGGAGAGGATGGAGTTGACAACCTTCACGACTACAGACATGACATCAGTAAGGTTGGCAGACTTGGAGCACAGAGACTCTTGGTGGATGATGCAGTGCACCTTGTAGATGGGCTGGGTGTGTCCGGCGGCCTCACAGTGACGCACTAGCAGTGAGGCGGCACCCTTCTTCTTTCCAGTCATTGCTGGGGCACCGTCGGTTGTCACGCACACGAGACGGGACAGGTCGAGGGAGTGTTGCTTCACACACTGAAGCACGGCGTCGAAGATGTCCTGCCCAGTGGTGGTGCCGTGCAATGGAACAAGCTGGAGAAACTCCTCATAAACTTGAAGGGCAGCAGTGACTCCACAAATGAAAATCGCTAGCTGGGCTGTGTCTTTCATGTCTGTGCTCTCATCAAGAGCGAGAGAGAAGGCATCAAAATTTGAGCAACAGGTTTAAGCTTAAGTGAGTCGTTCACGCTGTCTGACATCTCCTCAATGCTATGACAAACAGTGCGTGGTGAAAGGCTCACAATTTCAAAGGCAGAACGCTTTTCAGGACAGAGGGAATCTATCACAACCATGATGCACTCCTTGATAAAGTCCCCGTTTGTGAATGGCTTCATCCGGCGAGCAAGGAGGCGGGAAACCTCATAGCTGGCACGCGTCACTTTGTCAGCCTCAGTAGTCTGCTTACGGAGGAGTGAAGTGCTTTTCTGCAGGTTGCCTGACAGTTTGACAATGGCCTCCTTCCTCTCGGCAGCAGACATTGATGCAAAGCTCGATGCTTGGTGCTGTGTCTCCCAGTGGCGGCACATATTATACTCTTTGAGGACAGCCACAGTCTTCAAGCAAATGAGGCACTGGGCCTGTCCAAAGCGTTCAGTGAAAAAGTACTTCTCCCACTCAGGGTTGAAGGCCCGACACTCGAGGTCCACTTTCCTCTTCTTAACAATTGCAGACATGATGATTGGCTAAAAAGAAAGAAAACGAAAGAATAAGCACAAAGTGCGAAATAATGATCCACCTGTTAGACACGAATACATGCAAGACTTTTACATAGTAAAAAAAATGCATACAATAATTAAAATTACGATACAGACGTCCACACAGTATTTTGTGACAAACATAATGTTACGCCCCTGCGTTGGGCGTGGGCGTGAGTGTTTGAATGGGCGTGTTTGAGTCTGCGCGCATGTGTTTGAGTAAGACTCAGTAAGCCATTGTCTGATTTGGGCGGGCGGGCGGGACAGGACCTACCAATACGAGTAACTAGTGAGCGTGAATGTGGTTGTGAGCTTGGAGGCTGGGTGAAGTGGGTGAATGAAAAAAAGAGAGAGAGAGAGAGAGAGGAGAGAGAGAGAGAGAGGAGAGAGAGAGAGAGAGAGAGAGAGAGAGAGAGGAGAGAGAGAGAGAGAGAGAGAGAGAGAGGGAGGAGGGAGGGAGGGAGGGAGGGGGAGAGATAAGATAAGATTTTCATCCTATCTAGACACTTTGCAAGTACCAACTACAAGGTTATTGACTAACAAAGCGCCGCCACGTCAGCATGAACAGGCGGACTCGAACCGCTGACTGAATGCGCAGAGGAAACTCTTGCACAATTGCAAGCTCGCGTCTCTACCAACCTTGCCACCCTGACGGGCAGAGAGGGAGAGAGAGAGAGAGAGAGAGAGAGGAGAGAGAGAGAGAGAGAGAGGAGAGAGAGAGAGAGAGAGAGAGAGGAGAGAGAGAGATGAGAGAGAGAGAGAGAGAGAGAGAAGGAGAGGAGAGAGAGAAGTAGCAGCAAGAAAATGCACTTTATATTATCCACATTCCCTAATGATAAAAGTACATTTCAGACTAAGAAAGTTTGATGCATACCTCTTCTCAGTACGAACTCCTACGGAGACTGGCCGCTGGCGTGACCGTTGGTGGTGAGGGAAGACTGCTCATGGGACGTCACGTGTAATGCAGAGTTGCCAGATGCCACGATAGTGGCCAGTCCCACGTCGGCGCCTCTCGACATGATCGCGTGTTGCCATGTAGTCATTTTCTCCCTGGCGATTTTCCGTGGTGCTTCTGTGGTAAAGATCTCAGTCATGCAAATTTGCCCCACGCTACTCGCCGCGATCGCGTCGAGAGGTGCCGACTTACTCATTTAGTTGGCTAGGCTGTTGCGGGCCGGATTGTTATATAAATATCAAGCAGGGTGACGGGCCATGAGTTCGGACTCTGCGGGCCGGATATGGCCCGCGGGCCGGAGGTTGCCGACCCCTGACGTATACACTCGACCCTCAATTTTCCGGACCTCCTATTGCCGGATTTCGGATTTCACGGTCATTTTCCGCCCCCGGACATATTTGGCATTTTCATCCATGCTGGACATATAACAGGAATAGTTCGGGACATTAAGGAAAGTACGGCATCAGCGAGTGAGTGGGTGGAGCCAAGCGGGTGGAGAAGGCCGCCGATGCGGGAGGGGCTGGCCGAAAGCCGAGAGCAAATTGTAAATATGCGCCCACCCGCCACTAGGGGTCAGGACGGTCTGGGTGAGAGGGCATAGCTTTTCCTTAGTCACGCATTGACGGCATTTTAACACCCTCCGCTCTGTTTTAATATCGCCACAATGCCCCCGTAGTGCCCCCAAAAAGGACTAAAAAACTACTAGAAAATGAGTAACCTTATGTCCAAGAAATTTAAATTTAAATAAAGAAACTAGAAGGGGGTAAAGTGTTGCAAGTTTTTGTAAAGAATACAGTTTTGTTTACAATTTTCACCCGTGAGCGGGGACCCCCACCGGAACCTGCCCCTCGGAACCCCCCCCCTGTCATAACCCCTTTAGATTTGGAAAGCAACCACCCTTTTTCATAATTTCTAGCATAACTTATCATTTATTATATTTTGGTTGCATGGTGGAATGGTATAATGTACGGGAAAGGGAGGGGGGATGGGATCCCCCAAAAAATTTTTTTCCATGGGTTAGGGGCTACACCTCCGGCACCCGGTTTCCAAATTTTTGGGATTCCCCCCAGGCTAATCCCTAATAGTCCAAAAAATCGAGGGTCGAGTATCTATATATATAAAATATATATAATAATATTATATATATAATATATATATAAAAATAATATAATATTTAATATATATATATTTAAATAATTAATGAAGAAAAACCAGCGCGGGTAGAAACATCTTGTTTGTTTATTCGAACGTTTCGGCATACATAAGCCATCACAGATATGAGTGCTGATTTTGGTTATGTATAGCCGAAACTTCGAATAAAAAATAAGATGCTTCTACCCCGCGGTTTATATCTCATTATTAGATCTCGATTCCCTCATGGAGAAAGTATTCCCTCATTATATAAAATATATATATATATTATATATATATAATATATTTTATATAATTATAAAAAATTTATATTATATATATATATATATAAACACCACACTAGGGTCCCGAAAAAACGTTTCGCATAAAGCTTTCCCCCTATAAAGCGAACGACCTAAAATTTAAAATCATTAAATTTTTTTTTTTTTTTTTTATTAAAAAATTTCCAAAAATTTTCGTTGGGAAAAAAATTTCCAGCATTCTGGCATCCAGGAGCCTTCTCTCCATACCACGAGGGTGGGAGATCGCCTTCAGTGGTTCCCTCCCACGCTAGTATCCAGGAAACGAGGTCACGATTCGTTCCAGGTGGAAACACAAACAGAAAAAACTTTTAATCTTTACACGGAAAACAAAACCCCCCTTCCCCTCTGCCCACTCTCCGCGGTTTAAAAAGCCTCATCCCCCGGGGGCTGCCGCTTCACCGGGATAACACGCTCTGGATCCCCTCCGCACACCCCAGGGCCAATACCGGGATTTTCCCCCCCCAGGTGGATAATCCCGTGCCCGAATGTACCCTCACCCCCCCCGCCGGGCACTGACACCCCAAAAGCTCCCCCTGCATGCCCCCCGTCGTCCCTGCCCTCCTCCCCTTGGTAATGAAGTTCCGGAGACATTGAACACTTTCTGCTGCAGTGTCCGCGTTTCCAATCCACCGTGTAGTGTACAGTTTTAATCCTCGCCCTGAACGTCACCCCCTTTGACCTGCCCACCCTGCTGGTGGCGGCTGACTTTCCCCCTCCCGGTAACAGCCGTCATCCGCCTCACCTGTGCCCCCTGAGGAAGACAGGTCAACTACCACGCCTGTGATAGCATCATAGGCATCAAGGGCTCATAGTTTCCCCCAAGGGATCCTTACCCCTAAAACAACAACAGCAACAAATTTCTGGCGAGGACGCAACGAGATTTAAAGCCGGGGGTTTATGGCAATCTTTTGAGTCAAACCAAACCTAACCCCACGTTTTAACCCCCAATAAACCAAATCTGCAAAAAAGTGTCCGGGCGGAAAAGGGAAAAACAGAGGCGATGCAGGTCACAAGGGGAAAGAAGAGGAGAGGCACCCCGCACGTAAACAGCCCACTTGTCTCTCGCCTCCATGAAAAACATGTCTTTATCCCCAAAATTTTGAGTCCAAAAAAATGTTTCCTAGATTCCAATAAGGAAAACAAAAAACCATACTCCCATTGTGTAGAAAATTTTTGACCCTAGTGTAAAATAATACCATGTTCTGGTATGCAGGGTGTGAATTAAAAATTAGGGTACGGGGGGAGGCCCCCCGCCCCAATTCAATTTTTCCATGGGGTTTTTTTGGTTTACATTGAACGAATTCACAAAAAACACCTCATTTACGCCCAATTTCTTTTTTTATGTGGAACCCTAGTGTATATATATATATTTTATATTAATATATATATATAATATATTATATATATTTTATATTTTAAAATATATATATTATATAATATAATAATAATATATATATTATAATATATACAGGGGGTCCCAAAGATACAGAGTTGGGTTCCCCCGGGCATACTCTAAAGCGAAATTCGCAAAACAAAACACATAAAAATGGAAAAAATAAGGTTTGGTTTCAGGGAAAAACCCAAATTAAAAAAAAAACTGTTTTTCAAGCTAAAAAAACTATAGCAAAAACACGCGTTATATTACCTACACTTTTCTACCATTTGCAGAAAAAACCATTCTGAAAAAGAAATAGCACACAAAATAAATAACGCACATTAATTTTAAAATGAACATAAATGTGTCATCAAGCTCATCATCAGTCACCCGCCAATGATAATGTTTTTTAAAACTTCTCGACCAATCACAAATAGCGAGACAATTTCCGGGGAAGAATGCATGCCCGGTGCCCCTCTCCCCCTTCGTCCCCGTCATCTCAAACTAAATTTTGTTTTTTTTGGAAAGCTTGCGTTTTAAAGGGTTTTAATGTATCAGTGTAAAATAATAATAAGGAGCCTGTGTTGCTAGTGTTTTGGTGGTAGAAGGGGTGTATGTGGGTTGAAATAAAGGGAAATTTGTGATATGGGGGGGCCCGGCGGAAAAATTTCTCCTCACCATGCCCCGCCACATCACCTCCTCATAAAAATCTTTAAAAAACACCCTTATTTAAGGGGAAAACATGGGGCTACATTATAGATAAGACACGTGTTAAACATCTCACCATAACACTAAGTGTATAATAAAGATAATAAGACGTTTAATCCCGCCAAACCTACCTTGGGCTCCAGCGGCGCCGCCACTCAAAAATTTTGAGTAAAAACCGCCGTATCCGCCTCACCTGTCCTTTCCCGAAGACGCACTCCCCCGCCTGTGATCCCATAGGATATCACCAGGGTATAGGATTCCCCAAGGGGTTCTCGCTCCCCTACTAAAATACCAAGGCATTTCCCCTTTGGTTAATGGTGTTGAATCCCCCTCACGGGGTTCAGGGGCCCCTCATGCTGTGCTCTGCTGCCAAACCGGATGAGTCCTTTGCTGTATTTCATCTCTTTTTCCCTATATATGAATGATATCCCCCAAATGCAATCATAAAGTCTACATTCCTAGAAAATTATTTTATAGCAACCAAACAATAATAAGCAAGTGGAGATTCCCCCTTTTGCAATACCCCGTCTCGAGAGTCGTTGGGCCCTCTGAGTTTTTTTGATTGATTATATAAATTTTTACAACCTTAGGGAAAATCATTAGTCGGGAAAAAGTTTAAATTTAGTAAATAAATTGGGAATTTATCACCCCTTTGAAAGTCGTAAATTTGGGTTTTTGATTCGATATTGAAAATAGACCCTAATTTACACATCTGGTCACGGGTTCTGTAATCGAATGCTTTATAACGGGACCCCCTATAATTATATATATATATTATAATATATATATTATATATATATATTATATATTATATAATATAATATATATATATTAAAAGTAAACCCCCTTTATATTGGACTAATTGGGCCAAAGGGGGGTCCGAGTAATGCAAAGGGTCGAATAAAGCGGGGCAAAATAATAAAAAAAAAAAAAAAAAAAAAAAAAAAATTTTTAGGGGAATATAGAAAATTTTAAGCCATGCAAAAATCAAAAATAAGATAAATAAGTAAAAAAAAAGTTTTACGTAAAAATACACAATACAGTACTGTACGGGGTAGATTTCAGTACTATCAGTCCTACAGTTCAGCGGCGGGGCCCGGGAGCAGTATCATGATGGCGGAGATTTTCCCCCCCTTTTTGGGGTTTTTCTGAGGCTCGAGACCCTATGATCCCTGGGGTATCCTATGTTCTATCACAGGTGTGGGGAGCGACTGTCTTCTTCCGGGAAGGCCCCGGTGAGGCGGATGACAGCGTGTGTCCCCGTGAGGTAGGCAGGGCGCCCCGGGGGGCAGGTGGCTCGCCAGCAGGGTGGGCAGGGTTTTGTCATACTAGTTTTTATACATCGTAGTGATTATGGGAGCTATTTTATACACGCGTCTTTTTTGGTCAGTATAGTACCCCGTGTCACCTTTAAAAAAAAGGGTATTTAAAAAGGTTTTGAGGTAGCGGGGTAGCCAGTGACGGGGAAAAATTTTTTCCACGGCCACCCGAACACTATGGAAAAAGTGTCCGTGTGACATGCCTTTTAAAGGGCCCTGTCAAACGTCTTTTTGACTTTTATTGCTGAGAAATTTTAGAAACAGTTTGCATTGGGGGGTGCCAAATGACAAATTGATGACGTCATTTCTGTCCAAGCCAGTCAGGGCCTTCCTACCTGTTTAATACTAACGAGGGAGGCTTGCTGGATACGGTAGTAAAGGGAGGAATTAGGCGGTGGGAGAGCAGGTGGGAGTGGGGGATACGACCCATTGCTGGATCTGGGTCCAAGGCTCAATGGCCGCAGATCACTCGCCAATACAACATTTGGACACAAAAAAGAAACCACAATTACAGCATACAAAGTATATGCTCAGTGATGGATCATAAATGCTCTGCCTGGCTGCCTGGGCCTCTAACCTCACTGACTCACTCAGACAATACCCCTAACAAAAAAACAAGAAAAAAAAAAAAAAAAATTATGTTAAAAAAAAAGGAGGGGGGGAGGTCCGAATAATGTCGAAGTCCGAATAATGAGGGTCCGAATACGAGAGGGTTTACTGTATTAGGGTGGAGCGAAAATTACCGTTTTTTTCAACTTTTCCTGTGATTCTTTTTGGGAAAAGTGGGGGAATTGTGCGAAATGGAGTTATATTCACGTAAAAAAATTGAAGTCACTGCGAATTTTTTTTAAGGTGCCCCAAAGATGTCAAGATTTGGTTTTATGAAAAAGAAATATAATCATAATAGGTGAATTTTTTTTTTTTTCTTTCATATTTTGTTGGAATAGCATGAAAAGTGTTCACGAACACATGCTGTTGAATATAAATTTTGTACAAACTTTCTACGCAGATTTTTTGAGGTGCCCCAGTGTGGTGGAAAGTTTAGATTTATAAAAAAAAAGCGTTTTTTTAATAGATTGAATATTTTTGTTTGATTCGAATTTAATTATTCCAACACTATCTAAAATAGATTGGAGTGCCCCATACACTTCAAAATATATAGAAATCATAAACCCCACACACTTCCAGCAGAACAACGTCAGAGCTGCATTTCTGCCTTCACACCGTTATAATTCATTGTGTTTGGGGCACCTCTAAATATTAATAGATTGGTTTCATAGATTTTTGTGCACATTTTATGGTCATTCTCCCAGCATATTTCGGTATTCCGAGCTAATATAAGTAACTTGATTTTTTTTTTTTTTTTTTTTTTTTTTTTTTTTTTACATATTTTCAATTTTTATCAGCACTTGGGGCACCTGTTGATATTGGTTTGACACGTGAAATTTATTCAACCTTTAATTTTGGTACATTGGCACAATTTCCCACTATTCCGAGTCATTTATATAAAAGTGTTTCGCTCCACCCTAATATATATAGTACATGTATATATATACAATATATATAACATATATATATATATATATATATATATTATATATATATATAATATTATATATATATATAATATATAAAATAATATATATTGTTACATTGAAATTTATGTAATCATGTATGCGTGAAAGTATGTGTGTGTATGTGTGTATGTCTGGGTGGCGAGCGGGCAGTGTGTGTGTATGAGGATGCCTGGTAGGTACGACCTTGAGAGACGCCAGCGTGAGGCGAGGCTGCTAGAGGGGGTGGGGGGGGGCGCTAGGGAGAGCGTGGCGGGCAGTGGCACTCAGGACAGAGGAGTCAGTCGCCGAGGAGCTTGGTAACGCACGGATCTGCTCTCCCGCCTCTCGCCTCTCTACGCCTGTGCCCTGGAATGCTTGGAGCGTTTGCTTGTGCGGGAAGAGAGTGTATACACTCCCCTCCTGTAACTGTGTGTGCTTTCTCAACTACCAGGTTGTAATAAATGGTTAAAGGAGACGCTCTTTTTCTCGCCAGTGCTCTGACTTTTGCTAAGTAAGTAGCCCTTGGACCACCAGCCCCACGCCGAACTCAGAACAGTGTGAACTGCCTTTGGGTAAGTTAGGGGGGCGTACAATGGTGTCTGAAGTGGAATTGTGTGTTTTTAACAGTAAAAGCGTGGGTCACGCCTGGGGGTCCGGGACGGCAAGAGGGCGTCAGGGAAACTGGCAGGTTTTTAGCGAGGAAGATGGCGCGCGCATGCCAAGTGGGAAAAAGGACAGTGTTGAAAAGGATGGAGACTCAGGCGATGAGCAGAAACCTGACGTAATGACACTCCTTACCGCTATGATGGGGAAAATGAACGCACAGGCCGTACAAGCAAGGAGGTGGAAGAGGGCGGAAGGAGGACACGCGACTTAGAGTCGCGATGCAGAAGGCTGGCAGGCCGTGAAAGGGGAGATCCCAGCAGTATACAGACGAGAAACTGGATATTGTAAAGGAGGAGCTGCTGGGGGCGGTCGAGCTTGTAAGGAGGCAGGCAGAGGGGGCCCAGCAACTGTCGCTCTTAGAGGGTGACTGAGTGCAGAGGTGAGCTGGCAACATTGCACCAGGCGATAATGGATGGAGAGCATAAGGGCGAAAATGGACAGGCGGGGACGGGTGACTTTCGACCTTACAACCCTAGACGGCTAAGTGTGGAGTCAGCAAGGCCGTGGGTGGGTGGCCGCCATCGCCACCCCCGCCTCAACGGAGCGACTTCGCGCATGCCTCTCTCTCCCCCGCTCTCCCCACCCCCTTGCCTCCCAAGGGCCTGTGGGATCCTGCTACCTTTTAAAAACCAGCCGTCACGTCAAAACTAACCCTGTTACGTCAGCCCAGTGGGAGGAAGCGCAGACTTTGACGGTAAAGTGCCGGGGGAGGCTTACAAGGCTCAGTTCGAGATCCTAGCGGACGCTCAGTTGTGGAGTGTTGAAAAAGAAGAGTGCTACAACTTGTCTCGAGTTTGCGCGGGGCGGCTGTGGAGGTCTTGGGGCATCTGACGCTGGTGCAGGCGGGCGTCATACCAGTGTGTCGTGGACGCACTACAACGAAAATTTTTGGCCACCACCAGCAGCGGAGGTGTGGGCCTACCGGGCTCACTTGAAGGGTAGAGTGAGGATGCGAGGCGAGCCGCTGTCTCACCTGGCACACGAGCTGGAGTCTTTGGTGCGCCGGGCATATCCGAAGGCGCTGGAGGAAATGGTGATTGTTTTGGCCCGCGACCCATTCGTCGACGCCCTCATCGACCAGCGGCTGCAGGTTTACTTTGAAGCAGGCGCACCCGAGGACGTGCAGGTGGCCTTGGCGAGGGCTCTGGAGTTTGAGTCTTTTCTTCCGTACGTCTGGTGACTTTTACGGAACCCACCTTTCCCCGCCGTGCCATCCGGGCCCCCCGTGCCGCAGACCAAGACGCCCCCCAGGCAGAGGAGGCGAGTACAGGCGCTTTCAAGGGAACTGCTGGGGATGTGGCCGGACCGGTCACAAGCGGGGCCAGTGTGGGCAGGCGGGAATGACGCGATCGTTTGGAAGAACTGCGCCCTCCCCCTTCCAGCCCTGCTGCTGGAGTGTGGGCCACCGGGCCACGCAACCAGCGCCTGCAGAAAACCAAGGGCCATGCAACAAGGGGGAAAACGCGGCCGGGCTGGGTGCGAGGGCTGCGCCCCAGCCAACACCCCACGGGCCCCGCGTGGACTAAGCTGCCGTCACGTCACACCTCCAGCCGTCCAGGTGGCCGTACGTAGATGGAAGGCCGTGCCGCCTGGTGGTGGACACGGGAAAGCGGAGAGAACGTTTGCCAGGGAGGACTTTGGTGGACTCTAAGGACCCCTCAGTACCCCAGCAACAGCTTTGGATTTCACAGGGCACTGTGTGTCACTCAAGGGACCAGTGAAGGCTCGCTCGCGTGGCAGTGTCGAGGAGGAGCTGCCAGTGTTCGTCGCCGCTATGGAGGAGCCTGCCTACTGGGAATGGATTATCTGAGTCAGTGTGAGGCACTCGTGGATTTCGGGGGCAGACTTTTAAGGGTGCGTGGAGAGGAATGCCCTTGCTCCCGGTCAGCGCCGCTAAGTCAGGTCATCAACCCTGAGGTGAAGCATGCAGCCCTGTGGACTGGTAACGAGTCCAGTGCATGCTGTCGAGGGAAGGACAAGAGTCGGACACACCACTACGGGAGGGGAAAAATGGCAGGACGGTGGTGTAATGAGCGAGCAGCCTGGGAGTGGGGGAGCAGCCGTGACTGGGCTGCCCGAGTACTTTGGAGGACTTGGCGCGCAGGAGCGCCGTCTGGCTGACTGAGGCACAGACGGGGGTGATGCGGCACACTCTCGGTAAGTTTGCCGATGCATTCAGCCAGGGAGACATGGATTTGGGTCGCACGTCCAGGGTGGGGCCCACACCATCGACACGGGGGACAGCCGCCCGACAAAGCAGCCGCCACCCCGATTAGCTCCAGCCAAGCGGGAAGAGATCAGCGAGCTGTCAACGAGATGGCTACTCTGGGGCTGATCGAGAGGTCAGACAGCCCGTGGTCGTCCCCGGTCGTCCTTGTCACCAAGAAGGATGGTTCTAAACGGTTTTGTTTTGGACTACCGGGCACTCAACCAGGTGACCGTCAAGGACTCTTACCCCCTGCCCAGGATAGACGACATGCTGGATGCACGGAAGGGGGTGCAATGGTTTTCCGCTCTCGACCTGAAGTCGGTTATCATCAGGTGGAGATGGTGGAGGAGGACAAGAAGAAGACGGCATTTACCTTCGGGCAAGGGCTATGGCACTTCAACGTGAGCCCTTCGGCCTCTGTAATGCTCCAGGGTGTTTCGAGTGGCTGATGGAGAGGGTACTCGAGGGGCTACAGTGGAGGACTGCCCTAGAGTACCTCGACGATGTCGGTCGTTGGAGGCACCTTCGAGGAGAAGGGTCGAGAGGCTGGAGGAGGTGTTAGGGGGCCCCCTAAGGAAGCAAACCTGAAGCTCAGCCCCAAGAAGTGCCTTTCTTCCAGCGAGAGGTTCCTTTCCTGGGTCACTTTGTGGGGAGAAATGGAGTGCGCACGGATCCGGAGAAAGTGGCGGCCGTGGAGGACTGGCCGGTGCCTACCTGTTGTGGGGGGGCTGAGAAGTTTCCTCGGCCTGTGTACGTACTACCGACGGTTCGTGCAGGGATTCTCGACCATCGCCGCTCCGCTCCACCAACTCACCAGGAAGGGAGCACACTTCCACTGGGATGAGGCGTGTCACAGGCCTTTGAGAACCTGAAGAAGGCCATGGTGGAGGCTCCTGTTTTGCCTTACCCGACCAGAGTCTCCCATATCTGCTCGACACTGACGCCAGCGGGTAAGGGTATCGGTTCCGTCCCATCACAGGTTAAGATGGACAAGAAAATGTGGTGGCTTACTTCAGTGCCAAGTTTAGTAAGCCAGAACGCAAACTCTGTGTGACAAGGAAGGAGTTTTCTGGCAGTAGGAGGAGCTTGTGTCCCCTTCCACCACTACTTGTATGGGGCAGAGTTTTACCGTCAGGACGGATCCCCGCAGCCCTTTGCTGGTTAAAGACACTGAAGGGAAACCCCAGGGGCAGCTAGCACGGTGGTTTGGGGCCCTATGGACAGTATAACACCGTGTGGGAACACCGGCCGGGAAGAATTCATAACAACGCTGACAGTCTCAGTCGCCGCCCTGCGAGCCTGGCTGCACGCACTTGTAGCCGGATGGGAGGCTGACACGGTGTGTAGGCAGTTCCCGTGCACACTGAGGCTGACGAAGCGCAGAATCGCTGGAGGAAAACACAGCGTGAGGATCCTGACCTCACTCCCGTAGTTCGCTGGATGGAATTGGGAAACGAGAGGCCGCAGTGGGAAGAGGTGTCACCGGAAAGTCCAGCCACCAAGTGTCTCGTGGAACAGTGGGCGGCATTACGACTCGACGAGGGAGTGTTACAGAGGCGCTGGGTGGAAGCTGGGAAGGAGGAGACTAGATGGGTGACTGTGGTACCGCACGCCTTGCATGAAGAATTGGTGCAAGAGGTGCACGCGGGACACACCAGTGGCCACCAAGGCGTTAAAGGGGACGTTATGCCGCCTCCGTCAGCGCTTTTTACTGGATTGGCCTGCGGCGTGATGGTGATAGAGTGGTGTCGCACCTGTTTTCACCTGTGCCGCTAAGAAGGGTCCCCCCCAAAGGACGCGGGCGCCCCTTCAGCTATACCAAACGGGGCACCCATGGAGAGAGTGGCGGTGACATCGCGGGCCCCTTCCCGCGCACCCCTCAGGGCAATAGGTCATCTGTGTCCTGATGGACTATTTTTACTAAGTGGCCCGAGGCTTATGCCCTCCCAGACCATGAGGCAAAGACGTGGCAGGAGTGTTGGTTGACCAGTGCTTTACCCGATTTGGAGTTCCGGTGAGCTACACTCAGATCAAGGGCGTGAGTTTGAGTCCCGAGTCTTCCGTGAGTGCTGTAGCTGTTGGGCATTCATAAGACTCGGAAATACGCCCCTGAGGCGCAAAGTGGGCGGAATGGTGGAGAGGTTCAACCGTACCCTCGCCGGAGAACTGGCCCAAGTATTGCGAGGCAGACCAAAAAAGACTGGGATGTGTGGTTACCTTACCTATTGATGGCTTTACCGCTCTGCTCAACACGAAGCTACGGGGTTTCACGCCAGCGCGACTCATGTTTGGCAGGAGAAATGCGTCTACCCGTGGTCTGGCCACAGGACGACCGCCAGATGAGGAACTGGCCGACAGTGGGGACAGAATACGCCGGGGGGCGCTGCAGCTGCGTTTAGACAATACTCCGAGAGAGTGGGGTAAACGGCTGCGAGCCGCGGGACATTCGATGTGGCGAAGTACCAACAGCGTGTGCGTGAAGCTCAGTACCTCCCGGTGACAAAGTGTGGCTCTATAACCCCCGTAGAAAACAGGGCTTGTCTCCCAGGGTTGCAAAACCCTTGGGAGGGACCATATACTGTGGTGGAGGTCCTGTCTGATTGACATACCGCATCAGTCCCGGGACAAAGGAAAAAAGGATGCGTGTGGTACATGTCGACCCCTTGTATAAATATGCGGACGAAGGCGTATTCACGTGGAGTGGGTCGAATGGTGAGGAGGAGGAAGGGGGGAGGAGGAGGAGGAGAGGAGGAGGAGGAAGAGACCCACGGTCAAGGCGAGCCATCTGCGGGAGAAGCGTGGTGAGTGACAGGGACGAGTACGTCTCGTTGGTTGGCGTGGAGACAGGAGACTGGTCTCTGGCTCCCTCAAAACGTACACGCCCCACCTCCCTGCTGGCAAGGAGATTACGTTATGGATAGCGATGTAAGAAGGATATTAAGGTTCATAAACCCGCCTGAGTTTTTTTATGTTCAGTTTTTGATATAATCTACTTAGTGTGGTGGTGGTGGTTAACGGGTGGTTTTTAATGTTTTTGGTGGAGTGTTGGAGGTTGATGAGGAGGTGGAGGGGTGATGTGGTGGGAGAATTATGTAATTGCTGCAGTAAATGTCAAGAGGAATTTGATTATTGTTGTGTTTTCTGTATTTTTCTTGAGTGCTAATTAGGATGTGGATGTTTTTGTTTTCAATATTATTTGCTGTTGTGGAAAATGTTTTATGTTACAGACGAGGACGTCCCTTTTTTTGTAAGGGAGGGGTAGTGTTACGATTGTAATGATGTAATTATGTATCGTGTATGTGTGTATGTCTGGGGGGCGAGCGAGGCAGTGTGTGTGTATGAGGATGCCTGGTAGGTACGACCTTGAGAGACGCCAGCAGTGAGGCGAGGCTGCTAGAGGGGGGGGGGAGGGCGCTAGGGAGAGCGTGGCGGGCAGTGGCACTCAGGACAGAGGAGTCAGTCCGCCGGAGGAGCTTGGTAAAAGCACGGATCTGCTCTCCCGCCTCTCGCCTCTCTACGCCTGTGCCCTGGAATGCTTTGGGGCGTTTGCTTGTGTGTGAAGAGAAGTGTATACACTCCCCTCCTGTAACTGTGTGTGCTTTCTCAGTACCATGTTTGGAAATAAATGGTTTTAAAAGGGGACCTCTTTTTCTCGCCATGCTCTGACAGTTGCTAGTAAGTAGTCCTTGGACCACCAGCCCCACGCCGAACTCAGAACGTGTGACTGTCTTTGGTAAGTTACGGGGGGCGTAACAATATATATATATATATAATATATATATATATATATATATATATATATACAGTGGCCGCAAAAAAAATGTATACATTTTGACCGCAAGAAAAATGTATACACCCGAAACGCGTAAAGATTTCACCTTCGTTCCCGCCATAAAATGGTGGGCGGAGCTAGTGGGGGAGGGAGGGAGGTGAAGGGAGTCTCCCTCCACCCCACCACCAACACAAAAACCACACTCAGTGCTTTTCGAGAGCTGATAGAGAGAGTTTGGTTTTACGCATGCTCCGGACCGCCCTTTTTGACTTGGCAGCGAACCTTGGAGTGTTATATCTCGGCTCCCACTTGTCAGAATGGGACGTAACAAACTTTCAAATGAAGAGAAGACCCGTGCCCTTACCCTCCTGAAGGAAGGAGCATCTGTGATACGTGTGGCCGCAGAGGTGAACGTTACACGCATGGCGATTTACAACCTGAAGAAAGCTGTTGAGTCATTGCCACCCGGTACCGTTCCGCCATAAACCTGGTTCTGGAGCCCCTAAAAAAAACATCTCCTCGGACTGACAAAATTATGGGCGTGAAGTATTGAATGATCCTGCAATAACTGCCGCAGTACTGAAGAAAAATCATCCAGCTTTGTTAGGAAACGTCTCTGTTCGCACCATTCAACATCGCCTGCAAATTTCGCTGAAATTACCAACCCGCCGCGCCGCAAAAAGCCTTTACTGACAGAAGCTATGAAGAAGAAGCGGCTTTCCTTTTGTAAGAGATACCAGCAGTGGACACCAGAGCAGTGGAAGAAGGTCATGTTCAGTGATGAAAGCACTTTTAGACTGGTTAGGATGGCTTCAACGACAGTGCGCCGTCCAAGTGATGTGTCACGGTACCACCCAAAATATACCGTGAAGACCGTGAAACACCCAGATAGCGTTATGGTTTGGGGTGGTTTCAGTGGCAATAAGGGCAGGGGAGGTCTGTACTTCCTCCCAAAGAATGTTACCATGAAGGGGCAAATTACATTGAAGTGTTACGTGATCATCTGTTAGTGCCCTATGCCATTCACGAGTGCGAGGTGTTCATGCAAGATTCTGCCCCTGCCCACCGGTCCAAAGTTGTTCAAAAGTTCCTAACAGACAATAACATCCCTGTGTTGGACTGGCCTGGCAATTCCCCGGACCTAAATCCGATTGAAACGCCTGGAATGAGATGAAAAAGGCGATCGCGAAGAAACGGCCGACGAACATCAACGAGCTGAAGCAGGCCCTGACGAAGCTGTGGGTGGAAATGGACCTCTCCTACTTCACCAAACTCGCCACTTCATGCCCAAGAGGATTGGGATGGTCATCCAATACAAGGGAAACATGACCAAGTACTAATATGTGAATAAGAAACCTGTGTCACTGAAACTAAAGTACTGTAAGTTACATATTGTTGTTTTATTGTCCGAAAATTATAAATGTATACATTTTTTTTGCGGCCACTGTATATATATATATATATATATATATATATACAGTAAAACCCTTATAACTCGGCACGATAGGGGCTCTGGCCGAGTTATTCAATGTGCCGAGTTATGCAATGTCCCCTGATATGGGTTAAAAAAAAAAAAAAAAAAAAAATGTAAATACAGTATTGTAAAAGCATAAAAACTACACTTACCAGTGAACGGGTAGAATGTGCTAGATTTGATATCAAACTCAGCACAAATAACACGCATGGACGCACCTGCATCCATCCTTGCCAGCACTTTCACCTTTTCCTGCAGGCTCAGGCTCTTCAATTTCATTCCCTTCCTGCTGGAGACACCCTTGCGTGATAGAGCTGACATCTTGATATACAGTACTGTATGATGTAATCCCAAAACACGTAAAATAGGTGGCAAAGTAAAGCAAAGGTCGGGTACCAGCGCGTAGGCTGAGCCGTGTTTTCGTCGTCCAAGCACTGTCTTGGGTTACGAATCTCAATCCAATAACCCTTGCTGAAATGTGTGTTATACTACTTTGTGATATTGTTTGCAATGTTTTGCACTGATTATTATTTCGGCTCCTACCAAGCTTGTTGTGTTTTTGAGGCAGAAACCAATCCTTTTTCAATTTTGACAAAAAACGGAATTGGTATCCAAGACGGTGCTTCGACGTCATGAACACGGCTCAGCAGCTGACAGCCTACATGCTGGTTAGTGTTCTTAACCCTGGTCTTAGCAAGTGTTATTGGATTGGGATTCGTAATCCAAGATGGTGCTTGGACGACAAAAACATGGCGCAGCCTACGCACTGGTTCCTGACCTTTGCTTTACTTTGCCACCTACTTTACGTGTTTTGGGATTACATCATACAGTACTGTATTTCAAGATATCAGCTCCATCATGCAAGGGTGTCTCCAGCAGGAAGGGAATGAAATTGAAGAGCCTGAGCCTGCAAGAAAGGGTCAAAAGGACAAAAACACGTTTTTATGCGACTGAGGATATGCCGAGTGTAAGCAAAGAGATGCAGTTATAACATAATTTTTCTGATACATTATTTTTTGCCGACTATGTTTACATGTTCACACAAGAGGTTGTGAGGGCATGATATGCCGAGTGAAAAGCAAGAGATGCAGTTTAGGGGAGGCGGTAGCAGAGTGGTTAGCGTCACCGAGTGGCGTTCTCGAAGACTGAGTTCGATCCCGAGTGAGACCCATAAATCCACTTGAAATCTTTCTGCACCATCGAGTGGCCTAAGAACACCTACATGCCCTGTCCATTAACTCTACCTTCGACTGCGAGTGCATGGGAGGACACAAGGGGGCGGCATGAGCCTCTAATTACAGGCGTCACTATAAGAATCCTGCCTGCGCCACCACGGGCGAAGGCCAACCATCACAGCCCTCGAGTGAGCCGAGTTATACAGTGCCGAGTTATAAGGGTTTTACTGTACACTTATAAGGTTATGGTTATTATATAAAGTCACAGGTTCTTACAAGTGGCCAAGGAAGTTTGAGTCATAATAGACAGGCCCGAACAGTTAATATCGTGACAAGTACTCACTCACTCACAGGTAAGTGCGTACACTCAGACTTTCATGAAGTCTAAGCTTAGGAGCGCCTGGACTGGCGTCTCCTCTTCTGTCTTTCCAGCCCTCCGGCGGCGAGTTATAAAGGAAAGCTTCTTGAATAGATGTTTATACAGGAATTGCTGTGTGCGTGCAATGCGCGGAGCTGTTCACACGGCGATGACACAAAACACACCAACGTTAATTGTGTCTGTCCCTGTGTGCAGTTGCTTATCAACTAAGATAAGTGGCAATTAACCACAGGCACACACAAAGCACTGACTATACATTCTCACGAATGCAAGCAGCATCAGAACAACACAATTATGTCCATGTCAACATTATCAACGAGGTAGTGTCTGTCCCACGCAACACAATAACAGCTGTGTTGCTGAAAGAGGCAGGACACACGTACATACACCTCCAACATGACTACATGCTGCTAATATATGTTCATCCTACACATACTACATATGATATATCCAGTGCCATAACACTCTATAACAAACCTGAGGGAGACCTCTCACGAATGGGAGGTTTTGGGTGGGGAAAGTGCAAACGAGTTTTGTGCTGGGAATAGATTATGTGGATGGCATAAAATATATCCGGTGAACACTCTATGGGATGACATAGGCCAAAAATACATCAAAATACAAATCCCACAAAGTCTACGGGAATTATCTACTTTTTCTGGAAAATTCTTAACCTAACCTAATGAAGCATTTTTGACGATTTTGAATGTCAACATCATTCTTAACACATCAACATGTATAAGAAAAGAGCACATCTAACCTCATACTCAATTACTGGTTGAAAATACCAAAAAACTTAAAACATATTGTAAAATATGTGGTCATCTTGGGGATCCTGGCACCAATTAGAATTATTACCATTAGTTCTATTGTTCGGCTATCGCGCACCGATAGCGCACCAATTAGGCACGATAGCCGAGGTTTGAGTGTATACTGACATGATGAAGAAAGCCCTCTTGCATGCTTATGGAATAACCGCGGAGGGAGCCCGTAATCAGTTCCAAAGTCCAATGCTACAAGAAAATGAAACGGTGGCACAGTTCAGTTCCCGGTTAGCCAGTTATTTTGATCAGTGGCGGGAGAAGGAAGAAACTCCACAAACAGCCAAAAAAATGCGGCACTTGATGTTAAGATCACAGGTTAAAAAGTCCTGTCCTTCGGAGTTGGTGGCTCGACTAAAGACTCACAAGGTCAGGGATCTCGAAACAATGGTCGACATGGCCGACTCATTTTCTGGCTTATGGATACCACACGAGGAAGCACGGAACCAAGGAAAAGCCGTTCAAGTTCCAGTCACACCAAGCTTATCAGAGACAATCACAGCTGAACCAACAGTCACGTGGATGGAGGAGTGGACAGAACCAGTATCAACGCACGGCCACAGCGCTTCATACTAGTAATGAAGATTTAGTTACAGGAAACCCGCAGGCTGTCGAGTCACCAGATGTGACTGGCCGCAACTGTCAAGTTCAGTAGCAAAACTGGATTTGCCATACATCCTGGAACTGTCAATGGTGTTGAAGCAGAGGTGTTCAGGGCTCGGGCTGCTGCGTCAGGAAGGGTTTGGTTACAGCAGAAGATTACACAGGATGCCATGTGACTGTTTTGATGATTGACGGCACCTGTCGAACATACCCTGTTGCTAAGGTGATGATGGACAGTCCGTTCCTCAACGGCCAGGTGAAAGCAGCAGTTATGGAAAATCCAGTGTCTGATATGGTGATTGGGAACATTGCTGGTGTAAAGAACTTTTGTTCCAAGGAAGTCTCTACACAAACTGATGCAGTAGCACATGTATTTTCCTTCACACTTGTGCCAGTGAAGGGTCATTAGCTTGCTCCGCGACAACATCCAGGCTGTTGACTAGTTCAGTCACTGACGTCACTTGAAGAGGAACAACAGAATCCTTTGCTCTGGCTGCTGCTCTTGTGTGAGGGGAAGACCAGAAGTTTTCGTGGTGCTATCTCTAGATTCATAAAGAAGCGAAATTGTCTTTATCGTCTAACAGTGTATCCCGATGGTGATAACAAATTACAGTTTATTGTGCCAGAAAAATTTCGAAAAGCAGTGTTCAAGCTTGGACATCATGCGATGCTGGGTGGACACATGGGCTGCAAGAAAACTCTTTGACAGGATCCAGTCACAGTTTTACTGGCCTGGCATGGGAGCTGAGGTCTCTCGTATGCTCCGCTCGTGTGATATTTGCCAGAAAACTAGTGATCATGGCAGGGTAAGGCCAGCACCACTTCAACCCCTCCCACTCATCACTGAACCTTTCGAACGGGTCGCGGTGGATATCGTAGGACCAATTAACCCACGGGCCAGTGACGGAGCTAAATATATACTGACTTGTGTCGACTTCACAACTAGGTGGCCAGAAGCAGTGAGCTTGCGCAACATAGAAGCTATAACTGTAGCGGAAGCCATGTTGGAGGTTTTCTGCTGTGTTGGTTTGCCAAAGCAAGTTTTGTCCAACCGCGGGAGTCAATTTACCTCTTCCATGATGGAAGAATTATGGAGGCTGTTAGTAGTCAAGGGGCTTAGGACAACAGCCTACCATCCCATGTGCAACGGATCATGTGAAAGGTTTAACGGTACGCTTAAGAAAATGCTTAAGAGGATGGTAGCGGAACAGCCAAAGGAGTGGTCTAGATTTATCGCACCACTGCTCTTCGCCTACAGTGAAGCACCTCGGACTTCACTCGGGTTCTCACCTTTCGAATTAGTGTATGGTAGAGCAGTCCGAGGTCCCTTACAAGTGTTAAGGGAGCTCTGGGACGACAATGAAACCGATCCTGTCGTCAAAACTACATACACTTACGTCATTGACTTAGCTGAACGCCTGCAACAGACCTTTGAAGTTGCCAGGCAGGAGCTGGTGAAGGCCCGGGAGGTTCAGAAGTCTTACTATGATAAGAAAACAAAGCTTCGCACCCTACAGGAGGGAGACCAATGTTTAGTTCTGCTCCCCACTGCTCATAATAAATTGCTGTCACACTGGAGAGGTCCCTATAACGTGGTGAAAGAAATCAATGATTTGAATTATATTGTTCAAGTGGGCCCTGACAAAAAGAGGTTTCACATAAACATGTTAAAACAGTATTTTACCCCTCAAGTAAATTGTTGTGCCACTTATGATCTCTGTACTTCAGTCCGAGAAGGTCAGCATGAATTAACTCCAGAGCAAGTGAACTGTCTGGAACTGGTCAGAGGTCAGTTCTTTCAAGAGTCTTCTACGAGTATGGAGGGTGTGGCAGCGGTTATTACTGAAGAGGAGGAAGGCTACACACCGGATACTACAGAGGCCAGTCAGTCAGAAACTGTAGCAGATGTGAAGGTGTCCTCAAAGCCAAGTCAAGATCACAGGAGACAAATGGGCGACATCCTTCGTAAGTACTAAAAAGCATTTTCGGACAGGCCTGGCATTGCCAAAGTAGATAAACATCAGATTCATTTAACTAGTACTACTCCAGTAAGATTAAAACCCTATTCCATGCCACTGAGATTGGTTGACGTTGTGAAGAAAGAGATTAATGACATGGAATCTTCAGGTATTATAGAGAAGTCTGAATCTCCCTATTGCAGTCCTATTGTTGTAGTCCAGAAGAAAGATGGAAATGTACGCATCTGTGGCGACTATCGACGTGTCAATGCAGTCACTAGAGTTGATGCGGAGCCGATGAGTGACCAGCAAGAAATCTTTGCCAGAATAGCCAAATCTAAGTTTTTTACAAAGATGGACCTGGCTAAAGGATTTTTCCAAATACCTCTTGAAGAGGAGAGTCGACTAGTCACAGCTATATCGACTCCCAATGGGTTTTTACCACTTCAAAAGGCTACCTTTTGGACTATTTAATTCGCCAGCTGTTTTCAACAGAGTAATGCGGAAAGTATTGCATGGGATAAAGGGAGTTGAAGCATTTGTGGATGACTTTCTTATTCATTCTGTTACCTTGGATGACCATCTTCAGATTCTGCGTGAGGTACTTCAGCGTCTGTATGATGCCAACATGATGGTGAAGCCATCCAAATGTGAACTACTGCAGGAACAGGTACAGTTCTTAGGACACAGTCGGTGCTGGATTCTGCAGCTGCCAAAACGGAAAAATCACCAGGATTAAGGAAGCGGCAAGATCACAACCAAGAAGCAGGCGAGATCTTTCCTGGGCCTGGCGGGATATTACCGTAGATCCATCCCTAACTTCTCTGTCATAGCCTTGCCCTTAACAGATCTCTTGTTGAAGAAGCACGCACCAACAAGATTGCTTGGGAGCAGGCCATGAAGAATCATTCACTACGCTAAAGAACCTACTCTGCAGGGAACCCCTATTACAACTGCCCAATTTTCACCAACCCTTTATTCTGCGGACCGATGCCTCTCAAGAAGGTATCGGGGCGGTCCTTCTACAGCAGTGGTTCCCAAATTTTTCTGGTTGCGACCCTAAATATAATCTTGGATTTGCCTGGCGACCGTTTATGCGTGTACCTGTACATGTACCGTAGCGTTAATTACCAATCATTTTAGTGTTACACTAATTATAATTTTAGTTTTTTTCCATAAATCTATATTACTAACACACGGTGTGACTTTTTTGGTGGCTAACCGTAGTGGGATGCTACTTAATTTTTTGGAGTTTTGACTGCATGCTGATATATTCCAATATATGTGAAAATAGATTAAGAAAAAAATACAATCCTCATTTTCCCGGACCTCCATTTCCCGGATATCGGATTTGCCGGACAAAATCCGAGGTCTGGGGATATGTTAGAGTCCCGGACAAATGCCTGGTCCAGTCCGTAAATTGACAAAGTTGTCCGGCGGTCCGAGCGTCTCCTGTCACCCCTGGTCAGTGTCCGCATCTCCCGCCAGGTGGCAGCATGCTCAGCGGTCGTATTGTTTACATTTGGGCACACGACACTCAGGGTTCACCTGCACCGCCTCCGTTAGTCCCCTGACCCCCACTGCCCCTGGTGCAGGAACGTCTCTGAGACTATTGAACACTCTGCTGCAGTGTCAGGTCAACTACAGCGCCTGTGATAGCATCATAGGACATCACCAGGGCTCATAGTGTTCCCCAAGGGATCCTCGCAGCCCTAAAAACAACAACAAAGTGACGTAAAAGTTCGCGGCAGGGTAGTTGATATTGGCGGTTGCCGGACAGTGAATACTAGAGTAGGATAAACGTCCGGGGGTGGGTAATGGCCTCGGACTGCTGCGATTCCCGGACGTTTGTGGTTCCTGGACCAGTGCTCCCCCCTATTAGTCCGGGAAAACGAGGGTTGTGTGTATGACCAAATTCAAACTAGAGGTATATACAGGGAGGTCCCGTTATACGAGCATTCGGTATACGAGAATCCGATGATACGAGATGTGTAAATTAGGGTCTATTTTCAATATACAAGATCGAAAATCCAATGATACGACATTCAAACTGGGGTGAGTAAAATTATCAAGTTCAAAATGCGTGCCCTACCACTCCCGGGCTGGACAAAGGGGGATTTGGTTGACCCCAGTGAGGTCACCCCTAGCAAGCCGTGACCTGAAGGGTAATTAAGCATATGGCGCGGCCTGACATTTAGGGGTAATTAGCAGGTGTGCGGCCCCAATCTTGAGACCGCAGTCAGGTCACCCCTAGCAAGGCATGACCTGAAGGGTAATTAAGCATATGGCGCGGCCTGACCTTTAGGGGTAATTAGCAGGTGTGCGGCCCCAACCTTGGGACCGCTACACTACCTTCTCTTGTATCACGTGGCGTCCCCTACATTACAACATCTTTTTTGCTTGTTATGCATGTTTTATGTTTAATTAATGTGCAGCTATGTTATTTTGTGTGCTATTTTCTCTTTCAGAATGCTTTTTCTACAGAATAAGTAGTACAGTGTGGGTAATATAGACGCTGTGTTTGTTGTTTGCTATAGTTTATTTTAGCTTGAAAAACATTATTATTATTATTTATTTTTTTTTAAATTGATGGGGTCCTGGAACCAAACCTATATTTTACCATTAGTTATGTGTTTTGTTATACGAGATTTCGCTTTACGAGTATGCCAGGTGGAACCTAACTGCTCGTATCTTCGGGACCTCCCTGTACAGCTATCTATTTTAGTATAACTGGGAACTGACATAGTGAGGAGAATAATTTTTCATACACGGTAATGCGTTTTAGAAAAAAATAAAATAATTGTGTGGTTAAATCCAAACCGTCATCACGGTCGCTGGGTATCAAACACTCAACACTCAAAAATAACACTTATCTGTATCTGTTCAGATGCTTCAGTTCTATAAAAAAAAATACTTGAATGATAAAAGATACTTAAAAATTGGTTTCTCCAAGAACCAAATGATATAGATTAAGAATAACGGAACATATTATTTGTGGGCCAGCGACCAAATGGAGCATTGATTATGAACTTTGATAAGGGAATTTTTTTTTAAAGTTTTCTCAGTGGCTACCATGAAACTGCTTCGTTTTGTGTGTGAGATCCTCTAAATTGTGCTTCATGGTGATTGTTAGAGCACAACAAAAGTCATACTGGGGATTCAAGCGGTTCCTTGCTCTATCTAGTCTTGATCGTAACAAGACTTGAAAACCCTTGTTCACAGAGATTGGTTGTTGGAAAAGGGAGAAAAGCTTTTTAAGCCCTCAACATCAGAATGGCCTTAGTCTCGAGTTGATTTCAAAATTTTGAATACTGGAGGTTTTCAAAGCGCTGTTTCTGCACTTGATTTTCATGGAGGTCTACAAGTTCTTTTTGAAACCTTGGAATATCTTCTCCAACTTCACTGACGTTCACACTGAAAGTATTCCGGATCCAGCTATCCTTCTTGAGATCGGTTTTTTTTTGGAAAATGGCTGTCCATTTCTTCTTGAAGGTTCTTGAGATGATCTTGGAAAATAACTTTTCTGGCAGCAAGAGACATTTCTGACCATCTCCAGTCACAGTCACATCCTGCAAAAAAGGCTGCATTTTTCTTGAACTCATCT
>JACEEZ010024397.1:0-37762 GCA_016584305.1 Chionoecetes opilio | reverse complement strand
GTGCACTACAGCAAGCAAGGGTCTGAGAAAACACTGGGAGCCCTCTGTGTTCTGTTCCTCCTTGGATACTTACGTCTATCACTGCCTCTGGAAAGGTAGTTGTGCTTCGCTGCAGTGTTCAAGACAGCAGGGTGAGACACCGGCAGCAGTGGGGCAGTGTTGGCGTACATACATGTGCAAGTGTGTTAATTGAATCGCTGTGACGAAAGACTTAAGAGTGCAGTTCTGCAGTGACATTAATTAGTGTATAGTTGTGTTCAGTGTGGGGAATAAACTTGTGATTGTTACGGGAGTTTCACCTATGCCTACACAGAGTTCCAAACCCTGAACCTTTGTACTCGAGCGCTGGTCGAGTACTCGGCCTTTCGCTTGACAATCATCTATTTTACATTCTAACATGAATAGACGTACATATGAATAACAATAGAAGGATCATGCTCTGTTGAATTATTTAAAGGTTAGATGCGCACAAAAGGTTTTTGAATTACCGTATTTGCCGGCGCATAAGACGCACCTCCGCATAAGACGCACCCCTATTTTACAAAGAGGTTTTTAGAAAAAATAAAATATTGGTGTTTTTGAGGGGGCAAAACAAAATCGTAAATTTATCAAAAGTTAGTAAAAAAACAAAAAGATTTGTAAGGGAAAGCAAATGATTATGAGCATGTACCTCCATACAATATTCACAGTGCATTGAATGTGAATGAAAAAATATACTAGTTAAAAATGTAAAGGGCCGGTAATCAAAATCGGTCATAATATATTGCAGGATGCCCCCACGAATTGATATTCTAATATTTTGCTACTTATGACATATAGCTTAGATTTAATGTAGTAGTAGGTATGCCTTTGTTGCTTTTCTGCAATGTGTTTAGACTGTGGAATATTTGAAGTATAGATATTGGTTATTTTTGGTAGTGGGCTTTCAAAAGTCCTAGAACTCTTACCTACATCATCGTGTAGCTTTCTTAATTCTAAGGATTTTGAGCCCCATTTCCTATGGCGCAATTGAATAATAATGGAATTACACGTAGTAACGAAAATTACAGTTAAAAAACAGTTATTTCAGCCAGAAAGTTAAGTTTGGTTAAATCAGATTAGGTTAGGTTAGAGGTGGGGTTTGGTTTAGTAACAGATGATATAGAGAAAAAACTAATATTACCAATAATATGGCAGTGTGAAACGTAGCAATGTTTGCGGGGCGGACTTGGAGGGGCAAGTTGCCCCCCTCTCCGCACATACATGTAAACAAACATTGGTGTCCGACAAAAACGAGAGCCAGATTAATTCAAAACACATAAAAACTATTCAGGAGGACTAAGTTTCGGCCTCGAAGTCGGTGGTTGCCCAATAACAAATATTTACAAAGATATTTAGTCTACAGTTAGCTACACTGTCTGTAAGGTAGCCATCTCTACCCTGTGTTATTGTTGTAATTGTTGAATGGCACCGTTGTCGGGATCGACGATATTTGCCCTGGTTTACACCTATGAATCTATCACAGTCGTGAGGGTTGATTAGTCTTCTTCAGGAAGGTACAGGTGAAGGCTGGTTCACACTCTGAAATCACGGCAGCGTTCCGTCAGACGTGCCTTGTATTCACACTATTTGCCACGGTTCCGTCATTTTCGGCAGTTCCTGCTCACCCTCTAAGCAGACTTTGGTGCCTCAGAGGCTATGGTTGAAGAAATTTGCATTAATAGCACTTCTGGTGGATGAAGAAGAGGAGTTGAACTCTAAGAGACACTGTTTTGGGTACGGTACATAAAGCCTTGAGAAAACGATAATTATCAGCACGGCACAGTCTCATTACGTTAAAATATTCTTCCCCAGAAACCGTTACGTGACCGGACGGTGGTGTATTGGAGCCGTGACAGCGGCGCACCGTTTAGTGTAACACGTCTATTTGTTTGAATGTAAGAAATTCTAACGGATGTGATGAGACGGTGCCGTGTCACCATGATGGTATGGTACGTGTGATTCGGCCTTGAGGTGGACGGTGTGGCGCCATGATGGGTCTTGGTCTTGGTGCACCGTGTGGAAGACTTTTGTCCCGTCTACAGGTACCGTTGCAGCCTTTTTACTAGCACTCTTTCATACAGTTTCCTTATCCGTAGAGGTACAGGGGTGAGGATTGAGGGGTCGAGGTGGTACAAAGGCCTATGCTGTCTCCTATCCCACCTTGCTTACCACTGTAGCGGCGCTAACACAAACTCACACACACACCTGCATCGGCTTAGGCCACTCCCCCTGTCTGGAAACAGGATTAGTGGGTGACCTGACGCTGACCTGACTTGTCCTCGCCGA
Source organism: Chionoecetes opilio (assembly GCA_016584305.1). Lineage (NCBI taxonomy): Eukaryota > Metazoa > Arthropoda > Malacostraca > Decapoda > Majidae > Chionoecetes > Chionoecetes opilio. The sequence continues at coordinate 35,455 of JACEEZ010024397.1, read as the reverse complement.
CACAACTGCAACACCAGCCAGGTAATTCAGTCAGCTACAGGACACACATAGACACACACGCCGCGCACCTCTTATCCCCACGTTGTACAATGACTCACTGTCAAATAAACTACAAAGCCACGACGCCCTTTCTCCATCCTTGTGTGTATAAGACAGACTCCCCAAGATACTACACCTTCCTCTCACCGTTCACACTAAAAAAAAAAAATTTACACGCTCTTTGATTCACTATTCCATTTATCAGCAATACTCAGTCCAGCGAAAATTCCATCACCATTTTCTGCCTCCCTTCTATCATCTCCTTCCAACTGTTGTGTCAACTTGTGTGGCCCGAGTCGAATGCGGGTTAACCCCTTCACTGCGGCTGGTACAAATACGGTCTCTCAGCTATTTAAGGGTTCACTGCGGCTGGTACATATATGGTTTCTGTATTTAAACTGCGCGCTCAATGATATTATGGGTAAATATTCGTTGTGATAGGCTTGTATGGCAACAGTGTCAAGTGTTGCGATATAATAGAACCTCTTTTTCTGCTTGCGTGAGTTAGTGTGACTAATAAGGTCAAGCGGTACAGTACGACGTGTTGACGCTGCCGCGCCCTCTACTTCAATGGCGAGGCTAAATAGTCAAGATATTCAATATATTCTTGATGGATATAAAACAGAAGTATGAATGAATGCATGAATGAAGCATTTATGTACCAAATAAGCTGTATTATGTTGAGTAGTAAGTAGTTTCATTGTGCGTCTGGCAGCACGGTCACGGCCCTGTTGCTGCACTTTGACGTAACTCTTCACTTAGCTGGTAGCCTCCACCAAGACGAAACATGGATTTTCTGGTATGGAATGAGCATCCTATTCATTTAGGCACTATAAAATATGATCGGTAATTATTTTATATTTTAATTAAACCTGCCGCACAGGGGGGTAGGCCTATTAATTGGATATCCGCAGTGAAGCGGTTAAGGCTACATCTAATATGCGGGATGTTTGTCTTTTCCATGGGTGCGGGGAGGAGTCTGAGCGGTAATGACCCATGGTGGGTGCGCGGAGGGCGTCGCCGAGTGAAGTATCCCTGGTGAAGCGACAGACCCGAGATATCAGACGTTTTACAATGGAGAGCAGCAGCGGGGGGTGGATGATGTTTTACATCTGACAAGCCATCTTGGCAGCAACAATCGCTATCTTTGTTGCCCCAGCTCTTGTTTTCTCTTAAACTCCAACCTTTTCTTAGTATTATGCATTACTGTTGATAACACAGTTACTAATTTGTCCTAGTGGACTACTGCTCAACACAGAACCCTCCAAACCCCTTTAGTAATAACACCACCGGCTGTTCTGCATTCTCTGCCCGACCTCTCATGTGCTAATATGGCCGCATTAGACGCAGGGTGAACTTTGCATTCCTTTTTAAGGGAAAAAACTGCGTCTTATGCGCCGGCAAATACGGTAAATAGACGTCATACTAAAAACTTGCATTAGTGAAAATATGCCCATACAACGAAAAAGGATGCATGAATTCATGAATCTCGTATCATCGGATTCTAGTAACATTGAATGTAGTATAATGCGAGCATTACGTATAATGAGAATGAGATCAGCTCCTTGAAACTGTACACAATAAAAACGTTACAGAATCTAATTAGCAATATTAACTCAAACCAGGGTTCCGAACGTCTCCTTTTCGAACAAATCTGTCACGACAGAATTTCAAGCTCATAATTGCACGGTTGCTGTACGATAAACTCGGTTTGCGAACAAGCTACTCGGCAAACTGTGACAGTCAGTCACGCGTCTGGCCCTCACTCAGTAAACATCCGCTCCGAACGTCTTTGATTTTGAGTGATTTTTCTTGTGTGTGATTATTGCGGTATATTTTTACACTTGGACAGAAACTCCTACCGTAGATAAACACGAAAGTCGCCAGGGCAACTTTTTTCGATTACAGAGGTGTGGTGGCGTTAATACTTACATTTCTAAATCCCATGATTTTCGGAAGGTTTTTAGAAAGGGGGCTATCTGGAGAGTATGTGTTAATTTTGTGGTCTCATCTGTGTCATATTATGGCTATAAATGAACAAATACAAAAAATTTTATCACCAGATTGGCAACCAACACTAAGGTTATGTTTGAGTGTCTCTCCGCCGTCGTCGTCGCCCGAAAAAAAAACGAGTAGTGGAATTAAAAATTGTATATACTGGCAGATTACAAAGAACATAAAAACAACACTGAAAACAAGAGTAGATTATACAGTCATGATATAAACTACTGTGTATCATCTTCAGTGGCACATACCACATCAGTTGATGCTATAATTCGCCAATATTTGGCGGCTGGCCGGCAAATTGCAAGCTGGAAAACTAAAGTGTTATATACGGTACACAATTGGGAGTCTGGTTCTGTTTTACATTATTGGATTCTAGGAAAACATTCTATTTATGAGCTTCTGTCGAAAATCATTACTTTTGGAGATAAATGACATGTTGTTTATTAGGCAGGAGAGAGCAGGGGTTACGGGGCCTAATTTTTTTTCCTCTTGTGACCGCATCGCCTCTGTCTCCCTTACCGCGGAACATTATTAATGCGATTTGGCTTAGTTAGGTAAGATGGGATTTAGGTCTAGGGTAAGGTTAGGTAGTTCGTGAGTGAGTCAAAGGGGTGTTAGGTTATCATTACTTTTGGAGATAATGACATGACATGACATGACATGACATGTTGTAATAGGGAGGGCGAGAAGACAAGGTTTTACGAGAGCTCACTCTTCTTCATCTTGTTGACCTGCATCGCCTCTGTTCTTTCCTTACCGCGGACCACTTATTTAATGCAGATTGCTTCTTTAGTTAGGTTAAAGCTTGGGTTAGGTTAGGTTAGGTTAGTGAGGAGTCAAAAAGGTGGGTTAGGTAGTTTTAATTTTCATTTGTAAAACAAGGTCTATTTTGGGGTCAGGGAATGGATTAATCCATTTTATATTGTTTCTATGGAAAAATGTGTCGGTTTTAGAACAACTTTGGGGAACTAATGTGTTCGAAAACCGAGAGCATAGTCTGTATATATAACAAATATTAAACATTACACATACGGTTCCCACATAAAACGAGGTAGTTTATGTGAATTCGCTCATGTAGGGGTTCCAAACGGGGGGTGGTCAGCGAAGGCTGGCAGGGGGGCGCTAAGCCTTAGCTAGAAAGGCTGAGGAGAATATTTTTTATCTCATCGATTTGATTTTTTTTATGTTTTGTATTTTCTGCTTTGTTTCAGTGCAAAAAAACGGGTTTTGATCGTTATCATAAATTGTGTTCTATATGGTGGAGGATCGAAAAACAAAACAAGTCCCTCTGTGGGCCTTGCTTTTATAGTTATTATATTATGCCCAAGTTGGACCAATGCTGTAATTTCCAATTATCACTATGCTTGCTTTGAAAAACTGTGTATGTGAGATTATGGAAGGAAGTATTGTGTTCGTTTTATATTTTTTTTGTTCTCAAATAATTAGGTTGGAGAAATATATTTAGCAAATCTATTGACTTTATTACAGCCAAAGTGAACAATGCTGCATTTAGCTTGTAATAAATAATAAAACAGAATTCATGAATAACAATTTTCTTAATGTTTATGTAAATCGAGCTGCTGATAGCAGGGGGTCATCTGGGTTTCAAGATTTGTGGAAAGGGGTCGCGAGTGCAAAAACGTTGGGAACCACTGCTCTATGGGAAAACACATAACCTATGGGAAAACATTGATATGGTCAATCGGTCCTCCGACCGTACCCGTATTTATACTTGTTTCACACCCATGATACCATTACATGGTATTCTTTTACACTAGGATCGGAAAATTTATACACAAATTGAGAGTACAGTGGCGATCTGCGCGGGTCGGCATGATGCACCGGCCGCCAAATTAATAACCTTTTCAAATGTTTATTCGCACAAACTCGAGCTAAGCGGGATTTAAAAATTGATAACCTGCGCAACAAGACACGACAAGTAGCAACCCGAGGGGTATGACCACATAAATTAAGCAAAGTCAGTGAAGGTCTAGGAGGACAGTGAGAGTGCCACTGCACAGTTTCACTCTTTCGTCATTTAGTTACGAGGATATTTTCAAACTGTGCAAAGTTTATTGCGTTATGGCTGCCCTCGCGCTATTATATCCCAGGATACTATAAGCTCATATGTGACCTTTACATAGGGCTGGGTTTGTGCAAAGCTATCGTTAGAACAGACGGGAATGCAAAAAGGAAGTTGAGCGGTGGTTAAAACGTTGTCGTGATGCCTTGGACGGAGAGACGCACACACTTAGCGAAGATGGGACAGCCAAGGAAATGTGTCCTCAAAGACTTACATGTTATAAAAAGGCAGCTGAAGTCAAACCAAACAAGCACAAGCAGTGAAGTGAAGGAAAACAATCTGCACTTACTAGGTAATGTGTCAGTAGAAGTGTGCAGCGGTTATGTGTTACGATGATCTCGGACTCTTTCAAGATCTTGCCGCTTGTAAAGCCAATCCGGTAACTCCTCGTCACAGATTAAAGCGACTCACTTTTGCTAAAGAACACAAAGGACTAGCCAATAGAGCAAGTTCACGAATATTATGGTCGTATGAAAGCGGTCTTTACAGGACAGGAACTAACCTTTTGCAAAAGGGAGGCGGCCCAAGAAGTTCAAGGACCGACACGAACCCTCGGTACACGTGGAGGTAAAGACACCAGAATTCTTCTCATGGTGTGGGCTTGCGTTTCATATTCATGGAATGGGTATAGCCTCGTAATTGCTTGAAAAAAAGGTGTTACTGTGAAAGTGAGCGATTTAGACATCCTGCATGGACAATCTTGAAACCTGCTACGACAAGTGTAGGACAGAAACTTTTAGCAGGACGGTTGACCCTTGTCACAGGGCAAACGTTTGTCAAGGAATGGTGGATGTGTGTAGCTATCGATTGCTTGACTGCATCCTAGTAGTCTTGACTTGCAAACCAATAGAATATCTTTGGTCCATAATGAAAAAGAAAGCTTCAAGAAGCAGACAAGTTCAGTGGCGAAGTTAAAGCTGCACTGTTTAAAATTGTGGGAGGAAATACCAAAGAGCCTCTTCAACAACTTGCAGACTCTTTAACCTAACAGGATGCAGGATGTATAAAGAGGAAAGGGAATGCAATAAAGTACTAGGATAACGGTAAGTTACACAGTTTTGGATTTTTAATGTTTTTACGAATATTTTGTGGGATTTGAGTTAGCGGTCAGACGTCATCAGGAAGTTCCGACCGCCACAAATTTGGCGGCCACTGTCAGGTTTCTCCGTACCTTAATCGGATTTATAGTTAAAATTCCTTTGGACTCTAACTTTTGGGAGATAAGACATGTTGTTCAATAGGGAGAGACAAGCTTTTTTTGTTTCGTGCGGCGTACCTCTCATTTGCGCCCTCTGTGGACTAATCGCCTCTGTTCTTCCCTGACGACGGAACACATTTAATTCAGATTTTGGCTTTAGTTAGGAGGTTAAAGCGTTGGGGATTCGGTTAGGCGTAGTGACTCAAAGCAGGTTGCCATAAAATGGCTTAAATCCGACTTGCCGTGCCTCGCCAGAACTGTGTGTTGTTGTTTGTGTTAGGGCGCGAGGATCCATTGGGCGAACACTATGAGCCTGGGTCGGTGATGTTCCTATGATGCTATCACAGGCCCTGTAGTTCTGTACCGTCTTCCTCAGGAAGGCCATGTGAGGCGGATGACGGGGTTTTGCGGGAGGGGGGAACGCCAGCGCCCACCAGCAGGATTGGGCAGGTCAAATGTGTGACGTTCAGGGCGAGGAGTTGAGGACTGTAAGCACTACAAGGTGGGAGTGGGGGAAGCGCGGACACTGCAGCAGAAAGTGTTCAATAGTCTCCGGAACATTAATGCACCAAGAGCAGTCGGGTCAGGGACAGGGACTGAGGTGCTGCAGCGTGAGACCGTGAGTGTCGTGTGCCCCCAGCGGGGTGGGTGAGGGTGCCTCATTCCAGGACGCGGGACTTTGTTTCTTATTATCCACGGCTGGGAGGAAGTCACTGCGGTATTTGCCCATGGAGGTGATAGCGGAGGGCATCCACCGAGCATTTCGTTATTCCAGGTGGAGCGGCGCACCCGGGAGATGAAGCGTTTTTGCCAAAAATTTGGAATTTGATTAAAAATATATATATTTTTTTCAAATATTTAGGTCTTCGTTTTATAGGGACACGCTTTAGTGGGACCTAGTGTATAATCATATATATATATACTATATATATAATATATATATATATATATATATATATATATATATATATATATCTCATATAGATATAAATATATATATATATTGGCATCCGATAGCGCTGTCGCTCTCGGAGTCTTGATGGGTCAGGATTCGCCCGCAGTAGTGTAGTAGGGCTGGATTTTTATTGTGCCACCTGTGGTCTTAGATGAAAAAATCCTTTAAACTGACTATACAAAGCTTAAGGGTTTGTGCACATTTTCTGTCTATAGTGAGGAATACTTATAAGGGAAACATATAATTCAACTATATTCTATTGATTTATTCATCCTTATTAAATCTTAGAATAAGTAGCAGATATCTTTTTAGCCCAGGTCACAATGCGTAATTAATTCAGTGTGTGTTTGTTGTGTGGAGTGGAAAGGATGTAAAATAAAGAGAGGATAGAGAGAAGAGAGGGGGGTGGGGGAGACCAAGGATTCAGATTAATCCCACGTCTTGGAGTAAGGGTTCACTGCCATCAGTTATGAAAATGGAAATACTTTAGTCAGAGAGGCCCTAATAATCCTGGTCCAAAGTCTTCATCATGGTCATCCTCCAATCTAGAGTCATCAAGTCTGATAGAGGAGACTCATTCCACAGCCACTTCTCCTCGCCTGCAAAAAGAGGATCCACACCTCATGCTTAATTTTTTATTTTTATTTACTTGAGAAATGTTATTGTTTTATGTAAGTGGAATAAGTGATTGTCACTATCAAAACAATGTGGGAGTTTCACCCCACAGAATCTGTCAAGATGAACAATGTAATAGTGGAAGGATAGGAAGATGGCGGTTTATGTGTACTGCGACCGCAGCATGGTTAACGCGTTTCTAGAAAAAAAACGCTCCTTACATACCTGTACCAGTAACTGTGGGTTTGCCCCTCTATTTTCAATCATTCCCATAAGAAGCGCCGGGAAGGAATAAACAAAAATTTTTGTCAAGGAGCGTGACGATGCACGGAAACCGCCCAATCCTGTCTACCACTATAGGTATAAAAAAACTATATCACCATTGATAATTTCAAGGAATGACCACGGCAAAAATATGTTCAAGCTACCATTATACAAAACCCCTTCATTGGACACATTATAATTTTATCTCCAGTTCATCCATTATACGGCCAACCTTTCCAGTTCTCTCTAAACTGAAAGACTATTTGCCTCCTAAACATTTTTACAAAAGTTTAAGATTAATAATACTTCGTCAAAACATAGAACTTGGGATGTGGTACTGTAATGAAAATGGATCATGCTGTTAAAAGAAACGGTGAGGTGGATGTGCAAAGTTATTCTATAGAGAAGATGAAGAAGTTGAAGCTGAGAAGCAGATATGGGCAATGAGGAAATCAGTAAAGTGGTGAGGATCAATAGATTGCAAAAAGTTTGGGAGCTTGAATAGAAAAAAATGAAGAAAATGGAATAATAAAATGTTAATGTAGTTTCTTCATACAATTGCCTGTCTCCACACAGGTGTGGCAGCAACCAAGTAAAAGGAATGTACCGTCATTATAATTTTTCATAAACTTAAGAAGCCTTAAGAGAAAAACTTATGAACTTGAAATCCACATATCAATTCGCATGAACGTGTTGCGAGACATGGCGGAGCACTAATAGGCGGCCACATATTAGTTATAAGGTTATGAGCCTCCCCATCACTTCTTAAAAAAAAAATTAGAAACAGCATCGTGTTCAAGAGAAGTGTCTCTATAACATGGTATTACTTATTTTTGCAAAAAATATAGTATTCTTGTAAAAAATTGGTTATTATAGGTAAATTAAAGTGGCATAAACACTTGTAGCTTATTTTACTATCCAGTAAAGAGGTAAAACAAGTTCATTAATTATGCGAAATAATGAACTATAGGAAAAGAAAGCGATACATAGTGTTGGGGACAGCATTAGCATCATATCCCATGTATGGAGATGCTTTCATGATTGAAGGGACTTCACTCCTATTCACACCTTCATAAACAGGGTAGATAGCAATCAAAGCCTTTTGTCAAATGAACATCCACTCTTCTACACGACTGTCTTCAATCTTTAAATCCACTGCTGCAATGTTGCTTTTCTTGCTATCTTTACTGGTATTCATTGATCAATGCTCATTTTTGAACTTGTAACTGTCAGCCGTTCGCCCCCTTGTGGCCTCGCTGCCAGAATCCTCATACGTCTTTATATGGTGATTTTGCATCTAACTCTGTTTCTGAGAAGTATCTTGCAATGTTAGGAATCTCTTAGAACAATGTGGTCAGTGTGTTTTGGGAGAAAAAGCAAGTGGTAATCAGAACCTAGGACTGATTGGTGATTGGCTGGTGAACGAATCTTGGAAAAATGAGAGAAGGCGTTACACCACCCAAATGTGGCTGTGTCAAATGATGAATTACCAAGTTGATTTAATTATTGTTACCTCTTGTATTTTAATATTCATAATAGATCATTTTCAATGAAAAAAAAAGGAGATGTATTGCGTTTTTTCAAGAAGCGTTTTGTCTTTGAATTAAGAGAGAGAGAGAGAGAGAGTGAGAGGGGAGGAGGAGAGAGAGAAGAGAGAGAGAGAGAGAGAGAGGGGAGAGAGACGAGAGCAGAGAGAGAGAGGGCGAAGAGAGAGAGAGAGAGGAGAGGAGAGGAGAGGGAGAGGTAGAGGGGAGGAGGGAGAGGGGATGATAGACGGAGAGAGAGGAAGAGTAAATGAGAGTGATGAAGGAGAGAGAGAGAGAGAGATGAGAGGGAGTGGAGAGAAGGAGAGGAAGAGAGAAGAGAGAGGGAGAGACGAGAGAAGAGAGAGGAGAGAGAGAGAGAGAGAAGAGGAGAGAGGAGAGAGATGCAGTGCGAGAGAGAGGAAGAGAGAGAGAGAGAGAGAGTAGCTATGTTATGTTCAAACAGTTCGTTCCCCCTTTTTTGGGACCCCATCACCATAATAAATGAGAAGAAAAACCTACCGTCTCCAAGGAAGATGAGCGCAGATTCATTAATTGTGTCATCTTTCTAAAATAGCTCTCTGCCAGTGAACTTCTTATTTTTTTCATCATCTCTTTCATTTCTGATCGTAATGCGAAAAGTTCCTTATCAAACTTGGCCTTCCATGCCAGGAAAGTTTCTACTGTTACCTTGTGCCCTCAAACTTTTTCTGTGGATAAAATAATTAGTGATAATTAGTGTATCTCCCCCCCCCTTTACTAAGGCTTCCATATAGCCTGAACTACCTTTGTTGATAATTATTTAATAAAGCTTTTACACACAAAAAAAAAATTAAAACCACATTATATTAGTTAAGAAAAATTAATACACATAGGTTTCAAATTCTCTCTCTCTCTCTCTCTTATAAAACTATAGATTTTATATATGAAGCAAGATTTTTGTGGTGCAAAATAATAATCGTACAAAACATATTACACTTACAGAAAAATTGCTTTTCTTCTCTGTTGTGCTACCCTTTTGCTTCCTCTAGTTCCTTCTTTCAAAGTTCTTTTCTTCCTTGGCAGTGGTGCAAAGCCCTTCCTGTGTGTTGAGAGCCACTCAAGGGCATGTGAAACTAATGTGAACCACCATTACATCCCAAGATTTCTGCACACTGGATGAAGACAAACAAAATTAGAATATTATTAGAGTGCTTGCAATGTGAGGTGATTACATATTTTCAATGTATGGCAGGCCTTCACAAATGTTCATAACGCTCCTTCAAGGTGTTCAGCTCTTCTTCTCCATGTTTCCGTCGGGCAACACTTCCATCAATGGTGGCTCCATCGGGGTAGGTTGGTGTGTACTCAAAAAAAAAAAAAAAAAAAAAAAAAAACCTCCAAAGTTATGATGCTGGGGATACTTCCAGCTCACTTACGCACATCAGAACCCTCAGTTTCCACTCTTATCTTGAAACTATGTGGCGAGGCTCTGCTTTCCTAAAACTGCAATAGATTGATGGTAGTAAAATAAGACAGAATCATGATGATAAAAACTTCACTCCTAAAATCAATTTTCCTTTTAATCCATATTTGCTGTTATGTTATGTCTCTCTCTCTTGGTGATCCCGAAAAATTGAGTAAAAGTGGGGTTTTATGCAACAATATAAAAATCTACCAGGACACCTATCTTTGAAATTTGCAATCACTACCGGGACAAGCGTACCAAACCTTTAAAAATAAAAAGGTCCACTACTTTTAAAAATGTAGTCCGCTAGGTTGCATTGGCCAGCTGTCGGAGTTTCCTGCCAAATAAGGCATGTAGCGCAGTTCCACTGTTTACCTACGATCTAGCTACATGGTTCTGGTTGTTGTGATATTTTCATATATTTCACAATTTTTCCATCCATGTTATTGTAAGGACACTCCTTGCTTCCTTACTGCCTGTAAACTTGGCCGGCACTTTAGAGTGGTAAAGGAGGCCATGCAAGCATATGAATTTACAGGCAAGAGAAAGCACGCGAAATTGCACACTGATGAAGTGGTACATGCAGCAGCGGTTCAAGTTCGGTGATGTACGACTTTGTACGTGGGGTAGACTCACAATTTCTAAGTGACAGTGTAGAGTGTGTCACTTAGTGGCAGCCCGAAGGTTAAATCTCGGCTCAGTTATCAGGAGGCACCTGACTCTGACAATCTCCTTCATCCGAGTTCTGCCAGGCACACTGAGTTTCAGCCACACCAGCCTATCAAAACATTGCCACGAAAACATGCACGTACTCACCAGGCACTCACTCACTTCCACACATGAGACCCTTTTCTAGCCCTGTAACTTGACATTGGCTGGAAATTATAAGGTACAGGCCATAGAAATGGACAGTAGGCAAAAGGCACCAACAACAGCAGCAGCAGGAAGTGCCATGCACCACTGCGTGACCAGCTGACAAAACATGAAACCATCCTCACCCACACCGCACCATACTTCTTCAACCATTCACACAAGCCAGCCTTTCCACACCATGGATTTATCTGCCTGTTGAAGGACTGGACGATAAGGAGGACAGACTGCGATTAGGCATGAAGCAACAGTTGGCACTTGAGGATGAGGCAGCGCGCTTCGAGGGCGTCATGGCAAAGGCTCAACGCAGCTATGCCTACATGGGCCCTCACGTATGCCTGTGGCGCCCCACCATTGAGCAGTTATATGTTGTAAAACCTCAACTATATGGCTGCCGGGTTTCTGAAAACCCTAAGTATTGTTCCCGTAATTTATACTTTTTTCGTGAGTAAATTTCTCTACTCCCCCTTGGTAGCAATGATGAGTAAAGGCCCAGGAACACTTTCACTCACTATTTACGCTGGAAAGTTAATATGTGGGTTTCGTGAGGATTGTATAGATATACCCGGGTACTTGAGCTAATATAATTGTCAGTCTACAATTTATATATATATACACTTTGTGACAGAGTAGCAACCAGAAAGATTCCCTTAATCAACCTCCGTCCCTCACAACCCTGTGTCTGATTCTGTAGCGCGGCATGAGCATAATTCACCCCGCCGCCCGGCTGTGACGTGCAGGTGTACTACATAGTTTATGAAATACATTACACCTCCCTTATTAAATACACATCGTAATGAGCAAGTTGTTTTCATTACTGAATAAACTAATGATATAACTACTCTATGTAAAAATCTTTATGTTACTACCTATTTATAGGAGATGGAATTAAACTAACTGACCTCTCACTAAACTAACTGACCCAGCAATAATGACTGGATGAAACCTGTTGATACCCAATTTGCTCTAAACCCATACCAATAACTCTTAACAGTATCCGGCAAAAATCTGGCAGGCCAAATTTTTTTTTATATAAAAAATCCAAGAAAATCAACATATAATATTTTAAAAAAACGACCAGCGTAAGATTTAAATACTCACGCCGCACAGCTGTTTACTTTAGCTTTCTGCCACCACGCCAATAGCACCCCAATGTATACAATGCCTTAGTGAGTGAATAAAACTTGCCTGAAAATCAACATCTCAAGAGTAAGCCTGTGACCCTCATCCACAACAATCAATCAATCATTAGGGGCATACCCGGGGGCCCGTCGCCTCCCCCACCCTACGACGCCATTCCCGTGGGTCACCACGCGCGAGTCCCCATGCAGGCTCCTTCCCATACCAAGCAACTCTCGACAGGAAACATCAACTTGCCCCAGCCACGAGCCTTGTGGGTGCCCCCTTGGCCTCCTCCATGCCGTATTGTCTCTTAAAGATACAATCCAGTGGGAAGGATCGGTTTCAGGGTAGCATGCCACATGCCCATATAGCCGAAGTTGGCGGTGACGGACTATGCAGGTAATAGGCCTCGATTCAGTCTCACGGTGCAATCGCTGATTTAACACGTAATCATCCCAGCGATACCCCATGATTCTGCAAAGAAACTTTTTACCAAAGGCATCGATTCGCCTCTTCAAGTCGCTATTTAGTGTCATGTCTCACAACCATAGAGTAGACAGGGATCACAAGCAGCTTGAAGATCCGTATCTAGTCCTTCTGCACAGGTACTGTCAACGCCAAATACTCGTGCTGAGTGAGTCCATAACACCCGTGGGCTATGCCAATCCGCCGTAAGGCTTCTTAACGTGACCCGCCATCATTATGGACTACGCTACCAAGGTATGTAAAATTTTCCAAGATCTCAATGTCCTCGCCGCATGCATGAACAGACTGTACTGTTTTATCTAGTAAGCCTCCAAACACCTAGACCTTGGTCTTAAGCCAGGAGACCTCAAGTCCCAAAGGCTTTGCCTCCTCGTGCAGCGCCTCGAGAGCCATCACCAGGACCTCCAGCGACTCAGCAAAGATTACTGCATCATTGGCAAAAACAAGATCAGTGATCTTGGTGTTGCCGAGGGATGCTCCACAGTCACTTTGATCTACAACTTTTGTCCAATTTCCAGTCCATACAAGTGTTGAAAAGTGATGGGGCAAGGACGCACCCTTGCTCACTCCTGTGTTCACAGGAAAAAAGCTGGATACACCTCCCCCACACTTCACAGCACTCTCAGTCCCAGAGTACAGACCAGTCATCAAACCAATTGTCCTTGCAGGAATCCCGCGGACGCAGAAGATCCCAGAGTGACTCACGATGCACTGAGTCAAACGCCTTCTTGAGATCAACATAGGCTGCAGCATCCCCTGTCTAAACTCACTTCGGCATTCCACCAGGACACGAAGCGCTAGGATACGGTCTGTTGTTGACTTACCAGGCGTGAATCCAGACTGCTGAGGTCTCTGATATTTCAGCAGATGGCTGCGGATCCGCGTCAGCAATAGATGGGCAAGCACCTTGCCTGGCACGCTGCACAGTGTAATACCGCGGTAATTGTTGCAGTCCTGACGGTCCCCTTTCCCTTCCAGATAGGGACGACCAGCCCCTTTTTCCATTTTTCCAGTCAGGAGGAATGGTACCTGATTGCCACACGCAGTCAGGACAGCATGCAACCCGCGGATCATGGCCTCACCGCAATCTTTGAGGAGCTCCGCAGATATACATACACCAGCTGCCTTTCCACCCCTCAACTTTGCTACAACCTCTCTGACTTCGTCAAGAGAGGTTGCGGTTTCATCAATGGGAGGATCAGCATCCATTGTCCATAATCCAGTGGTGTGAAGCTGCTCAATTGGAGGGTCCACCGTGAACAACTGCCCAAAATACTCAGCCAACGAGCCATCTGCCCATTCATGTCCGACACGAGGCGCCATCTGCTGCTTGGATAGCACTCGTCTGAGATGGAGACTTGGAATGGAGTTTCTTCAGGGCTCGGTAGGTGGGTCAGAGGTCATTAGTGCTTAAATGACCCTCGACATCCTCAACGAGACTAATACGATATGTTGTGTTAATTAAGACCTTACGATTAGCAGCCAGAGTTCCTCGACTGCCTGGCAGCGGGGAATGGCTCTACAATCTACAGTCTAGTAGGTTTTCCACTAGCACAATAAAAAGAAATTTCAGCTAAAATAATATATTTATTCTTATAACTGGAAGTATGTAAGAATAAACACTAACACCCAGATCATGACCACTGGCTAATTCTACTTACAGTACGTATTTCTGGTCCACCGACTACGTTGAGTCCACTCCTGACAATCTGTTGCCTGCCTGCCTGCGAATGAACTTGGGATGGCATTCAAAAAGAGGTTACCTTTGAGATTGTTAAATAACTACAGGCCTCTGTTTCTCCAACCCGGTCTACACTGTTTTTGAAAAAAAGAGGCTAGGCAGTGGCGTTATAATGTTGCTCACAAGTTAAAGCAGCTGAGTGGCAGAGCGACTACAATGACATCATGAGACTCGCCAGCATATCACCGTCATGTTATAAAAAAGCCAACCAATCACAATACATAAAATTTTCCTTATTCTGAAGGAATACCGTGTCTTGCCAACGTATGAGAGAAAATTTAAACTTAAAAGAATAACCATAGCAGAGTGGTATGGTAGTCCACTACCACAACTCCCGATCAACAACACCCAAGAGAAACTCCCGCCCTACCCTCCCGACACAAGGTTAGCGCCTCCGCCTCTCCTACTACCCTCACCCGCTCGCTCATCCCCCTCTTCATCACTACACACACATTTAAATATCGTTCCCCGTATCCTAACTCATAATTCTTCTTCATGCTTCAAATACTCTTCCTCTGTTTTTCAATGGAATACTCTTGTTTATCAGCAGTCCCGCTATCTCTCTCCACTTCATCCATGTAATTGCTACTAGTGTTCTTACTGCTCTCTCCACTCCAGCCTCGCTATCTAACATGTCACCAAGATAACAAAACTGTTTCACTTCTTCTATTACATCACCATTCACTTCTATAGTTTCTACCTGTTCCTCTTCTGGCGGGCCCCCCTCTGTTGATTCTTCTTATACACACTGGACAGCAGAAATCTACCACCCTGTTCAGGAACATCTTTTATGGCACCACTTGTCACTTTCCTTGCATTAAATAGATTTTCCTCCTACTCCACTACTGCAAACTCCACAGGGAAAACTTCCCCCTTGTATATTTTGCTCTATTTTCTTGCCTGTTACCATCATCTTCATCTTGGACATATTCACTTTCAGACCTCTTCTCTCCATTGCTTGCTTCCATTCTATAAATCTCCTCTCAACTTTCTCCTTTGTCTCGGCTGTCAAGACTAAGGGCTATATGCAAGAATGCTCGTCAAGTCCCGGCTGGTGGATATTTCCGACCATCGTATCTTGACTGGTGGGATAGTCAAAAATTCTTTTCAAATGTCCGGCCAGTGGAGATCTGTGCAGACGTACCAACACAAGCGAGTCCAAGACGGCATCAGTATTTTTACTGTTTTACACCATCTAATACATTTTAATAGTCTAATTTATCATTTCTGCCATTAAAATAATATCTTAGTTAGTGTTCGCTACTTGTCTGAGGCGTTGGTGTAGAAAAAATGGGCCCGAGTGATGCTTGTGAGTATATTTGAACGGCCCGCCAATACTGTTCCACACAATGGCTGACCTCCACCTCCACCGCGGCCCGGCTTACTCACAAGTTAACACACCCATATAAGGCTTCCTGGACCTGATTTTACCTTAATTATGACACGCGTGCATTCACAAGGTATGCATGTTACTCTCGGTTATGTTGAAAACTCACCTGTAATGGTCTGGGAAGAAATATGATGGAATAAGGGCAGAGCGGGGTGCATGTTGAACGCAACCAGTGGAGTCAAATGACTCAAACCTCGACGCGTTGCGTTGTCCTCCGTTGATTCTTGCTTGCCGCCGTGCAATGCAACGGGTCGAGAAAATTTCTTGCATATAGCCCTAAATAATCTGCATATAGCAGCTCCTATGGATCTCCTGTTCTGCATTCCTGTGTGGCCTCTCCCATCACTACCACAAACAAAAGAGGACTGAGAACTGAGCCTTGATGCACCCCCACACTAGGGTGTCCCAAAACGCAAAAGTTTTGAAATGTTGCACGCTCGTGTGTTATTCCGGTTCTCTCATAGTAAAACAGTATTGCGTTGAAATTTTGGGCGAATTGAGTAATATTTAGGGGTCCCAACAAAGTGAACATTTAGGTGACGTGACTCAAATTTCAGGATTTTTCTTAAATTTCCACTTTTTTCTCCCTCAGGTTATCAACATGGCAACAAGAGCCGCTAGTAATCTTTGGCTGATCGACAAGGCTCCAATCGATGAAATCACCGGAGCCCGGCTACCATCGAAGGAGCAGGAAGGCGGTGGTGGAGGAGGTTCTCCCCTTCTGGTTGCGCGCCGGGATTCCGACAACTACAGTAATACACACCGGCACGAAGCTGTCAAAGCTGGTAAAGGCATACAATGACCTCAAGAAGAACAAGAACAAAGACAGGCCGAAACATCGTATGGATGAGGAGATTTTCAAAGGAGGCCTCCAAGAAATCTTCGACCTCGCACACTCCTCCTCTCTCCAACGGGCAGACATGAAGGACGAGGACAAGGAGTTCCTACGGAGTCAGAGAGAAGACAGAGGGGAATCATCCATGGCTGGAATTGACCTCGTGACAGCGAAGAAGGTGGAGAAGCAGGTCGAGCACGGAACTCGACTCAAGCGGCTCCGGGAACGTGAAGACAGCGACATTGCCAGGCTGACTGAAAGGGCGGAAATCCCAAGCCAAAGCAGTAGCAGCAGCAGCAGTCCTGTGTCGACGATGTCATCACCGGCTCATGGATCCCGAAGCCAAAGGAAAAAACTCAAACAGTCGCCATCGATCTCCGTGAAGGATCTTAACCTCATTTCAACTTGGGATCGAGAGAAGTTGTCGGTGCGGCAAGCAACGTCAACGTTCGCAGCTATCGCTCAAGTTCTTGGAATGGACATTGGGAGTATGGCGGTCTCGAAGAGCACGGTCCATCGAGCACGAATTGCGGGGAGAGAGCAAGCCGCCGAGAAGATCGTGGAACTGCGGAACCAGGAGATACCTGAGAGGTTGGTCCTGCATTGGGACGGAAAACTCCTCCCGTCCCTCTCTGGCGATACGGAGGACCGCATCGCCGTCCTCCTCACAGGGGAAGATGACGCCGAGTTCCTTCTTGGGGTCCCGGCAAGCTCAGATTCGACTGGCAGAAACGTGGCTGCAGTGGTCTTGAAGGAGGTGGACGAAGCGGGCGTCAGGGACAAGATCATCGCCTTCTGTTTCGACACCACGGCTTCGAACACTGGCATGGTGCAAGGTGCTTGCATTCAGATTGAGCAAGAACTCGGACGAAGCTTGCTTTGGTTGGCCTGCCGCCATCATGTCCACGAGGTGATCCTCAAGGATGTCTTCGAAGCCAGCCTCGGCTCTTCCTCTGGTCCTGACATTGGAATCTTCAAACGACTCGGTGATCGATGGTCCTTCGTGGATTCCTCGCAGAGAGAGACGGTGGAAACATCGGAGGACCTCGTATAGTTCTTCGCCACCAATGACACTGCCAGCAAGCTGAAGGACGACGCATTGGCCTTCCTGAAGGAGGCTCTGATGTCGAAGAACCATCCCAGGGAGGACTATGAAGAACTTCTCCGTCTCTCCTACCTGTTCCTCGGTGGTGAAGGCCCAGCCAAACCATTCCGCCGTCCTGGAGCTCTCCATCAAGCCCGGTGGATGGCCAAGGCCATCTACTGCCTCAAGCTTCAGATGCTGAAATCCCAGCTGTCGCTGACTGGTCGAGAGAAGGCCGGAGTGGAATGAGTGGCCCTCTTCGTTGCTCTGGTGTACTGCAAGCAATGGCATGAGGCACCGATCTCTGTGAAAGCTCCGTTGAACGACGTGCTCTTCCTCGAGGTCCTCAAGACATACCCTGACCAAACCGTTGCCAAGGCAGCAGAACAAGCCCTGCGACGCCACCTGTGGTACGTTTCCGAGGAAAACGCGGGACTGGCCTTCTTCGACTCAAGGATTGATGTGGAGGAGAAGAAGCAGATGGTCAAGGCATTTGACAAGCCCGCCTCGAAGAAGGAACTCAAGCGATTGGAGGGAAAAAAGATGACGATGTCTTCCTCCCTCTCGTCCTTCGTCACTTCGAAGACACGGTCCTTCAGAAACTCGACGCAGACGAGGGCTTCCTGGCAAAGGACCCGGCATTGTGGGAGGAGGACGACCGATTCAAGGATGCTCGGAAATGGGCACTTGGCCTCCGAGTGGTCAACGATGCCGCGGAGTGGGGCATCGCCCTAGTCCAGCGCTACCTGGGGTCCACGAAGTCGGCCGCACAGGAGAAGTATCTCCTCCAGTTAGTCCACCACCATCGGAAACTTGTGGGGCGGGAAAAGAAGGAGGACCTTCAAAAGAAGGCTTTCTGAATGGAAACAATGAAAACTGTCTGTTTTGGTTTCCTTATAAGTTTCTTTCTAAAAATGTGGGATGTTTTGAGTTTTTTCTTTGTTTTTGAAGGTTATTAGAAAATAGTTCAGTTTGTCGCAACCCCTAAATATTCTCCGAATTTCATCTAATTTCACAGGAACTCTTCTTAAGCATGTGTGAACAGAAGTAAAACACGAGCAAGTGAAAAAAAACATGTTTCATTTTTTCCCTCTATGATCTTGGGACACCCTATAGACCACTATATCTCTGAACTGTTCACGCGACAATGTTTTGAAATTGCAAGGCTGCATAGCGTCCCGCGGCCCGCCCGACAAAGAGATATAGTGGTCTATGGACTATCATATGGACTGGTTTATCAGTATATATGATATACTGTAATCTTCGTAAATGTTTGTTCTACAGGTTGAAGTTCCCAAACTCGGCATCCCAAGACTCGGCAACACCCAAAACTCGGCTATGGTTCCGGATTTTCCAAAACACGGCAGAACACCCAAAACCTGGTGCGTAGTTGCCGGGTCGGCCGCTAGGTGCCACACTAGGCCGCTTGGTTTCTCCCGCCGATTTGTTTGTTGTTATTGTTCAGTGGTGTTGTGACTGTAGAGTTGTGTACACTGTTATTTTGTGTACTTCTACAGGTCTGTTATTGGTATTATGGCTCCCAAACCATTTTTTTCCCCTTAATATATCTACGTTCTAAAAGTCGGAAAATTCCATTACTCGGCTCGGCGCTGGTCCCGAGGTTGCCGAGTTTGGGAACTTCAACCTGTATAACATTACCGGTATAAAATAAAAAACAGTAAAACACGCTAAAGAAATGCCATTACGAGACTCTGAAGAAATATGCATGAACTTAATATTCACTTCAACTCTTCGCCATTTAAAACTTTGCAAGTCAACTTTTATCATGAAGGGTATCATTAGAAGTGCAATTTTATTAGCTTTCCATTGATATATTTCGTTTTCTGATAAATGAATTAGAACCATGCATAAATTAGCGTTAAATAAATAAATAAAATCATCAATCGGGCAATTTTCCCGATTGATGATGTTATTTATTTACTTATATATTTAGTTTTCTGATAAATGAATTAGCACCATGTATAAATTAGCGTTAACTAAATAAATAACCTCATCAATCGGGAAAATTACCCGATTGATGATTTTATTTATTTATTTAACGCTAATTTATGCATGGTTCTAATTCATTCATCAGAAAACGAAATATATCAATGGAAAGCTAATAAAATTGTGCTTCTATTGATACCCTTAATGATAAAAGTTGACTCGCAAAGTTTTAACCCCTTCACTGCGGCTGGTACAAATACGGTCTCTCAGCTATCTAAGGGTTCACTGCGGCTGGTACATATAGGGTTTCTGTATTTAAACTCCGCACTCAATGATATTATGGGTAAATATTCGCTGATAGGCTTGTATGGCAACAGTGTCAAGTGTTGCGATATAATAGAACCTCTTTTTCTGCTTGAGTGAGTTAGTATGACTAATAAGGTCAAGCGGTGCAGTACGACATGTTGACGCTGCCGCGCCCTCTACTTCAATGGCGAGGCTAAATAATCAAGATATTCAACATATTCTTGATGGATATACAGGGAGGTCCCGTTATACGAGCATTCGGTATACGAGAATCCGATGATACGAGATGTGTAAATTAGGGTCTATTTTCAATATACGAGATCAAAAATCCAATGATACGACATTCAAACTGGGGTGAGTAAAATTATCAAGTTCAAAATACACGCCCTACCACTCCCAGGCTGGACAAAGGGGGATTTGGTTGACCCCAGTGAGGTTACCCCTAGCAAGCCGTGACCTGAAGGGTAATTAAGCATATGGCGCGGCCTGATCCTTAGGGGTAATTAGCCAGGTGTGCGGCCCCAACCTTGGGACTGCTACACTACCTTCTCTTGTATCACGCGGCGTCCCCTACAGTACAACGTCTTTTTTGCTTGTTATGCATGTTTTATGTTTAATTAATGTGCAGTTGTTATTTTGTGTGCTATTTTCTCTTTCAGAATGTTTTTTCTACAGAATAGGTAGTACAGTGTGGGTAATATAGACGCTGTGTGTTTGTTGTGTTTGCTAGAGTTTATTTTAGCTTGAAAAACAAGTTTTTTTTTTTTTTTTTTTTTTTTTTTAATTGATGGGTCCTGGAACCAAACCTATATTTACCATTAGTTATGTGTTTCGTTATACGAGATTTCACTTTACGAGTATGCCAGGTGGAACCTAACTGCTCGTATCTTCGGGACCTCCCTGTAAAACTGAAGCATGAATGAATGAATACATGTATGAATGAAGCATTTATGTACCAAAATATGCTGTATTATGTTGAGTAGTAAGTGGTTTAATTGTGCGGCTGGCAGCAAGGTCACGGCCCTGTTGATGCACTCTGACGCAACTCCTCACTTAGCTGGTAGCCTCCACCAAGACGAAACATAGATTTTCTGGTATGGAATGAGCATCCTATTCATTTAGCCACTTTAAAATAGATCAGTAATTATTTTATATTTTAATTAAACCTGCCGCACAGGGGGGGTAGGCCTATGAATTTGATATCCGCAGTGAAGGGGTTAAATGGCGAAGAGTTTAAGTTCATGCATATTTCTTCAGTGTCTCGTAATGGCATTTCTTTAGCGTGTTTTACCGTTTTTTATTTGATAATATTATAGAACAAACATTTACGAAGATTACAGTATCTATAATAATATAAGCGAAAGTGTGTGTGTGTGTGTGTCCGCTCCAGGTGCCACTCCCTGTGGCGGAATCCCCTCATATGGCACAGTTTTGGAACCGCTCGAGTAGGGGAAGGTTTAACCATTATGAGATGTCGATTTTTTTTTTTTTTTTTTTTTTAAAAAAAAGGGGGGGGGGTTTTGGGGGGGTTTTTTTTTTTCCCCCTTTTTTAAAAAAAAAATTTTTTTTTTTTTTTTTTTTTTTTTTTAATTTGGGCCTTTTTTTAAATTTTTTTTTTTTTTTTTTTTAAAAGGTTTTTCATTTGGGGGGGGTTTTTTTTTTTGGGTTTTTTTTTTTTAAAAAAAGGGTTTTTTTTTTTTTTAAAAAAAAATTTTTAAAAAAAAAAAAATTTTTAAAATTTTTTTTTAAAAAAAAAATTTTTTTAAGGGGGGGGGTTTTGCCCCCCCCCCTTAAAAGGCCCCCCCAAAAAAAAATTTTTTAAAAAATTTTTTTTTATTTTTTAAATGGGGAAAAATTTTTTTTTTTAAAAATCCCCCCGGGGGGCCTTAAAATTTTCCCCTTTGGGGGTTAAAGGGGAAAAAATTTTTTTTTTTTTTTTTTAATTTTTTAAAAATTTTTTTTTTTTTTTTTAAAATTAAAAAAAAAAAAATTTTTTTTATAAAAAAGGGGTTTTTTTTTTTCCCCTAAATTTCCCCCCCGAACCCCCTTTTTTGGGTTTTTTTTGGGGGGGAAAAGGTTTAAAAAAAAAAAAATTTTTTTTTTTTTTTTTTTTTTTTTTTTTTAAAAAAAAAAAGGGGGGGGGGGAAAAATTTTTTGGGGGTTTTTTTGGGGGGGGGGGGGGGGTTTTTAAAAAGGGGGGGGGTTTTTTTTTTTTTTTTTTAAAAAAAAGGGGGGGGGGGGGGGGGTTTGGGAAAAAGGGGGGGGGGGGGGGGTGGGGGGTTTGGGGGGGGGGGTTGGGGAAAAATTTTTTTTTTTGGGGGGTTTGGGGGGGGGGGGGTTTTTTGGGGGGGGGGGAAAAAGGGGGGGGGGGGAAAATTTTTTTTGGGGGGTTAAAAAGGGGCCAAACCTTTTTAAATTTTTTTAAACTTTTGGGGGTTTTTTTTTGGGGGGGGAAAAAAAAATTTTTTAAAAAAGGGGGCCCCCCCAAAGGAAAAAAAAAAAGGGGGCCCGGTTTTGGGGCCAACCCCCAATTTTTTAAAAAAAAAAAAAAAAAAAAAAAAAAGGGGGAAAAAAATTTATGGCCCCCCCCCCCCCCTTAAAAACCCCCAAAAAAAGGAAAAATGGGGAAAAAAAAAAAAATTTTTTTTAAAAAAAAAAAAAAAAAAAAAAAAAAAAAAAAAGGGGGGGGAAAAAAAAAAAGGGAAGAAAAAAACCCAGCCCCTTTAAAAACCCCATTTTCCCCCCAAAAAAAAAAAAACCCCAAAAAAAAATTTTTAAAAAAAACCCCCGGGGGAAAAAAAAGGGTTTTTTAAAAGGGGCCCCCAAAGGTTGGGGCCCCCCAAAGGGGGCCCCCGGGCAATTAACCCCCCCCCCCGGAAAACCCTTTTTGGGGGAAACCCGGGGGGCCCCCTTTTTTTAAAAAAAACCCCAAAAAAAACCCCCAAAAAAACCCCCGACCATTTTTCCCTTTTCCCTTTTTTGGGGGCCCGGGGGGTTTAAAACCCCTTTCCCCCGGGGCCTTGGTGGGGGTTTTCCTTTTTTCCCCCCCCGGGGGGGGTTTTTTTAAATTTAAAAAAACCCCTTTTCCCCCAAAAATTTTTTTTTTGGGAACCCAAGGGGTTTTAAAGGGACCATTTTTAAAAAAAAAAAAAAAAAAAAAAAAAAAAAATTTTTTTTTCCCCCCCGGGGGGGGGGGGGGGGGGGAAAAAAAATTAAAAACCCCTTTTTTTTTTTTTTTTTTTTTTTAAAAAAAAATTGGGGGGAAAAGGTTTTTTCCCCGGAAAAAAAAAAAAAAACCCAAAATTTAAAAAAAAAAAAGGGGGGGGGGGGGGGGGGGGTTGGAAAATTTTTTTAAAAAAAATTTAAAAAAATTTTAAAAAAATTTCTGGGGGGGGGGGGGAAAAAAAAAAGGGGGAAAAAAAAACCCCCCGGGAGGGGTTATTTTAAAAAAAAAAAACCCAAAAAGGGAAACAAGGGGCCCCCCCCAAAAAACCCCCCTTTTTTAAAACCCCTTTTCCCCAATTTTTTGGGGGGGTTTTAAAGGGGGGGGCCCGGGGAAAACCCCCCCAAAACCACCCCCCTTTTTTTAACCCCCTTAACCCCCCCCCCAAATCCCCCCCCCCCCCCCCTTTTTTCCCCCCCCCCAAAAAAAAAATTTTTTCCCAAAAGGCCCCCTTTGGGGGGGCCCCCCCCCCCAATTTTTTTGGGGGTTTTCCCCTTTCCCCCTTTTCCGGGGTTTTGGGGTTACCCCCCAAAAAAAATTTTAAAAACCCCCCCCTTTTTTTTTTTTTTTTTTAATTTGGGGTTTTTTTTTTTAAAAATTTTTTTCCCCCCCCCTTTTTTTTTCCCCCCCAAATTTAAAAATTTCTTTTTTCCCCCCTCCCCCTTTAAAAAAAACCCCAAACCCCCCAAAATTCCCCCAAAAAACCCCCGGGGGTTTTTTTATTTTTTTTCCCCAAAAAATTTTTTTTTGGGAAAAAAGGGGGAAAAAATTTAATTTTTTCCCCCCCCCTTTTTTTTTGGAAACCCCCCCCCAAACCTAAAAAAAAAAAACCCAAAAAAAACCTTTTTTTAAAAAAAAATTTTTTGGGAAAAAGGTAATTATTTTTTTGGAAAAAAAAACCCCTTAAGGCCAAAAAAAAAAAAATTTTTTTTTTTTTTGGGGGTTTTTTAAAACCCCCCAAAAAAAAAAAAAAAAAAAATTTTTTTTAAAAAAAAAAAGGGGGGGGGTTTTTTGGGGGTTTTTTAAAAAACCCCCGGGGGCCCGGGGGGGCCCCCCCGTTTTTTAAATTTTTTTTAAAAAAAAAAAGGGGGGGGGGGGGTTTTTTTTTTTTTCCAAAAAACCCCCCAAAAATTTTAAAAAAAAAATTTTTTGGGGGGGGGGGGGGGAAAAGGGGGGAAACCCCCCCCTAAACGGGGGAAATTTTTTGGATTTTTTGGGGGGCCAATTTTGGGGTTTCCCCAAAACCCCCCTTTTTAAAAAACCCAACCTTTTTTTTTTTTGGGGGAAATTTTTGGGTTTTTTAAATTTTTTAAAAAAAAAAAAATTTTGGGGGGAAAAAAAAATTTTTTTTTTTTTTTTTTTTTTTTTTCCCCCCCCCCCAAAATTTCCAATTTTTCCCCCAAAAAATTTTTAAAAAAAAAAGGGGGGAAAAATTTTTCTTTTTTAAAAAAAACCCCCGGGCTTTTTTTTTGGGGGATTTTTTTTTTTTAAAACCCCCAAAAGGGGTTTAAAAAATTTCAAATTTCCTTTAAAAAACCCTTCCCCCAAAAGGGGGTTTTAAAATTTTTTTTTCCCCCCCCAAAAGGGGGGGGGGGCCCCCCCGGGGGGGGTTTTTTTAACCCCCCTTTTTTTTTGGGGGTTTTTCCCGGGTAAATTTTTTTCCCCCCTTTTCTTTTTTCTTAAAAAATTTTTTTTTTTTTTTGGGCCCCCGGGGGGGGGGCCCCCCCCCCCGGGGGCCCCCCCCCCTGGCCCGGGGGGGAATTAATTTTGGGCCCCCCCCCCCGGGGTTTTTTTTTTTTAAAAAAAGGGGTTTTTTTAAATTTTTTTTAAAGGCCGGGCCCCCCCCCCCAAAAAAAAAAAAATTTTTCCCCAAAAATTGGGTTTAAACCCCCTTTTTTCCCCGGCCCCTTTTTTAAAATTTTTTTTGGTTTTTGGGTTGGGTTTTTCCCCCAAAAAAACCCTTTTTTTCCTTAAAATTCCCCCTTTTTTTCCTTTTTTCCCAAAAATTTAAATTTTTAACCCCCCCTTTTTTTTCCCGGGGAAAACCCCAAAAAACCCCCCGTTTTCCCCCCCAACAGGGGCCCCCCCCCCGGGGGGTTTTTTTTTTTTCCCCCAAAAAGGGAAAAAAAAAATAGGGGGTTTTTTTTTTTTTTTTTTTTTTTTTCCCCCCCCCCCCTTTTTCCCAAAAATTTTTTTTGGGCCCCCCCCTCCCCCCCCCCCCTCCCCCCCGGGCCCCCTTTCCCCGGGTTCCCCCCCCCTTTTTTTTTTTTTTCCCCCTTTTTTTTCCCCCCTTTTCCCCCTTTTTTCCCCTTTTTTTTTTTTCCTCTCTCCCCCCCCTCCCCCCCCCCTTTTTTTCTTTCTCTCTCCCTCTCTCTCCCCCCCCCCCCCCCCCCTTTTTTCCCTCCCCCCCCCCCCCCCCCCCCCCCCCTTTTTTCCCCCCCTTTTTTCTTTCCCTTTTTCTCTCTCTCCCCCTCCCCCCCCCCCCTTTTCCCTTCTCCTTTCCTTTCCCCCCTTCCTCCCCCCCCCCTCTTTTTTTTTTTTTTCCCCCCCCCCCCTCTCTCTTTTCTTTTCCCCCCTCTCTCCCCTTCCCCCCCTCTCCCTCCCCCCCTTTTCTCCTCTCTCTCTTTTCCCCTTTTCCTCCCCTCTCTTTTCCTCTTTTCCCCCCCCTCTCCCCCCCCCCTTTTTTTCTCCCCCCCTTTTTCCCCCCCCCCCCTTTTTTTTTTCTCCCCCTCTCCCCCCCCCTCCCTCTCTCTCCCCCCTTCTTTTTTTTTTTTTTTTATTTTTTTTTTTTTTTTTTGAAAAAAATTTTTTTAAAAAAAAATTTTTAAATTAAAAAAAAAAAAATTTTTTTTTAAATTTTTTTCCCCCCCTTTCCCCCCCTTTTTTTTTGGGGGGGGGGGGGGGGGGGTTTTTTTGGGCCCAAAGGGGGGGGGGGAAAAGGGGGGGGGTTTTTTGGGGGGGGCCCCGGGAAACCCCCCGGGGGCCCCGGGGGGGAAAAGGGGGGGGGCCGGGGGGGGGGGCCCGGGGGGGGGGGGGTTTTGGGGGGGGGGAAAAAAAAAACCCCCCCCCCCCCCGGGGGGGGGGGGTTTGGGGGGGGGGGGGGTTTTTCCCAACCGGGGGGGCCCCAAAGGGGGGGGGGCCCCAAAAGGGGGGGGGTTTTTGGGGTTTTTTTCCCCCCCCCCTTTAAAAAAACCCCCCCCCCCAAAAACCCCGGGGTTTTTTTTTTTTTTCCCCCCCAAATTTAAAGGGGGGCCTAAAGGGGGGGCCCCGGGGGGGGGGGGGGGTTTTTGTTTTGGGGGGGTTTTTTTTTTTCCTTCCCGGGGGGGGAAAAAAGCCGGGGTTTTTGGGGGGGGGGCCCCCCCAACTACCCCCGGTGACTTTTTTTTGGGGGTTGGTTTCGGCACACCGTGCCCTTTTCCCCCCTTTCCGGGGAAGGGGGGGTTGGGGGGGGGGGCCCCCCAAAAAAAGGGGAAAAAAAAACCCCGGGGGGGGGCCCCCCCGGGGGGGGGGGGGTTTTTTAAAAGGGGGGTTTTTTCCCCCTTTTTTTTTGGGGGGGGGGGGGGGCCCCGCCCCCCCCCCTTTTGGGGAGGGGTTTTTGGGGAATTTTTTTTAAAAAATTTTTTAAAAATTTTTTTTTTTCCCCCGGTTTTTTTTTTTAAGTTTTTTTTTTTTTTTTTTTTTCCCCCCCCTTTCCCCCTTTGGGCCCCAACCCAAATTTTTTTTCTTTCTTTTTTTTTTTTCCCCCCCCTTTAAAAAAACCCCCCCTTTGTGGGGGAAAAAATTTCCGGGAAAATTTTTTGCGATCAGTCCCTAACTAAATATTTTCCCTTCTTTTTTTTCTTCCAAACCATCTTTCAGATTTTAGGGAAACCCCCCTAAAATCCTCATGGCTTTTTAAAAATAATCCCTATCGTTTTTCGGGTTTTGGTCATATATGGGGTGTAATAAAAAAATAAAACGCTAAAAACAAAGCCCACCAAAATTCAAACAACGATTTCCATACCCCTCCACTCTTTAAATAGGGGTTTTGGATTGTCGACATTAAAATATAAAAACCCTTTCCCTTTGTGAATATTTGATTAAAGACATTTAAAACCCTTACATCCAAAATAGCCAGTTTTTTATTAGGGACGGCCTCTTCGGGGGGATACGGGGAGTTTTCATTACTTAAATTTGTTGGTTCGGGGTTTAAGTTGTTCATTTAAGGGCCCGGGGAGACTTTTTCCCAAAAAAGTTCCTTTTTTTGGGCGGGAAAAACCCCCAGGCACAGTCATTGGTTTTCCCCCTGCCTCTTCAAGGGAAAAACATCTGCCCCGGGGTCCGGTTGGGTTTTTTTCCCTTAGTATATTACTCTATATATTTTTTATATAAATAATTTGGGACAGTTCCCGTGTTTCCCCAAAGGGTAGATTTCCCCCCTCCTTTAAGTGATATTTTAAAGAAATGATTTTTCTCTCTGCGGGTCTTTTAAAAGGGTTTGGGGCGAAACCCCCTCAAACGGCCCCAAAGGGCTTTCTGTAACCAAAACAAAACTGTTTTCGCCATTTTCCCTTTCTCTACTAATTTCCTATCTTCCTGTGTGATTTTTTAAAATTTAATGGGGATTTCCCCAGTTTTAGGGCAATTCCCCGAATAGTAATTCTATTTAAGGGTTTATGCTCATTAAAGGGTTTTCTCATAAAATTGGGAAAAATTTTCCCACGTCAGGGTGTGAAGTCAAGTTTTTTTATTTTTCCCAGTTTGATTTTTTTCGGATTTGTTTTTAACCCTTATAAAGCTGAAGATGATCTCAAGGGGAGAAAACCCTTAAACCCTGTCACCAAAAAAAATAGGATATCATTTCAAAAAAAGTTTTTTGTGTTAAATTTTAAAAACCCAGGTTTTTATTCTGTATTAGGAAAAAAATTCCCCCAACTTCCAAGAGTCCAAGCCTTATTCGGTAAACCCCTTTGTACCAACCAAAACTACCAAGATCAATCTAAAAATTAATATTAATCTAAAGTGCCCCTGGGGTAAACATAGTGAAATACTCGTCAGGGGGGGTGGCAAACAAATCCCCTAACCTACACCTTTTTTATCCTTTTCCCCCCAATAAAAACCCCCCCTTTTTCAGTACTCTCCGTAGGAGAAGGGGGGCAAACATAATCATATAGAAATCAAAAGACTAAGTTAATCCCCCCATTCAAGTTGTAATCTTTTTTTCAAATCATCCCCAAAAAAATTTTAAACCCAAGGGAAAGTTGCCATCAATAAAACCCCCTACCCAGTGACCCCCAATTTTAAACCCAAAAGTGCCCACACCCTGTCCCAAAGGGTTTTTGGCAATGTCCAAAAACCACGACAAAGGTGTCCCTTTTCCCCTATCCAGCGAGTGGTTCCCGGAAGCGGGCTGAAGGGGGAGCAGGTCGCAGCTGCCCTTTCCCGCCCGAAACCAAAATGCTTTGGGGTTGAGGAGGGGGGGAAAATTTGGGGGGGCGTCCCCCAAGGTGTTTTTCTTGGCGGTGATTAGGGCCCCCAGGGTTTTTTCCCCAAAAGTGGTTTAGAAGGGAAATTGGGGGGTATTTTTTTGGGTCCCGTTTGCTGTTTTTTTGGGGGATGGGCCCCCACTCTTGCCTCTTTCCATTTTCCCTGGGCCACTTGCTCGAAAGGAAAAAATGTTGTTGAAGATTTATGGTGAGTGGTGGGGCGAGCTTTGGGGAGCAAATCCCTTTAGTAGGTGAGGGCTGATGTTGGCGGGGGCCCTAAACGCCTTTTTGGGATCTATTTGCCCCCAGCTGATTTCACTTCCTTATTGTTAAATGCGATACTCTCCCCGAGAGGCCCTGGTGAGGGGTGGTAAACCTTTTGGGGGCCCCGCGTGGGGGGGTTCCTTTGGCCCCCGGCATTTTAAAAGAAAAATGAGCTGCCCCCCCCCCCGCTCAACCTTGTTTCCCTTTTGCGGAAAAGCCACTGACCCTTTGGTTTTGGGGACGGGGGAATGGGTTGTCAGCAAAGAAAGGGCCCTTTTTTTCTGCTTCAAATCCACCCACCACTCCCCCTTTCTCTCACTGACCCGGGCCCCTGTAGGGGGGTGTGGGGGGGCAAACCCTACTATTGTGGGGAAAAAAATTCCAAAAAAAAATCCATTTTTTTACCTGAGAGAGTGGCCAAATGTGCCCAAAACAAAATTCACAATAAAGGGCCCCCCTTGGTACCCCCCAGGGTACTTAAATCAAAAATAAGGGTCATTTAAGTTTTTTTAAAATTTTTGGGGACCTTTGTCCGGTGTCCCCCCCCCGGGGGGGAACCGGATCAGGTTGGGGGGGGGCCCCCGTATGAATTTTTTTAAAATCTATTTCCTCAAAAATTATTGTGTTTTTTTTTGGGGCCCGAAAAACAACATATATGCTAAGCCTAGACACCCACCATTATTATTAGGTGATTAAATTTAAAAATAAGCTCTATAAAATGGCCCTTTTTTAAAAAGATAGGTCCTAGGGATTTTTATCTCCCCTATTCAGAATTTCATCATGAAGGGATGGGAGCGGGGAAAAAACTTCCCAGGGGCAGCCTGCCCTTGGTGATGCCCTTGGGGGTCCCCAGGACCCCCTTTCACTGTTCTGGATCAACAGAAGCTTCATCTTGGGGTGGTAGGGGAAAGGGGAACGTGTCCCCGGGTGTTCGGCTTCATCCGGAGGGAAAAAAAGGTTTAAATTTTTCCCTCCTCCATAAAGGGGCCAACAAACCCGGCAAAATAGCACACTAAAGTGCCCCACAACCCCTTCCCCCCTCCAGCTTCACTGAAAACCCGAACAAAGTCCCCCACCTTTTTATGTTTTCCCCCGCAAAAGGGTATGATGCTGCTCCCCGGTGCCCTCGGCGGGCCCCTCCCTCCGGTTAAATCGGGGAGTCCGTCCAGGGGTAAATCGGACATCCCCTCACCTCCTCCCGTCAGTGGGGTCTTCCTCCGGGGCAGGGACAGACTTTTTTCCGCGTTGGACCCTTCCCTTTTTTCCAATTTTTTCTTTTCAGCCGTGCCCCTTTTTTTGTCTTCCACTTCTGCCCCCTTCTCTGCCTTCAACCCCCAGGTCAGAATTTTTGCCCCCTCATTCTCGGTTAAAATGCAGGCCCGCACCCCTTTCCCCTCCCTTTCCCCTCAGGAGAGGGTTAAGGGCCCTTTGGGGAAAGGCCTGAACACACTTTTGGGGGTTTAATCTGTCTGTTTTAGAAGGGTGTCCTGGGGGGGCAGGGGGCGTCGTGCTCGGGGGCCCGGGGGGGCAGGGTGAATCGTGCTGGGGGCCCGGGGGGGCAGGCCCCCTGTCCCTTCTTGGGCTCGGGGTGGCAGGGTTTGTCGTGCTGGGGGCCCCGGGGGGGCAGGGGGCGTCGTTTCTGGGGCCCGGGGTGGCAGGCCCCTGTTTGTGCTGGGGGGCCCGGGGGTTGGGAAGGCTCTGTCGTTTCTGGTTTCCGGGGGGGCAGGGCCCCGTCGTGCTTTGGGGGCCCCCCGGGGGGGCAGGCACATATCCCAGCCTGGGAGGGGGAAAAAGGGAAGGGGTATAGCTTCTGAGGTTTGGGTTCCCCCATCGCTCCTCTCCATCTTAACTTTCCCCCATCAGAAGAATTTGGGGTAACTTCCCTACAAATTCTGGGGGGGCCGGTCGCCCCGGTTTCCCTTTCCTCCTACAAAAAACCCTCATCTGGGAAATTTTGCGATTGAGTGGCCCTATACCGTCCCCCGGAAAACCCCTGGGGAAATTTTGGGGGGGGTAGTGGGGGTTTTGGGCCTGCCTCAGAAGCAAAATCTGGCAACTTTTTGGGACGTTATGTTTCTCTTAGGGGGTTTTATGAGCGCGTGGTCGTTCATAGGGCAAAGCAGGAATGTCTTAAAAAGGGCCAAAAACACTCACTCCAAGGCTGGAGTTTGTTTTTTGTATGCGGAGGCAAGGTAAAACACATACCATGCCCTTATCGCAAACCCCAACAGGCTGAAAAGTTCATGTGCATTTTAGCATTTTCCAGATCCGAAAAACTTGTTCTCCTACAGAAAAACAAAACCCTTTTCATGGGAGGGTGAAGTGTCTTAAAGAAAACATTCACTATTCATCCAGCCACTAGGATTCAATATTTCCCTTTTTAACCAAAATCGTGTTCCCCATGAAAGGGGGGGGATTCCATCGGGAAACTGGGAATTATAACACTGGGGGAGGACTGCCCCCCAGCATTTATAATGCCCACAAAACCCTCATGCTGTCCCAAACCCCGTTCCCCGAGTTACCTGCGTGGGGTACTGGCTGGCCCCCTCGCACACACAACCCTTGGGCTGGGGGTTTTAAAAACAGTCGACAATGAACCCCTCATCCAAAAATTTTATATCCGGGCCGGCGTGAATTTGGGCTTCCCCCAAAGCTAAAAGTGTAAGCCTTAAAGAAGGTTTCCACATTGACTTTGTTTTAAGCAAACCTCCTGGCAAAGGACAGCCCCTTTCCCGGGGCCTTCAAAACAAGGTTTGGATGACGGTTCATGAAAGGGAAATACCAATTCCCCTTTTTGCCATTTTCTCTTTCTCCCAGGCAGCAGGGTGCTCTTGCTCCCCCAAGCTATGGGGTACTGGTAACCCCCATCCTACGCCAATTTGTTTTATGGCAGGCCCCCTAGAACATCTTGGGGTGCGTGGATGGGGATAAACAGCAATTAAAATTTTTTTTGTTGGGGGGTTAAAAAACCCCATTGCTACGGGAAGCCCAAAAGCCTTGGTAACTCCCTTTCCCACAGCTTCTTGTAGATAGAAGGCGTCCTGTAACAAAAGAAAAGAAATTTGGACTTAAAACCCCCGGCTGGCAAAAAAATTTGACAAAAAAAAAAAAAAAAGAAACGCTTTTAAGGCATCCTTTAAAAAAGAAATTTAAATTGACTTAAAGGGCCCCTTTCTGGCAAAAAAAGCTAACAAAAAAATGAATAAATTTTTAAAAACTATAAATTTTAGAGACCCCCTTAAAAACTATCCCTGAGGGCTTTTTTTTCATGACCCCAAACCCCGGGGGACCTAAAGGACGGGGGGATGAGGTCTACAAAAAGACCTTGGGGAGATATTGGAAAATAAATAGAGCCTTACAGGGAAAGTTGTTTTTCTTGGGTGTTGAAACTGTCAAACGGCTTCTTTCAGGGGTGCAGCTTTTGGCCACGGGGGTGCTTAAAAGGGGCCTCCAGGGGCAGTGCGGTCCCCATCTGCTTGTCGCTCCCTTTCCCGACATATTTGGGGAAAGGGATGATGACGGGGGGGGCGGTGTTTTGGGTTTGACTGAAAAAAGTTAATGACCCCCAACCCCCATGCATAGTTTGGGTTGAGTTAGTTTAAAGGGTTTGGGTTAGCTTAATTTTTTTACCCGTTTTAAAAGGGCGATTCTTGCATGGGAAACCCTATTATTTGGGGGGGGCTATGAATCTGGCAATATATGTGGGGGATCCCAAAAGGCATGCCCCCAAAATATGCATTTAAAAGTTTTTTTTTTTGAAAAACCCTAAAAAAATTAATTCTAATCCTTTTTAAAAACATAATCACTTAATAAAATTAGTTTTTATGTCTTTTTAGCAAAATAAAACTGTATAGCATCATAAATTTAAAACCAATCACCTTTAATCTTTTCCCCCAACAAAAAAAACTGTTTTCCCTTTAATTTAAATGCACTAGTTTTAAACCCCCCACCTTTAATTTTCATTCTAAAATTTTCATATCAGTCACTTTTTTTTAGGGTTTTTTTAAATATTTAAAAAATTTTAAATTTTTCCCCAAAAAAAACGTAGTGGGTTGGGGGATCACCGAAAGCATTCCCCGAAAAAAATCAGTGTTTTAAATGGTTTTTTTAAAACCCTAAAAAATTAAATTTTAGAATCATTCTAATAAAATAATTTACTTATATAAAAGTTATTTTATGTGCTTTTTTAGCCTAAAAACCCCTGATATGCATCATAATTTTAAAACCAAACACCTTTAAATTTTTTGCCACAAAAAAAACACGGGCCCTTTTAATTTTAAAAGCACTAGTTCACCACCAAACCCTTTTAAAATCATGGGGGAATATACATAGTTTTACCCTTAGTCACCCCTAAAAACATTTTCTTTTGGGGTCATATGGGTTTTTTTGGGCCCGTAAAATTTAACGAGCGTGTTTTAGAGAGGGAAGCGAGGGAGCGAGGGTCCCCCTTTTTTTTGGGTGGACGCTGGGGTGTTAGGGGCTGGCTGGGGAACCCGTGGATAGGCCCCGTGTTGTACTGAGTGGTACAAGGGGGAAATATTTTTGGGGTGTTGGGGTTTTGCTTTAAATTGGGGATTTTACTTGGTTTTATGATTTACTATGGGGTTTTAAAGGGGTTTTTTTGGGGTTGGAAGGGGATGGCGTTACGCAGCTCACTGATGGTGTGTTGGGTTTTTGTACGTGTTGACTGGGGTTGGGAAGCCCCGATGGTGTGTGATGATATGGGAAAGGGTTTTTTTAGACCAAAGGGTATGTTAGATTTTTTTCCCTTTTTTTATGTATAATATAAATTGTGTAAAAATATAATATGTTAAATTAAAAGAAGTGTCCAAAATTTTGGCCCGGTGGGTTTTGAGAGTGAGGTCTGGTTGTGAGAGTGGGGGTCCCGTTTGGGGAGAGTGGGGGTCTGGTTGTGAGAGGAGGTTTTTGTTTTTGAGAGTGAGGTCCCCGGTTTTGAGGGGTGAGTTTTGGGTTTTGGAAATGAGGTGTGGGGTTTTTGAGGGAAAGGGGTGGGGGGGGAAAACTAGTTTTCCAACCGCCGGCCCGGGAAAACTTTTTCTTAAAAGAGAAGTAAGGCACATAGATTTTAAAAAATTTTTCCAAAATTTACTGTGCATGGGTTTTTTGGGGGGGGGGCAAGGAGGGTTTCCCGTGTGGTGAAATGTGGCCCGGGGACGTAACAATAGGCCCAAACACTGTTTTTTTTGTTTTTTTGGGGAGGTATTTCAAAAAAATATAAGCTTTTTTAAAATTTTTTAAATGTACGTTGGAAACCCCCGCCCTTTTACCATACCTTGACCCCCCGCCACCAATTTTTTTGTAAATAATGCCACCGGGGGGCCTGGTTTGAAAGCATGCACTACTTTTTCACTCAATAAAAGGGCAAAACGGGGTTTTTACCCCGTATTGCAAATTACCCCCAAAAGAATCCGCCATCACCCGACATGGAAAACTATTAAAAACCGGGGAAAGTAACAAGGAACATACAAAAATTTAAAAATTTCTTACCTGGGAAAAACGGAGGTGACGCTGACGCTACCCTGGTTTCTCGCATGTATTCACTGAGGGTGGCGCGCAAACCGTGGTGGCATGGTGGCCGAAATTTTTAAATTTAAATTTTTGGTTGTACCTTCGTACGGGGGATCCCCCCCTTCGGTGTGACCCCCCCCCCCCCCTACGGTTTTTCCGGGAAAAGGGGATCTACGGCCCCCTTTGGGTACTGCCAAAACCTATGGGGTTAGAGCGATTTAAGCAAAATAAGAAGAAATAATTTTATCAAATCTTTTTTCTTTCCTTTTAAATTTCTTAAAATTTTGTGTTTGTCCTTTCTGTAATTTTTTTTTGGGTCATGAATAAACCCCCCCAAAGTTTATGAACACGATGGTAGGCTTTAGCTTTCATAAATATTATCTGGGACCTTTTGGTTTTTATCGGTAGGAAATACAAAAATTTTTAAAGCACTGAAAAAACCCCAAAGTCCCCCCTACTCTTTGATGTCCCTCAAAGACTTTAAAAATTTTTTCCCTATTGAGTTTTGAAAAGGCGTGTTTTTGTTTTAACAATCACTGCCTTTTTCCCGATGCAAACAAAAAAGGCCCATCTT
This sequence comes from Chionoecetes opilio, assembly GCA_016584305.1. Classification (NCBI taxonomy): domain Eukaryota; kingdom Metazoa; phylum Arthropoda; class Malacostraca; order Decapoda; family Majidae; genus Chionoecetes; species Chionoecetes opilio. The sequence continues at coordinate 488 of JACEEZ010024397.1, read as the reverse complement.
TTTAAGATATGAGTAAAAAACCAAGAAATATAATATTTTTCTGAGGAAACGCAAAGGGTTTTTTGGGTTTTCGGGGGAGGCCCAAATACCACCACCATCGCCACCCCCCCCGAGTCTATCAACCAACACGCTCCCCTTAAAAAACTCGGGTAGGCAGCGGGGGCAGTCCCACCCAAAGGGAACCCCGGGGTTAAGTGAATAAACTATAGTAAAGTCAACTTTTACCCCACCCCCACCGGATCATTATAGCGGCCAAAATTTATGATTAACTAAAACCGGGTTTTTATTCCCGAAGTCGACCGAAATATATATAAAATTTTGGTCTTCCCCGAATTAATTTTTTTACAAAATACTATAGGTTTTTGTTTTGTTAAAAATGTTTTATGTGAGTCAAAGAAGCAAACACTCACATTTCAAAAAGGCCCAAACATAACTGGCTCTATAATTTCACAATAAAACCCTAAAGTATATTTATACAAATTGTAAAT
>JACEEZ010024396.1:65000-83639 GCA_016584305.1 Chionoecetes opilio | reverse complement strand
CCTCTCTTTTCTCTCTTTTCTTTTTCCCTCTCTCTCTCTCTCTCTCTCTCTCTCTCTCTCTCTCTCTCTCTCCCCCTCTCCCCTCTCCTCTCCCTTTTTCTTTTTTTTCCCTCTTCTCCCCTTTCCTTTTTTGTCCCTATCTTTTAAATTTTCCCCTTTTTTTTTTTTTATCTCCCTTTTGCTTTTTTTTTATTTTCCCTCCCCCATTCCTTTTTATTGTCTTTTCTCTCCTTTCTCCTTTTCCTCTTCCCTTCTCTTTTTTTCTCTCTTTTCTCTTCTCTCTCTCTTCTCTCTTTCTCTCTCCTCTCCCCCTTCTCCCCTCTCTCCCCTTCTCTCTCTCTCCTCTCTCTTCTTCTCTCTTTCTCTCTCCCTCTCTCCTCTCTCTCTCTCCTTCTCTCTTCTCCTTCTCTCTCTCTCCCTCTCTCTCTCTCTTTTCTCTCATTCTCTCTCTCTTTTTCTCTCTCTCTTGACGACTTTTTATGATAACTTCGGTAAGTGGGCTGAAAAGGGGAACATTTTGATGACGGTTGTCCGTTTGTCCTAAGGGACAAGTTGGGCAAGGGAAAAGAGGACGTCATTAGGTATGACCTGATACCAATTGATTGTGCTTTATGATTTGGGACGCAAATGTCTTTGGGGGTCAAAAAATTCTTACAATGCTTCGTATCATAGACATATAATCCTCTCCAGCGATCATTTTCGTCTCCCTGAAAATTCCTTCTTTCCCCAAGGGGAACTTGTGGCGCGCTATCGCCTTTCCCATGCTTTGATTTCCCCCGTTCCTGAATTCACTTTTTCACTGACTCACTCTCTGCTCTTCACTCCCTTAATGCTACCACCTTCAAAGACAATGTCCAACTCCTGTCTTCCACCCACCATCATTTTTGAACTTCTTCTGAAAACCCGGTCCTGGCCATGGCCTTCCTCAGAATCTTGGGGATTCTCGGCCAGGTAGAATATCACACGAATTTCATGACCAATTTCAACAATAAACACTTCTCACTGGAGACATCCAAAAAGCATATTGCACTTCTCAATGGCTACATCAAGAAAACAGTCTACTTCTCAACTGATATATACATATATAGTGGTACAATGGTCATTTACCTGTGAGAAAATGTTGACTGCAGATCCTTTCATGGTCAACCAGCGAAAAACCTCACCTCTTGAGAGCTTGCAGCCACTTCTGGCGTCTAGCTGAAGCAACAGGAAACCTGTGAAAGGTCACGGCAAGCCTTTTCCGTTGTCTGTTGGTGCAGCCAACAGCTACGCAGCTTGTGGGCATGCTATATATGAACACTATGCTGTGGCGTATAGGCGGTGAAGGGAAGGCGCGCGAGTTTGTTTTGTCTACCATGGTGTCGGGGGGGCGTGGCTTGTGACGTCATCGTGGAAAGGTCTATAGTCAATAACCTTGTCGTTGGTACTTGCAAAGTGTCTAAATATCAAAGTAACTTATATTATCTTATAAGTATAGGACCAAAGTATCTTATCTCTCTCTCTCTCTCGTCGTCTTCTCTCCCTTCTCTCTCTTCCTCTCTCCTCTCTCTCTTCTCCTCGTCTCTCTCTCTCTCTCTCTCTCTCTCTCCTCTCTCTCTCTCTCTCTCTCTCCTCTCCCCTCCCCCTCTCTCTCCTCTCTCCCCCTCTCTCTCTCTCTCTCTCTCTCCTCTCTCTCTCTCTCTCTCTCTCATCAACAATAGGACAATCATTTAGAAAAGTCCATGAATGTTTTCAGAAACAAGGCCGTGATTCTATTTGATATTCAGTTGAGAATTAATTTTGGTGTAGCAGGAAAGAAATTCACCGAAGAGGCATTATTCGGTTACCCGGAAATCCTAAATGCATTAAATTGTAAAAGAAAAAAAATGCTTTTAGTTTTTAAACCATCTCGCAATCAAGTGGAAAAATCATTTGTGTACAGAGATTAAATATATTGGAGTATCCATTTTCTACTACCTTGCAACGAACACAACACAATCCCCCCCACACGCACACATCACACACCCCACACACACCACACACAACACACCCCACACACACCCCACGCACACACACACACACACACACCACACACACACACACACACACACACCACACACACCACACACAAAACACTCCCCCACTACCCACACACACAATAACCTTTGAAAACTACAGTATTTCGATACATCAAACTACAGCATTTTACTAATTCAGAACAAAATATTCGGGCTGGCTATTAGATCAAACATTTAAACATAACCGCATGACAAAATTAATAAAAGTTTTAGATATATAAAAAAATCTGAGTATTCACAACCCCCCAACCAAACACGACCCAGTTAAACCCCGTCAAACATAACCCGGTAATTATGCTCCCTTATGCCAAAATACTGCTATAGGTAGAACATTTATGTTTTTTTATCATTATGCTATTATGAAAAGGCTGTGTATACCTATAAACATTATGCATTAAAGATCCTCACCCCTATTGTAGGTCATTTTTAAGTATTGTAGGTCAAGCCTCTATTATTTAAAGGGCCATTACCCAAAGAAAATACATTTCTCGACAGTAATTGACAAAAATCTCAAAAGCCTGAATATGAAAAAATAGGCTAAACTTATTTCCATCTTACGAAAAAAAAAATTATATACAGATGACTTAAAAGATGAGGAAAAGCAGTAGAAAAGTATTAAAGTATAAAAAAGAAGAAAAAAATAAAAACATACACAAAAACTGCGCCACAACCTAGCTTAAATCACTCAACAGTCATTCACTTCATTTACCATCACATATCGACGAAAGAACATGGCCAAGAATGACATTTCAGTCACTCCTGGAGATACCTCGAGGTGGCGTGTAATTTGAGGGTGAGCAGTGGTAGGCAAACATTGACTGAGACAGAAAAGTAAGTTTTTAGTAACTGTCGGCACCAGGAACGATAGACACAGGCACAATACAAACCCTTAATAAAAGAGAGGCCATTCTACTGATGTGTGTTGTAGTATGAGAGAGAGAGAGAGAGAGAGAGAGAGAGAGAGAGAGAGAGAGGAGAGAGAGAGAGAGAAGAGAGAGAGAGAGAGAGAGAGAGAGAGAGAGAGAGAGAGAGAGAGAGAGAGAGAGAGAGAGAGAGAGAGAGAGAGAGAGAGAATCACCCACGCACACACATACACACATACACAGACAGACACACACACACACACACACACACACACACACACACACGACAAAAACATATGCACACACTCAGAAAATACATTTGAGGATTTAACAAGAGACGAGGCACGCAGCAAATGGCAATGATGAGTGTCTGAGCTAAGACAGGATAAGACTCTTAGCGAAATAAAGACAAGAGCAAAGTGCTGCTTACGAAAGACATGTGTCCAAAGTGAACCCATTCCTTTCATGGTTACGTTAATGCTCAGATCAGGCAGATTCAGGGCAATTTCTGCGCCATTTCTCAACCTAAACGAGCAGTATGTCGTAAAGAATAATTTCTGGGTCAAGTAAAAACTTTAAAAAAAATATATACGTATATATCAAAGGGAAAAAGAAGTCTAAAAATAAGAATATAAAAACCATCGAGATTCATATACATGCATATGATTATAGGAGAAAAGGTTACGATAAACGCTCCACTTTATCACGCGTGACTGCAGGAATAAATCAAGGTACAAAATGCAAAAAGAAAATGTAATCTTGAAATCTTTTATGACGTAAAGAAAAATAGTAAAGTACCGTAGGGCCCTGACTGATACTCAGAATCAGAGCATCGTGATCCGGGCCGCCAAGGGAGGGAAGTAGCGGGACTAGAGAAGGGGAGAGGAGGGAGAGGGGACACCACTCACTTGTTTGACATGTAAATGATGTGCCTACCGAGGAGGTAGGCACTAGGAGGAGGAAGAGGGAAGGCCTGAGGGGAAAGGGGAAAGAGAAGGGGGGGGAGGAGGAGGAGGATACTAGGATTACATGGAATAACGGACCCCAGGAGCCCTTTTTGGGCCATGACGGGGGTATCTGCTAACTAATATATAACTACAACTATTTGTAAAAAAAAACGTTGGAAAAGGATACCTGCCCTTAAAAGAGTAGGAACAGGGAAGTTTCATAGGGCAAAAAAATGGGGTATAAAATATAAAACACAATACATACCACTACAACAATCGTCCGGGGGACAAAATATGAATTCGCAGGGCACTATCAATCCCCATTTATTTTACAGTGCGCGTAAGTCTGTTTTTAAATGTAGTTATTGTGCGGGCTTCGACCCATTTTTGGGAACTTGTTCCTCGATCAACGCTCTCACATTGAAAAAATTTTTTTAAGGAGATCAGTGATGCAACGTGGACCGTTTATTTTTTTTAAACCATTATTCTTGTTGTCACTTGAGTTGAAAGCTCGAATGGTTCTTTTGTTTAAATGAATCAAATCCTTTTAGGATTTTAAGGTTTTATCAAGCCCCCCAGGATTCTACGACCCTTTAAAGGAAAACATATTAATTTTTCCGCAGTCTCTCTTCATAAGATGAATTTCCAGAGAGGGAATTTGTTGGTTTGCTCTTCTTGCACTGATTCCAATTTTGCTTGGTCTTTTACAAAAACAGGGCGCCCAAAAATTGACGGCATATTCCAAGGTGGCCAAACCCATGGACGTGTATAATTGTGTCATTACTTCGGATTTTGGGTTCAAAATTGCGTTTAAAAAACCCCAACATCATATGGCCTTTTACTGGCAGCTGGGCAATGCGGAGGGTTTTAAGATCTTTCTGATGTGACCCAAAATCCTTTCCTTTTTTTTGAGGAGGAGGAGGAGGGGAGGAGGAGGAGGAGGAGGAGGAAGAGGGGAATACAAAGGAATACAAGGAAAAAAACAGCAACAGACCGATAGGCCCTTTACAAGGGGACTGTTGTTTTAACTACATACACTAATAATAAAAGAGAGAAAGGATAAAAAATTAAAAGGGGCTCCTCCCCACCCACCCATCCTCCAGCCGAAGGGGCCGGGAAAAAGAAGTGAACCATGCAATATAGAAAAACTGATGGAATTTGTGAGGAAAGTTGAAAGCTGAATCTTGGCTAACTATACTTTTTTGGGGGGGTGGGTTTTTAGTGCTTGATGTGGTCATGTTATGTGTGTTTTGTAATGGTGGAACACGTGTGAAGGTTAAGGGTGGTGCGAAAACCTTGCCTGGCGCTTTTTTGGGGGGCAGCAGTAAATCGGGCCCCAGCTCCGTTAAATCCACTGGGGATTGGTATTTTCCATGTGGGCCGTACACTTCAATGCCCCCGCAGCGGAAACCCCTGGTCCCTTAAATCCCGTGGGGGTCACAAAACTGTCGGCCCCTAACTGAACCACGCCCGTCACAGGTCGAGAGAGTAGTGGTAACCGTTAACTCGGGGCTATCTGGGGGTTTATGGGGTTAAATGTAGTTTTGGTGTAGGCCCAGTGTGGAAGTTCGGGGGTGGTGCGGACCCTTTGCCTGGCGCTTTTTGGGAGGCAGCAGTCAATCGGGCCCCCAGCCCCGTTTCAACCACTGCGGTGTGCACTTTAAAAGTAGGACCCCCGTGCACTTCAATCCCCCCTGCAGCAGTGACCCCTGGTATATAAACCCCATGGTGGTCACTAACGACAGGGCCCTTACTAAACCAAGCCCGCACGGTCAAAGTTGTATATACCGTTTACTGGGGGCTGTCTGAGACGTATGGGGGGGGTTTGTGTAGACGCGATCGAAATCTTTTACGAAATGAAGTAATTTTCAGGGGCCCCGCGAGATAAATTATTATTCCCGAGTAAACAGTGAAAACCGGGGTTTGTTTAAAAAATTTTATCGGCGATTTTTAAATGATTTATTGTATTTGATTTTACTACGTCTGGGCAGCCCTTCCATACGTTTACAACACGGTTTTGTGAAGAAGTACTTTGCTTCGTTCTTTTACAAACCTTTTCCCTGTATTTTAAATCGTTTTTTCTAGTTGAGCGCCCGGGTTGGGTTTGAAAAGATTTCTGGGACTACTTTTCGAAATCCTTGAAATTTTAAAGACTTCGATGAGGTCACCTTTACCTTTCGTTTTTTAGGGGAATAAGTTAAGTTCTTTGAGCCGTTTTTCTTACGTTTATTTCGCATTAGGTATCTTTTTTATTTATCTGCGCTGATTTTTTCTGGGTTAAATTTATGCCCTTTTTTAAAATAAGGTGACCAAACTGCCACAGTTTCTAGAGGGGGCGAACAAGCGATTTAAAAAAGGGTGAGTATAACTTTTTCAGTTTTAAAACAAAAGTTCGCCCTTTAAAAACCCAAACCAATTTATTTGCATTTTTTTAAAAAATCAAAATTTTGGGTTATTCGTTTGAGTTTTTTTCGAGTTATAACGCCTAAATTTTTTCTTTATAACACTTGTTATTTGGGAAAAATCGTTCACAGGGAATTTTTAGGGGTTTTGTTTACCGATATGTTTACATAATTGTAAGGTGAAATTCTTTTCCCCTTTTTTTGACCATTTGTTGGGGTTTTTAAGTGTTTGTATGTTTTGGCGTAAATTCTGTAAGGGCTATTTTTGTGATTTTGTGACAGCAAATTTCGATACCCTGCATTGATTCCCCTCGTCAATGTCTTTATGTATAAAGAACAGGATAGGTCCGAGAACTGATTTTTTGAGGAACACCACTATTTACACTGGTCCATCAGAAGAATTTCCATTTAACCACCCCTTTTTTTCATTGACAGCCGTTTTCTATCCCCAATTTGAAAGGTGGCCTGTTATACCATGTGCTTTTACTTGCTAATGAGACGTTATGAGGAATTTGTCGAACGCTTTTTGAAAATCGAGGAAACTACGTCAACTGCCCTCGTGTGTCGTACATTTTTAATACACTGTTGAAAAATCAAGTAAGTTTGAGAGGGTGAGCGTTTATTTTTTAAAACCATGTGCGGTCTTTGATTATGTCTTTTTTCTAAGAATTAACGATTTTGTTCTTATGATGGATTCCATTTAATTTTTTCCCGCAACGATGTTAAACTGATTGGGCATAGTTTCCGGCTGCGACTTGCTTCCCTTTTTAAAAATGGGTGAATTTGCTGTTTCCATTCGCCCCGGGGAATTTTCCCGGTGAGTAAAAATTTTTAAATAAAAGGAAAATGGTTTTACTATTTCGTTCTTTTTTTCTTTTAATTGCGTGGCGAAATTTTGTCAGGACCGGGGCTTGTTTATCTTCTGTTATTATCGCGAGCAAATGTCACATTTCTGAAAAGGGTTAAAGAGCTGAGGCAAGTCTTTGTTTTGGGTTTTTTGGGGGGGTTTATTTTGCGTGTTTTCCACTGTGAAAATGATGCAAAAAAATTTTTTTAGAGTATCCGCCAAGATACTTATTTTTCTGTGTGTTCGCCATTTTTATTTTCCCAAAGTCCCTTTGGTTTCGTCTTACTTTTTTCCTTTTTTAAAAAGCTGTAAATTCTTTTTGGGTTTGATTTGCTCATTTCGGCAATGTACTTCAAAATTTTCTTGCTTGCTTTAAGGTTTTTCGTATTTCGTCTAATTTTTCGTGATCGCGTTTTTTCGCCTTCATTTTGTTTTTTTGGTTTTTCATATGCACGCTTTTTTGCTGCAAGGCTGCCTTGATTTCGCGGGTCCCCATTTCGGTTAATGTTTTAAAGATCCCTATATCGCATCGGTATTGAGGATTGGTAAATTTAAGTTTCCGGTGAAATTATGCCATGCTAATTTATGTCGTTTCTTTCTGAGATAACATTTCCCAACGGGGGCGTTAAGATTCTTTTAGTTTTTTGAAGTTGCCTTTCGATAAACAAAAACTTTTTCTTTTTTTCGACTTCGGTTGTGTTTCTTGAAAACTGAAAGAAAACGCCCGTGGTCACTGCTACTAAATTCGGATCCGACGTTAACTTATGACAAAATTTTTGTTAGTTGTGAAAATAAAATCTAGAATATTTTTCGCCTCTCGTTGTGATCCACGTGTTTGGATAAAACACTTCTTGGAGATTTGAATAGAGAGTGGCCCCGAATGATTGTAAGCGAGCCGCCCCCCCAAAAGTAAAGGGAATATTAAAATCACCGAATATTACGCTTTCGTTTGAGAACTAATTTCCCAATTTTGTTCAAGAGTTCTTCTCAATTGTATTTTTTTGAGTGGAGGTGATAAACAAGGCCAATTCTACTTTTTTAGAAAGCGATTATTGAACGAAATTACATTACTGTTTCAGTTTCGTGTTTTGATACTACAAGGGGGGGGAAGGCAGGACTTTTAAATAAAACACCTCCCCCTGCTCTTCGTGTCTTTTTGAACTTAAAAAGTTATACCCCTGTTCGCAAATTCAGCCAAAAATTCTATTTGTCGTTCATCCAACTTGAAATTCCGATGATGTCGTATTGTTCTGAATAAACTAGTCCCCTAAATCATGAAATTTTTACGTTTTCTACGGGCATTAAAGTAAAAAGCTTTAATATGGGGTTTGGGGAGTTGGGTTTGAGGGAACTAAATTTTTTGGTGCTTTGATGAACGAGAACTTATATTTCGGGAACTAGAGCTTAGGTTGTTTTTCGGAACCCCTACCTGTGGGGGTTTTTTATTTGTGTTAGTTACCGCGTCATTTAGTACCTCCCAGTCGTGCAGAACAATGAATTTAATGGAAAACCCTTCCATTTAGGAGGAGGAGGAGGAGGAGGAGGGGGAGGAGGAGGGGGAGGAAGGAGGAAGGGGGAAGAGGGGAAAAAAGGGAAAAAGGAAAAAAAAAAAGAAAGGGGAAAAGGAGGAGGAGGTTTTAAAAGGATTTAAAAAAAACACAAACAGCAAAAGACCAATAGGTCCTTACAAGGCGTTGCCCAACTACACTACATAACTAGATAATGAGAGAGAAAGGATAGGAAAGTAGAAGGCTCCTCCCCACCCACCCCTCCCCCCAACCCAAGCGGCCGGGAAATGAAAATGATACCCGCAATATAGAAAAAAATGCATGGGAAATTTGAGGGAAAATTTAAAGCTGAAAACTATGGGTAACTACTATTTTGTGGGGGAGGTTTTGTGCTTTTAATAGGTCGTTAGTGTGTTTTTTAATGGTGGGAACACAGTGTGGGGGTTTAAGGGTGGTGCGGCAGGCTTGCCGGGGCTTTCTTTGGGGGGCACAGTCAAAAGGGCCCCCGCCCTTTAATCCACTGCGGATTGTGTACTTTCCATTGGACCCGTACACTTCAATGCCTCCTGCAGCAGTGACCCCCGGTACCTTAAACCCCATGGTGGTCACTAACGTCAGGACCAAAATGTCCACACCCGACAGGTCGAGAGTAGTAGTGGGAACCGTTAACTCGGGGGGATTGTGTGGGGGGAGGAGGAGGAGGGGAGGAGGAGGAGGAGGGGGAGGGGGAAAAAGGGGGGAGGGGGAGGAGGAGGGGTCGGTCGATTAAAGGGTTTTTAAAATCCTTCCCTTTCTCCTGGGAGCAAAAAAAGGGCAAAAGTGATCACATGCACGGCGCATATCTCGGTCTTTAGAGTATGTAGGGTGAGAGGCAAGTGAGAGATGATGATGATGATGATGATGATGTGTGATGATGAGATGATGATGATGGTGGTGATGGTGGTGGTGTTTTGGTACAAACTAAATGATATCGCTGGTTTTTGTGTGTTAGTTGCAGTGGGGTGACTCAAATAATGATAAAGGGGGTGGCGGTTCGGGGTTGTAGGTACGTGTTACGGTGTTGGGGAAAGAATGGGAGAAAAAGCAGGTGTTCGGGGGGAAGTGACTGTGTTGTAAGGGACGCGATGGTTGTTTGGGGGGCTTATAATGGTGGTGGGGAAGTGATGGGATCTACAGGAATGTGAGAGTCATGGTAGAAATGGGTTGACAGGGTGGGGAGAGTGGAAGGGATAAGTAGATACTTTGTAATAGACACTTTGAAGAACCAAATAAAGGTTATTATATACAAAGCGCACATCCAGGGAGAAATGGTGACTGACCGTGACCGAATGAGGGTCTCAAACTTGGCCGCCCCTCTCCACAGGCCACCCTGCGGGTAGTAGGAAAAGGGCACAAGGAGAATGGGATGGAAGGGAAGAGGGTAGGAAGGGAAGGAGGAAAGGCAAGGAGGGAGAGGGGAGGGAGAGGGGAGGGGAAGGGAAGGGAAGGGAAGGGAAGGGAAGGGAAGGGAAGGGAAGGGAAGGGAAGAGAAGGAAAGGGAAGGGAAGGGAGGGGAAGGGAAGGGCAGCAGATAATGTCCCGGGGCGGCGACTTTAACTCAGATAATTACTCCTCGACTCTCCACCACTTTCTCACCTGCTCCAGAAAACTCACAAGAAATTCAACTCCAGGAGAGCTAAGTTCCGGTAACCCCCCCCCCTCTAAAAAAAGTTGTGATCAAAGGTGAAGTAGACTGTATAACACACACACACACACACACACACACACACACACACACACACACACACACACACACACACACACACACACACACACACACACACACACACACACACACACACACACACACACACACACACACACACACACACACACACACACACACACACACACACACACACACACACACACACACACACACACACACACACACACACACACACACACACACACACACACACACACACACACACACACACACACACACACACACACACACACACACACACACACACACCATACACTTGTAACACTCGACGTCCAGTGAGCCTACCCGTCAAAACAAAACCTCTAGTGACTTCATGGGCAAGGGATCAGTGAGCAGCCTCGGCCCTCAACCCATTACCCGCAGGACGCCCCAGCAGGAAGGAAGGGGAAGAAGGGGGAGAAGGAAGAAGGAAGGAGAAGGAAGGGAAGGAAGGGGGAGGAAGGGCAGGGAAGGAGCAAGGAGCAACAGTAGGTGGTGAGAAGGGGAGCCAGAGTATAGAGTAGCGGTGAGGTTGGTGAGGAGTAACGAAGGAAAGAAGAGTCACACCAACTGGAGCTAAATTGAAGGATAGGAAGAGGTATCAGTGATGAAATAGAGTAAATAAAGAAGAGGAGAAAGACATTAAAGCGTGAGGTAGAGTGAGGAAAGAGAGATATACGTACAGACAAATCAAGAGGGAATAAAATGGATGTGTGTTGAGGTGCTTCAGTGAGAGACAAAGACGTTAAGGGAAACTATAATGGGAAGGAAAGGCTATGCGAGGTTAGTCAAAGAGGATAGGAAAAGGATAAATACTAGTATATCAGAGACAGTGGGAAAGAAGGTGCAGGGATGATGATAAAGGATGCAATAAGGATGAGTGTAGAGGAGAGACGGATGAGAGGGATAAAGAAATAGAGAAACAAAAGGAGAAAGGGAGGAAAAGAAGGTAGGAGGTAGGATAGGTGAGGTAAGAACTGTGGTGAAAAAATACTGTACTTAACAATATAGTGACTATTTTTTTTGTTATGTATGAAGTAGAGTTAATGATCTCTGACATTTATCACCAAAAACTATCGTAGATCATGTAAGATTATCCGTGATGGGAAATTGCATCCAATTAGTGAAATTCAATTAATTCGTATTAAATCAAATCCCTGTCAATCAGGAATGTATTTACTGCACACACACACACACACACACACACATACACACACACACACACACACACACACACACACACTGAGGGTGTGTGGTACGATATATACGGATAGATACGGAGGGTTCTCCGTAGTGTAGGGGAAGCACGCTCGGTTCACAACCGAGAAGTCCGAGTTCGATCCCCTGGCGGAGCGGAAACAGTTGGGCTGTTTCCTTAAATCCCGAGCCCCTGTCCACCCAGCAGTGAATGGGTACCGGGTGTTAGCCGGGGTTTGTGACCTGCTCTCCGGGGTGGTGGCTTCGTGCAAAAATAAGCACTAAGGATGGATGAATGATAAAAATGTTGATATGGAGACGGGGCCATACGAGCGTTGCTCTGACCCTGTAAAATACAACTAGATGAATACAACTAGATGAATACACACACACACACACAAACAAAGATAGGCTAAACACACATAAACGTACATTAATTCAGCAACAAAGTGTCAAGCCTCTCGAGATGGCGATGAGGAGCTCAGAAAAAAAAATCAGTAACAGCAAAAATATTTACATAATTACGGGATGAAAAAGATTCGCATAATAATCAAAAGTTGATTAAGATTAAAGATGATGGATTGAGAGAGAGAGAGGAGAGAGAGAGAGAAGAGAGGAGAGAGAGAGAGAGGAAGAAGAGGAGAGAGAGAGGGAGAGAGAGAGAGAGAGAGAGAGAGAGAGAGAGAGGAGAGAGAGAGAGAGGAGAGGAGAGAGAGAGAGAGGAGAGAGAGAGAGAGAGAGAGAGAGAGAGAGTGAGAGAGAGCAGAGAGAGAGAGAGCTGGAGAGCATGAGAGAGTGAGTGAGACGAGAGGTGAGAGAGGAAGAGGAGTAGAGACACGAGGAAGAGGGAGAGAGGTGAGAAAGAGACGAGCGGAGGCAGGAGAGAGGTGAGAGAGGTCATATCACAGCAGACCCTCACTGAAGACGAAGCATCCTTGAGTGAATAAGCGACGTAACACAGCAGGCTGGCTGAGAACGCGGGCAGTGGAAGCTAGGATCACTATCCTCCTCTCCTTCCTCTCCTCTCTCTCTCTACATCCTCCTCTCCCCCTCTAGCCTACCCTACACCCTGCAAAACCTCCTTTACAAAGTCTGCACCTGCCTCCTACGTCTCCCGGCGAACGCTCGTTACTAGCTGCAACTTTTAAGAGCCAAGATCACGTCTCTGGACACGAGTTTTATTCCCCCGAGGTAGGAATCGTCCCTTCGGTGCTTAAAGGTCGCCGCTATATAACACACACCAGACTATTTCTTTCTCTTCTTTTTATATTTTCCAGGAAGGTTTAAGGGGGATAGGATGTCTTGTTGTTGATGTTCAGTGTGTGCTTTCCAAAATTTTGTCTCTCATGTTTTTAAGGTTTGAGATTCCATCGGCGTTCTTGTTTCTCCTTATAGTATACGCACTTTAGTTGTTGTTGTTGTTGTTGTTGTTGTTGTTGATGTTGTTGTTGCTGGTAATCTACTTATTACTGTTATGTTCCCTTTCCATAGCCTTGTTTTTCACGCCATAGCTCGGGTATTATCAAAGCTGCAAGATTTAGATTGCAAAGGTTAATCTATCGTAAAATATAAGGAAGACATTTAATAGCTTACAGGCCCTAGTGACTTCAAACGTAAAAAGAAAAGAAAAAGAATGCACATTCATCTCTATTTACTTTTTATTTTCTCTCTTAAAAACCACACTTGATATGATTTTGCTTTTTTTCAAGTGATATGTTTCTTTGGAAGTCACCTAGTTTTACATTTCACGCATGGCCGCCGTTACCTTTCACGGGCCTACTCTTACTACGCGGTAAATTTCTCGCGCCATGTTTTAGACCAGGGGTTCCCAAACCTATGGGTAATTACCCACAAGTGGGTAATTTGGATATTTTGTGTGGGTAATGGAAGGCTGAGAAGAAAGACATTCATATATTCTGGACAAATCCAATTGTAAACTATAGAAAGTTAAGACTTTAGAATTGATATTAGGATATCTGATTTATATCATATTTCAGTCTACTATATAATTCATACTTGGTATCTTATAATTTAGAAATTGAAAAAATGTGAGTTAGCAACTCAAAAACTGTGAGTTGGCAACTTTGCCTAAGAAGCCAGACGCTGGTAGCGGTGGCCACGACTGTCGACTCAGCCTCGACTGACTCGTCAGCCGTGTGATCACATTCAACAGTGTACCACCGTTTCTTTACAACAGTCTCTGTAGAAAGCTCATTAAAGGATTTTTTTATTTTATTTGCAGGTGATAACAGTTTTAGAATAGTACTCTTAATTGTGGAAAATACTGTTACCTTGTTTAACTGCAATAATGTATTGTTTAAATTAGTTTTTGTGTTGTTGTCTATTAGTGACAAGTAATTTTTATGTTTGCAGCTCGAAAAACAGTATGCCTAAACGAAAGTACAATGAAGCATTCCTGTCAATGGGGTTCACATACATTATTGATCGGGAAGGCATGGAGAAACCGCAGTGTGTTATTTGCCAGAAGGTTCTCACAAATGAGAGCTTAAAATCAAGTAAGCTTCAAGATCACTGCAGGAAATTACATCCTAAACACAAAAACATGGATGTAGCATTCTGCAAACGAAAGGAAACTGCCCTGAAGATGAACAGAATTGATTCTACTGGATGTTGCTCAAGGCAGTCAACTGCAGCAACTGAAGCATCATATCGTGTTGCACTCCGCATTGCAAAAGAGAGAAAACCGCACACAATCGGAGAAACACTTGTCCTGGCCTGTGCAAAAGAGATAGTAACACTTTTGTGTGGAGAAGAGGTTGGAAAGAAACTTAGCATCCTCTCCTTGTCAAATAACAGAGTACACAGGAGGATCAGTGACATCATCAATGATATTAAATTGTAGGTGGTTGAACAAATCAAGAATAGCCCATTTCCATACTTTGCATTAGCCTTGGATGAGACAATAGATGTGGTTCATTGTGCTCAACTGATAGGATATGTCCGTTATGTCCTCAGTGACGCAGTTAAAGAGGAATTTCTCTTCTACCGAGAACTGAAAGCTACCACAACTGCTAAAGATATTTTTGAAGAGGTTGACTGCTTTTTCACAGAGGAGCGTTTGCCTTGGGAAATGTTATTTGTAGTACAGGGTGGCCACAAAAGGTGGAACCCATTCAATTGACAATAATTCATTAATGAGACATGGTACACTAAAAATGACTATATTACCTGATAGGTGACACAATAACAATAAAAAAAGTCAAGTGGCGAAGTTCCTGCCACATGAGGTGAATTTATTTTTACACATCCTCCAAATGACCACTGTGTCGTCTCCTGGATCCGGGGAGCGAAATGGTTTATCACTGAAGCACTCTTCCTTCTTGATGGCTTTAATTTTGGTGGTGATGGCTTGCTTCAATTCAGCAATGGATTGAGAACGATTCTCGTAGACATGGTCTTTTAAGAACCCCCACAGGTAAAAATTTGTGGGGTTCAAATCTGGTGAATGCGGTCATGGAATGTGATCAGTCGGTCAGGGAAAATCTTGTCCAGCAACTCCATCGTGATGTTTGCTGTATGTGGAGTTGCTCCATCCTGTTGGAGTCATTGTTCATCCTTGTTCACACCACGGCGAGTTCCAAGTCCCCTCCAGAACTTGTTAAGCACTACAATGTAGCGTTCTTTCGTGCCCATTACCGCATTGTTGTCTTCGTCCTCAAACCAGAATGGCCCGATTATGCCGTGTTTCGATATGATATTGCCTCCCAGGCTGTGCATTTGACTGAGTGCAAGGGCCTCTGAAGCACTTCATCTGGGGACTGCGTGCCCCAAAACACATTGTTCCTCTGTTGATATGGCTGGAAAGCATAAAGTGAGCCTCGTCATTAAACCAAACATTGTCGATAAAGTCGGGGTCATCTCTAATCTTCTTGACAAACCACAGGCACATCACAACACGTTTGCGGATGTCAGCTGCTATGAATTGATGTTTGATCTGGATCCTGTATGGGTAAAGCTGAAGGTTCTTGAACAAGATTTTTCGCCAAGTGGAACGGAAAATTCCCAGCTCTTGGCTGCGCCTTCGAGTGGGCTTTTTTGGCCTCATCCCGACCGAATCTATCACGGCACTGACATTTTCTTGAGTTCTCGCAGTCACCTTCGCGCCATTAAGAGGTCTGACACTATTGTTGAGGCTGTAAACTGTTCCCTTGGCTTTAATTTTCTTCACCCATCGACAAATTTGGCTCCTCTGTGGATAGTTGTTGAAGTTAAACATCCTAGTGTATTTTGTTTGTACCGTTTTGAATGATTTTGTCTCTAAATAGGTAGTGACAAGGAACGCTTTTTGCACAGTTGTCCAAAACATTTCTCATTTGATTTCTAATTGTTATGGTCTCCTTAGTTCAAATATGAAACCAAAGAACAAAATCATACATTTTCACAGATTTATTAACCGATAAGTGGGTTCCACCTTTTGTGGCCCACCCTGTATGTACTGACGGTGCTCCCGCTATGATCGGAGCCCAATCTGGATCCAAGGCATTTGTACCGAAGTGTCCAGAAGTAAAATGGACGCATTGTGTTATCCATCGACAAGTACTGGTAACAGAAACCCTACCTCCGGAGCTGAAATAAGTAATGCCAGTTGTTGTGAAAGCCGTGAACTTCATACGCGGAAGAGTTGTGAACCATCGTATATTTCGTGAGTTCTGCAGTGAGATAGGCTCGGAGTTTCAAGCTCTCCTCTTCCACACCGAGGTACGGTGGCTATCAAAAGGCAGAACATTAAACCGTTTCCTTGCACTATGGGAGAGGCGGTAGCAGAGTGGTTAGCGTCTCCGACTGGCGTTCTCGGTAACCCGAGTTCGATCCCCGACGAAAACCAAAACCTTTCTGTACCTTCGAGTGGCCTAAGAACACCCACATGCACTGCCCATAACTCTACCTTCGAATGCGAGTGCATCGGAGGACACAGGGGGGCGGCATGAGCCTCAAATCACAGGCGTCACTATAAAAATCCTGCCTGCGACACCACGGACGAGGGTCAACCATCACAGCAGCCCTCAAGGGAACCTCCAAAGCCTACCATCCGAGCCCTGGGTCACCACTGCCTACAGGCGCTATAGGCGCAGATGTAAAAAAACTAAAAAAAAAAAACAAAAAAATATAGAACGTGAGGAGAATATAACACTTCTTGGAAGAGAAGCAGCAAAGTGACCTAGCCAATATGATTGGAGTTAATTCTTGCATTACAAAAGTATGTTACTTGGCTGACATATTCTCAGAACTGAATAATCTTAATCTTTCTTTCCAAGGAGACATCAAGTGCTCTATTGACCTTTACGAGAAGCTGTGTGCATTCCATGTGAAAATTATCCTCTGGAAAAGAAGAGTCATTAAGGAAAATCTGGTGATGTTTAATGAACTGAACAATATTCTTAGGGAGAAAAATGTGAAGTACACATTCAAAGACAGTATTCTTAGTCATCTTACTGCTATGGATACCGCTCCAGAGAAATACTTTCAAGTAGACTTAGATCCTGGCCACTATGCATGGATTCGACAACCATTCATGGTTCCTTGTAGCTGCATAGAACATGCAGACCCTGCAAAGGAATGTTTCTTGGAACTGAAAAGTGATTCGACGCTCAGAATGCAATTTCAGGAACTGATTATCGCAAATTTCTGGATCGCTATTTTGCCAGAATATCCTCTTCTGGCCAATAGTGCTTTGCGCCAATAACTTCCATTCAGCACTACATATCGTTGCGAAGCATGCTTCTCCTCACTCTTAGTTGCCAAAACAAGGCTGCGCAACAGACTGTGTGTGGAGAATGATCTTAGATGTGCTCTGTCAAACACATCATCAAGGATAACAGACCTCGTAGCCAAGATGCAGTCACAAGCTTTTTGGTAGTCTCAGCATTTTCATTATTATTCATTGCTGACTGTTATATAAGCAGAAAAAAAAACATCAAGCCTTCAGCATGCCATTTTTTTAATAACTTTTATCTATATACTATCTATATCTATATCCTACTTACACTTGATGATGTGGGTAACACAACTTTGAATAAGTCAGTAAATGGGTAATGAAAAGAAAAAGGTTGGGAACCACTGTTTTAGACCATTGCACAGGACAGAAAAGGTACAAGGCAGGAAGTTGGCAAGTAAAATTAATGAAATCTCGTGGTGGCTGCCGGAACGAGGCCTGCAGTGTGTGTGGAATGCTGTGAAAACCTCTGGGCATGTGAACCGCGATTACAGCAGCAGCAGCAGCAGCACCATCAGGTCAAACATAACAGTAGCAAGAACATAAGAACATAAGAACATTAGAAAATAAGGAAGATACAAGAGGCCGCGAGACCTACACGTGGTAGTTCCTGTTACTTAACACTACCTACATTCACCAGTCATGAATTTATCCTTCTTTTAAAGCTCCCTATTGACTCCGTACTGACCACCTGGCGACTGAGTCCATTCCAATCATTTAACACCCTATTTGTGAACCAGTTTTTCCCCATTTACTTTTTAAATCTACGTTTTTCCATCTTGTATGAGCACGGTATCACTTCGTCAGCACTAGAAAACTTGGCCTCCCACCTTTAATTACACATGCACCACTACACAATACGTGGAACTAATTACTGCTAGCACACGTTGCCCGTTTGGAGCATTTCAATGTATATTTTGTGGTTTGTTTGTTGGTTTCTGGTCCAGGAGCTCCAAAGCCTCTCAATTTTGTATTACCAAAATTTTTAAATTCAACCATAAAGGTGGCGGTAATTTTCCTGATTTAGGTCGGCAAAAAACAAAGGGAGGGATAAGAAGCAAGAAAAATACGCGTGTTTTGTATAGCACATATTAACAACGGAAATAATAACTAAATTATAACATAATTAAAGGTTATTAGTGACCGAAACTCTACCAGTACCTCTAACACCACCACTACAACCCACCACCAACTCTACCACTAAAGGCCCCCATCCACGGTACGATTGGTCGTATGATCTGATCCGACAGACCTGATCCGATGGATTTCCTACCACCCACTAACGATCCGACCGCACCTCAAGACCAGTTCAGTTGGTGATAGAAACGGTGGAGAGT
>JACEEZ010024396.1:5000-60000 GCA_016584305.1 Chionoecetes opilio | reverse complement strand
CCGTCACACAAACCAGGTTATAATGCACCACCGCCACGCTGCTCTGTTGCCCTGTCCATTTCACGGAGATGGAATAACACCACTTCGATGCCCCCGTGACCTTGCCCTGTTTTGAGGGAGCCTTTGGTGCTTTATGTGTTTACAAGAAGGGCGTGTGTCGGACAGTTGGGCAGGAGACAGCAAGGGAGGCCACAGGGGGACAGGTAAATCGTCACCTGGCCCAGTTTGTATTGCTGCAGGGTCCCTTAACGTGCTTGTTTTCAGGTTTGCCTCAGAGCGAGAACCACAAGGAGGAAGCAGCGCAGAGGGCGAGGAAGGAAGCTTGCGTTGTGTCCTCCCAGAGTGGTGCGAGGAAAATTCAAGTCATGATTGTTTTTTAAACTTGAGCTTCTGCACGGAGGAGGAAAACCCAGTGCGAGGATCCCCAGCTGCGGTGAGACGGCATGATGGACGGCGTTAGTGTACGTCGGGGAATGCTGAAACGTTCGCTGTGGTGTAGTGAGGGTGCGGGGATTCCTGTGTCTTACGCTGGGGGCAATATTATAGATGGTGTTGGTGCGAGTGTAATTCTAACTTTCTTTTACCTCTTTTCCCTCTCTTTTCTCTCTTTTCTCCCCTCTCTCTCTCTTCTCTCTCCCTTCTCTCTCTCTCTCTCTCTTCTCCTCTCCTCTCTCTCTCTCTCTCCTCTTCTCTCTCCCTCTCTCTCTCTCTCTCTCTCTTCTCCCTTCTCTCTTCTCTCCCCTCTCTCTCTCTTCTCTCTCTCTCTTCTCCCCTCTCTCTCTCTCTCTCTCTTCCCCTTCTTCTCTCTCTCTCTCTCTCTCTCTCTCTCTCTTCCTCTCTCTCTCTCTCCCCTTTCTCTCCTCTCTCCCTCTCTCCTCTCTCTCTCTCTCTCTCTCTCTCTCTCTCTCTCCCCTCTCTCTCTCTCTCTTCCCCTTTTCTCTCTCTCTTCCTCTCTCTCTCCTCTTCTCTCTCTCTCCCCCTCTCTCCTCTCTCTCCCCTCTCTCTCTCTCTCCTCTCTCTCGCCCTTTTTTTTCCTCCTTTTTCCCCTTTCTCTCTCTTTCCTTCCCTCTTTTTTTTCTCTCCTTTCTTTGGTTTTCCTTCTTTTAAACTTTTGTCTTTTTTTAAAGTTTTAAAAATTTGGGGTACGGGGGGGGCCGGGGGAGGGGGCCGTTGGTAAAACCCATATTGGGGAAACAGTGGGGGGGAAACAATTTTTCCATAAATGTCTTTTTTAAAAGGGGGGGGGAATTACTTGTGGGAAAGGGGGGGGTTAAAACGTATGTGTGGGGGAAAAGGGGGGACTGTAGTGTGTAGGGGAAAGGGAAAGGACTGTAGTGTGGGGGGAAAAAGGGGACTTTTAGTGTGTGGGGAAAAGGGGGGCCCTTTTAGGTTTAGGGAAAGGGGGACGTAGTGTGAAAGGGGGGGGAACTGTAGTGGAAAGGGGGAGGGGGGGACTTTTAGTTTTTGGGGAAAAACCCCCTGTATTTTTGTGGGAAAAAAAGGGGGACTGAAATGTGTGGGGGAAGGGGACGGGTAGTGTGAGGGAAAGGGAGGGAATGTTAAGTGGGTAGGGGGACTGTAGTTGTGGGGGGAAGGGGGACGTAGTGGGGGGGGAAAGGGGGGGCGGGTAGTGGGGTAGGGGGGGGAGGACTGTAGTGTGTGGGGGAAAAGGGGAAACGTATGTGTGGAAAAAAGGGGGCCCCGTCGTGTGTAGGGGAAGGGGACTGTAGGTGTAGGGAAGGGGAAGGAAACTGAAAGTGTGTAGGGGAGGGGGACGGTAGTGTGTAGGGGGGGGGGACGTATTTTGGTGGGGGGAAAAGGGACTGTAGTGTTTAGGGGAAGGGGGACTGAAATGGGGTGGGGGAAAGGGGGGACTGTGTGTTTAGGGGGGGGGGAGATTTTAAGGGGGGGGTTTGTGTTAGGGGGGGGGGGGACTGTAGTGTGTGGGGGGAAGGGGGACTGAAATGGTGGGGGGAAGGGGGAAACTGTATTGTGAAAGGGGGGGGTACTGTGTGGGGTAGGGGAAGGGGACTGTAGTGTGTGGGGGGAAAGGGGTCCTGTATGTGTAGGGGGGGGACGTAGTGTTGGGGAAAGGGGACTGTAGGTGTAGGGGGGGGGGGCCCGTAGTGTTTAAAAAAGGTTTTGGGGGGGGACTGTAGTGGTGGGGGAAGGGGGACTGTAATTTGTGGGGGAAAAGGGGGGACTGTATTGTGAAAGGGGAAGGGGACTGAAATGTTTGGGGGAAAAGGGGGACTGTAGTGTGTGGGGAAAGGGGGTCTGTAGTGTTTTGGGAAAAGGGGGGGACTGAAAGGTGTAGGGGAAGTGGGGACTGAAATTTGTGTGGGTGGGGGGAGGACTGTGGTTTTGTGGGGAAGGGGACTGTAGTGTGTAGGGGGGGGGGGGACTGTAGTGTGTGGGGGAAGGGGGGACTTTTAGTTTAGGGAAGGGGGGGGTAGTTTGTTGGGGGAAGGGGGGGGGTGAAAATTTTGGTGGGGGAAGGGGGAATGTTTTGTGGGGGGAGGGGGCTGTTGTTAGGGGGGGGGCGTAGTTGTGGGAAGGGGACGTAGTGTGAAAGGGGAAGGGGGAACTGAAAGGTGTGGGGAAAAGGGGGACTGTAGTGTGTGGGGGAAGGGGGTTTCTGTAGTGGTGGGGGAAAAGGGGGGCTGTGTGTGTGGGGGAAAGGGGGACGTAGTTTTGTAGGTGGAGGGGGGGGGGGGAAACCCTGGGGGTTGTAGGGGGGTACTGAAAGTGTGTGGGGGAAAGGGGGGACGTAGTTTTTTAAAAAAGGGGGGACTGAAAGTGTTTTAGGGGGGGGTTGAAATTTTGAGGGGAGGGGGGTGTTGTGTGGGGGAAGGGGGGGAATGTTTTTTGGTTTTGGGGGGGAGGGGGACTGTATGGTGGGGGAAGGGGATTGTAGTGGTAGGGGAAGGGGACTGTGGTGTAGGGGAAAAGGGTACGAAAGGGGTGTAGGTGGGGGGAGGATTTTAGTGTTTTGGGGGAAGGGGGATTTGTAGTGTGTAGGGGGGGGGGAACTTAGGGGGTGTGGGGAAGGGGGACTTTTGGGTGTGGTGGGGGGGTTGGGAGGGGGGGGTATTAGTGTGTGGGGGGGGGGGAACTGTTGTGTGGGGGAAGGGGACTGTGGGGTGTAGGGGAAGGGGGACTTAGGGGTGTGGGGAAAGGGGGTACTTGTTGTGGTAGGTGGGGGGAATGGGGAAAGGGTTCATTGTGTGGGGGAAAGGGGGGGACTGTAGTGTGTAGGGGGGGGGGACGAAATGTGTAGGGGAAGGGGATTGTTGTGTGGGGGGAAGGGGGACTGATTTGAGGGGGAAAAGGGTAGGGTTGTGTGTGGTGGGGGGGGACTTTTAGTGGTAGGGGAAGGGGGACTGTGTTGTGGGGCAGGGGTACTTAGTGTGGGGGGAAAGGGTATGTGGGAAAGGTGGAGGGAGGCCCTTAGTGTGTGGGGAAAGGGGGTACTGTAGGTGAAAGGGGAGGGGGACTGTATTGTTTTTAGGGGAAAGGGGGACTGGTGTGTAGGGAAAAAAAAAGGGGGGACTGTAGGTGTGGGGGAAAGGGGGACTGTAGTGTGTAGGGGAAAGGGGGATTGTAGTGTGTAGGGGGGGGGGAATTGGGTGTTTGGGGGAAAGGGGGGACTGAAAATTTGTGTAGGGGGAGGGGGACGAAAGGGTGTGGGGGAAAGGGGAAGGGGGAAAGGTGTGGGGGGAGGGGACTGAGTTTGGGGGGGGAACTTTTGTGTGTGTTGGGGGGGCCCCTGATTTTGTGGGGGAAGGGGGGACTGTAGTTTTAGGGGGAGGGATACTTTAGTGTTTAGGGGAAGGGGGACTGTAGTGTGGGGGGGAAAAGGGGGACGTAGTGTTGGGAAAAAAGGGGTACTGTAGTGTGGGGGGGAAAGGGGGAAAACATTGTGGGGGGGAAAGGGGGGGGACGGTAGTGGGGGTGGGGGAAGGGGGTTTATGTAGTGTGTAGGGGAAAGGGGGGGACTGTATTTGTGTAGGGGAAGGGGATTGTAGGGGTAGGGGGGGGATATTTGTAGTGTTTGGGGAAGGGGGTACTGTAGTGGGGTAGGGGAAAGGGGACTGTGGGGTGTGGGGGAAGGGGGTACTGTATTGTGTGGGGGGGGGGGGTTTGTAGTTTTGGGGGGGAGGGAGGACGGGTAGTGGGGGGGGGAAAGGGGGTTTACTGTAGTGTGTGGGGGAAAGGGGGACTGAAATGTTTTGGGGGAAAGGGGTTTTTTTAATGTGTGGGGGAAAGGGGTACTGTAGGGGAGGGAAGGGGGGACGGGTAGTGTGAAAGGAAAAGGGGGGACTGTGTGGGGTAGGGGGGGGGGGCTTAGTTGGGGGGGAAAGGGGGGGACTGTAGTGTGTAGGGGAAGGGTACTTTAGTGGGGTGGGGAAGGGGACTGTAGTGGGGTGGGGGAAGGGGGACTGTAGGGGTTTTAGGGGGGGGGGACTGTAGTGTGTAGGGGGGGGGGGACTTTTATGTGTGGGGAAAGGGGGGACTGTTGTGGGGGGGGGGGACTGTAGGTGTGGGGGGGGGGGGCTGTAGTGGTAGGGGAAGGGGGACTGTAGGGGTGGGGGGAAGGGGGGACGGTAGTGGGGAGGGGAAGGGGCTGTAGTGGGGGGTAGGGGAAGGGGTTTTCCCTTGTATTGTGGGGGAAAGGGGGGGGGAACTGTATTTGTGGGGGAAAAGGGGTACTGTAGTGTGTGGGGGAAAAGGGGGGGTTTGTGTGTAAGGGGAAGGGGGCCCCGTATTTGGGAAAGGGGAAAAGGGGGAACTGTAGGTGTGGGGGAAAGGGGGGAACGTATTTTGTGGGGGAAAGGGGGTGTAGTGGGGGGGGGGGGAAAGGGGGACTTAGGGTTGGGGGGAGGGGGACTGTAGTGTGTGGGGAAAAAGGGGGACTGTAGTGTGAAAGGGGAAAGGGGACGGGTTTTTGTGAAAGGAAAAAGGGGGACGGTAGTGGTGGGGGAAAGGGACTGAAATTTGTAGGGAAGGGGGGACTGTAGGTTAGGGGAAGGGGGGTAGTGTGTGGGGGGGGGGGGGTGTAGGGGTAGGGGGGGGGGGTTACTGTGGTGGGGTGGGAAAAAGGGGGGAACTTTTAAAAAGGGTGGGGGAAGGGGGACTGAAATTTTTGTGGGGAAAAGGGTACTGAGTTTGTGGGGGAAAAGGGGGAATTTTTGTGGGGGAAAAAGGGGATGTCCGTGTTTTTGGGGGGGGGGGGACTGTATTTTGTGGGGGAAAGGGGGGACTGTAGTGTGTGGGGAAAGGGGACTGTGTGTGTAGGGGGGGGGGGGGATTTAGTGGTGGGGGGAAAGGGGGGGGGACTGTAGTTTTTGGGGGAAAAGGGGGCTGTTGTGTGTAGGGAAAGGGGTTTATTGGTGGGGAAAAACGGACTGTATTGTTTTGGGGGGGGGGGACTGTGGGTTGTAGGGGGGGGGGGACTGTAGTGTGTAGGGGGGAAAAGGGAATGAAATTGTGGGGGGGAAGGGGGATTGTAGTGTGTGGGGGAAAAGGGGGACTGTAGTGTGTAGGGGAAGGGGGACTGTAGTTTTGGAAAGGGGGGGGGGACTGTATTTGTAGGGGGGGGGGGACTTATTGGGGTAGGGGGGGGGGGACTTATTTTTTGTGGGGGTTTAAAAAGGGGGACTGTAGTGGTAGGGGAAAGGGTACTGAAATTTTTGGGAAGGGGGACTGTAGGGGTGGGGGAAGGGGGCGGTAGTTGTGGGGAAAGGGGCGGGTGGGTGTGGGGAAAAGGGAAACTGTAGTATGTGGGGGAAAGGGACTTTTGTGTGAAAGGGGGGGGGTTTTTGTATGGGGTGGGGAAAAGGGGGACTGTAGGGTGTGGGGGAAGGGGGACTGTAGTGTGAAAAGGGAATGGGGACTGTAGTGTGTAGGGGGGGGGGGAACTGAAATGGGGTGGGAAAAAGGGGGGATTTTTGGGGTGTAGGGGAAAGGGGACTGTAGTATTTGGGGGAAAGGGGGTACTTTTAGTGTGTGGGGGAAAGGGGGACTGTAGTTGTGGGGGGAAGGGGGTTTTTTTTCTTTTTGGGGTTAAAGGGAAAAATTTTTTTTTTAAAAGGGAAAACCCCCTGTTTTTTTAAAATTTTTTCCCTTATTTGGGGAAACTTTATTTTATTTTTTTTGGGGAAAACTGTATGGTAGGGGAAGGGGAACGGGTATTTTTTTTTGGGGAATTTATTTTTTTTTTTTAAAAGGGGAACTTATTATTAAAAAATTTTGTATTTAAATTTATTTAGTTTTTAAAGGGGGACTTATTTAAAATTTTTTAAAGTTTAAAAACTTATTTTTAAAACTTGTTTTAAACTGTTTTTTAAAAACTTATTTTTTTTTTAAAAATTTACTTTTTTTGTTTTATTTAAAACTTATGTGTAAATTTTACTGTAGTGTGTGGGGGGGGGGGAAATTTAGTATGTAGGGGGGGGGGGAAAACTGTAGTGTGAGGGGAAGGGGTCTTTTAGTGGGGGTGGGAGGCGGGACTGTCGTTTTGTAGGGGGGGGGGACTGTATTTGTAGGTGGGGGGGAGGACTGTAGTGGTGGGGTTTTAAAAGGGGGGTACTGTAGTGTTGGGGGAAGGGGAGTGTAGTGTGTAGGGGAAGGGGTACGTGTGGGTGGGTGGAGGGAGAACTGAAAGTGTGTAGGGGAAGGGGTACTGTATTTGTAGGGGAAGGGGGACTGTAGTATGTAGGGGAAGCGGGACTGTAGGGGTGTGGGGGAAGGGGGGAAACTGTAGTGTGTAGGTGGGGGGAGGACTGAGTTTTGGGGGGGAAAGGGGGGGACTGTAAAAGTGTAGGGGATGGGGGACTTTATGTGTGGGGGAAAGGGGGACTGTATGTGTGGGGGAAGGGGGTTTGTAGTGTAAAGGGGGAAAAGGGGACTGTAGTGTTTTAGGTGGTGGGAAGACTGTATTTGTGTGGGGGAAGGGGGACTGTAATGTGGGGGGAAGGGGGGTTACTGTGGGGTTTGGGGGAAAAAAGGGTACTCCCACTGTGTAGGTGGAGGGGGGGACTGTAGTTTTGGTAGGGGAAGGGGGATATAATGTTTTGGGGGAAGGGGTACGGTAGGGGGTTTTAGGGGGGGGGGTTTACTGTAAAAATGGGGGGAAAGGGTACTGTGGGTGGTGGGGGAAAAGGAGTTTGTAATGTGAAAGGGGAAAAGGGGGTTTTGTAGTATTTTGGGGAGAAGGGGGCCCTGTAGTGTGTAGGTGGAGGAGGACTGTAGTGTGAAAGGGGAAGGGGGGATTGAAAATGTGTAGGGGAAGGGGTATTTTAGTGTGTGGGGGAAAGGGGTTTTACTGTAGTGGAAAGGGGAAGGGGGGACTTAATGTGTGGGGAAAGGGGGTACTTTAGTTGCAGGGGAGGAGTAATGTATTGTGTGGGGGAAGGGGGGACTTTTTGGGTGTAGGGGGGGGGGGACTGTAGGGGTGGGGGGAAGGGGTCTGAAGGGGTAGGGGGGGGGGGGGGACTGTAGTGTGTAGGGGGAGGGAGGACTGGGTGTGAAAGGGGAAAGGGGGGGTACTTTTAGTGGGTGGGGGAAAGGGGGGGACTTAGTGGGTGGGGGAAAGGGGTTTACTGTAGTGTGTAGGGGGAGGGGGACTGTAGTGGGTAGGGGAAGGGGGACTGTAGGTGTGGGGGAAAAGGGGTATTTGTGTGGTAGGGGGGGAGGACTGTAGTGTTTTGGGGGGAGGGAGGACTGGAGTGTAAAGGGGAAGGGGTACGGGTAGTGTTTTGGGGGAAAAGGGGGACTGTAGGGTTGGGGAGAGGGGGGATTTGAAATTGTGTAGAGGAAGGGGGGCGGGAGGGGTTTTAGGGGGGAGGACTGTTTTGATGGGGGAAGGGGGCTGTAGTGATAAGGGGGGGGGGGGGACTGAAATGTGTGGGGGAAAAGGGGTACGTAGTGTGTGGGGGAAAAGAGCACTGTATGTTGGGGAAAAAAAGGGGGACTGTTTTGGTGTAGGGGAAAGGGGGTATGAAAGGGGTGTAAGGGAAGGGGGACTGTAGGTGGGGGGAAAGGAGAAATGTGTGGGGGTGGGGGGAAGGGGGACGGGAGGTGTGGGGGAAGGGGGACTGTAGTTTTGTAGGGAAGGGGTATGTAGGGGTTGGGGGGAAGGGGGGAACTGTTGGTTTGGGGGAAGGGGGACTGTAGTGTGTAGGGGAAGGGGTACTGTAGTGTGTGGGGGGAAACGGGGTTAGTGTGTGGGGGAAGGGGGGATTTTGGTGTGGGGGAGGGGGACTGTAGTGGTAGGGGAAGGGGGTGTGTGGGGTGAGGGGGGGGGTTTGGGGAGTGTGTGGGAAAAAGGGGGGGGACTATAGGTGGTGGGGAAGGGGGACTGTAGTGGTAGGGGAAAAGGGGGGGACAAATAGGTGAAAGGGGAAAAGGGGGATTTAAATTGGGGTGGGGGGAAGGGGAAACTGAAAAGGGTGGGGGATTGGGGACGTAGTGTTTTAAATGGGAAGGGTACGTAGTGGTGGGGGAAGGGGGCTGAGTGTGTGGGGGAAGGGGGACGTAGTGGGTGGTGGGGGGAGGACTGGGGGGTATAGGGGAAGGGACTGTATTGGTAGGGGAAAAGGTGGACTGGGGTGTAGGGGAAGGGGAAATGTTGGGTGTAGGTGGAGGAGGACTGTAGGTGAAAGGGGGAAGGGGTACGTAGGGGTGTAGGGGAAGAGGGACTGTAGTGTTGGGGGAAGGGGGACTGAAATGGGGTAGGTGGAGGGGGGGACTGTAGTAGTGGTAGGGGAAGGGGGCCCTGTAGTGTTTGGGGGAAAGGGGGACGTAGGGTGTGGTGGGGGAACTGTAGTGTTTAGGAGAAGGGGGACTGTAATGGTAGGGAAAGGGGTACAAATGTGTGTAGGGGGGAGGGAGGACTGTAGTGTGTAGGGGGGGGGGGAAATTTGTAGTTTGTGGGGGAGGGGAAACTGTAGGGGTGGAGGGGGGGGGGGATTATGGGTAGGGGAGGGGTTTTTGAAAGTGGGTGGGGGGAAGGGGGACTGTAATGTGAGGGAAAAGGGGGACTGTGTGTGTGGGGGAAGGGGGACTGAAAGGGGTGTAGGGAGGGGAGGACTGTAATGTGTAGGGGAAGGGGGACTGTATGTGTGGGGGAAGGGGTACTTTAGTGTGTAGGGGAAGGGGGACTGTAGTGTGTAGGGGAAGGGGTACTGTAGTTTTAAAGGGGAAGGGGGCTGTAGTGTTTAAAAGGGGAAAGGGGGGACTGAAAGTGTGTAGGGGTGGGGGTACTGTAGTGTGGGGGGGGAAAAGGGGGCTGTAGGGGTGTAGGGGAAGGGGTAGTGTAGTGTGTAGGGGAAGGGGAACTGTAGTGTTAGGGGGGGAAGGGAGGCCCTGAAATTTTTGTAGGGAAAGGGGGTAAGTAATGTGTAGGGGAAGGGGGACTGAAAGTGTGTAGGGGAAGGGGGACGTAGTGTGTAGGGGAAGGGGGCTGTAGTTTAAAAGGGAAAAAGTGGACGTGTTTTGTAGGTTTTTGGGAAGACTGTAGTGTGTAGGGAAGGGGGGACGTAATGGGGGAGGGGAAGGGGTATGTGTGGTGGGGGAAAGGGGTATTTTAGGTGTAGGTGGAGGGAGGACTGTAGTGTGTGGGGGAAGGGGGACAAATAATGTGTAGGGAAAAGGGGGTATTTGTAGGGGTGTGGGGGGAAGGGGGCTGAAATTTGTGTGGGGGAAGGGGACTGTGTTGTAGGGGAAGGGGGCCCTTTTTAAAATGTGTGGGGGAAGGGGGATCAAATGTGTAGGGGAAGGGGAAAACTTTTTATTTTTGTTTTTGGGGGGGAAAAGGGGGGAACTGTAATGGGGGGGAAGGGGTACTTAAGTGTTTTAGGGGAAAGGGGACGTAAGTGTGTGGGGGAAAGGGGAAAATGTGTGTGTGGGGGTAGGGTACTGTTTGTGTGGGGGGAAGGGGGACTGTTTGTGTGGGGAAGGGGTACTGTAGGGGTGTAGGGGGGAAGGGGGACTTTTAGTAAATTGGGGGAAAGGGGGACTGTATTTGGGAAGGGGGTTTAGGGGAAACTGTAGTGTGAAAGGGGAAGGGGGACTGAAAGTAAATGGGGGAAAGGGGGCCCGCAGTGGGTTGGGCGAAGGGGTACGATTGTGGTGGGGGAAAGGGGGGGCCCGGTAGTGTGTAGGGGAAGGGGTACTGTAGTGTGAAAAGGGAAGGGGGGACTGTAGTGTTTAGGGGAAGGGGTATGTATGTGTGGGGGGAAAGGAATAATTTACTGTTTGGGGGAAGGGGGACTTTTAAGTGTGTAAGGAAGGGGGACTTTTAGTGGGGTGGGGGAAGGGGTACTGTAGTGTTTGGGGTGGAGGGGGGAACTGTAGTGTGGGGGGGGGGGGGAGGGAGGACTTTATGTGTGGGGAAGGGGTTTTAGTTTTTTTAAGGGGGGGGGGTATTGTAGGGGTGGGGGAAGGGTAACTGTGGGTGTGTAGGGAAGAGGTAGTAGGGGTTAGGGGGGGGAGGACTCTAGTGTGTAGGGGGGGGGGTTTACTGTAGTGTTGGGGGGGAGGGGGACTGTGTGGGTAGGGGGGGGGAAAGGGACTGTAGTGGTGGGGGAAGGGGGTTTCTCTAGGTTTGGGGGAAGGGGAAGTACTGTATGTGTAGGGGAGGGGGGGAAAGGGTTTATGGGGAAAGGAGGACTGAAAATTTTTTTGTTTTTTTTTTTTTGGGGGGGGGGAAGGGGGTTTGTTTGTGTGGGGGAAGGGGGGTCCCAGTAGTGTGGGGGGGAAAAAGGGGGCCGTAGGGGTTGTAGGGGAAGGGGTATGAAAGTGTGTAGGGAAAGGGGGGTACTGTTTTGTGTGGGGGAAGGGGGGCCCTTTTTATTTGTGTGGGGGAAGGGGGTACTGAAATTTGTGTGGGGGAAGGGTACTGTTTTTTGCGGTTTGAGGATAGGGGTGAAAAATTCATTTTGCTTTGTTGTCTTTTCCTTTTGTTAAAAAAAAAAAGATTAGAGAGAGCGAGGGGCTGGGGAACATGTGGTAAAGGGAAACAAAAAAGCTGTGTGTGGTGGTGGTGTGGGGGGGGTGTGTGTGTGTGTATTTGGGGTGTGTGTGTTTGTTTTGTGTGTGTGTGTGTGTGTTGTGGGGTGGGTGTGTGGTGTGTGTGTGTGTGGTGGGGGGGGGGGTTGTGTGGTGTTTGTTTTTACAGAAACATAAAGCTATACTCGTGTGGTCACTTTCCAACTAAATATATTTTTTTAAATTTTTTTTCCCTTTTAAATTGAAATAACATTTGCCCATTCATAAACCTTCCTATTTTTAAAACTTCAAAAAATTTTCTTTCTAAAAATCAAGCAGGGGTTACCTGCACAGGGGGCGTGAGAGAGGCAGTGGTGTGCAATGTGCTGTGAAGATACCGCTATCGGCTCACGGGGTCCCGAGGCCCCAAAAAAGACCGTTTTTTATGTTCCCAAAGTACACTTTATGCAGAGTAACCGCCTTATTTCCCGCACGCAAGGCACGGCAACCCAAGAGTTATCTGTAAGTTTTTAATTTTGTTCCGGGGGTCGCTGGGGGGTAGGGTTTTTAAATTTTTTTTTATTTTTTTTATGTTTTTTTTATTGTGTATTATTTTTTTTTTTTGATGTTGGATTGTTTTTTTTTTGTTTTTTGCATGAAAATATGTAAATTTTTTTTTTTTTTTTTTTTTAAAGGGTTTTTTTTTATTATTTTTTTTCCTATTTTTTTTTAGTTTTTTTCAGTGCGGTTTGGGCACAATTAATCCCAAAATTCGTTAAATTTTTGATGAATGTAAAAAAAAAACCCCTTATTTTTAGTGGATTATGTGCCAAAAAATTTTTTAATGGGTTTTCTGTGGTGCATTACGGTGTAAATTTTTTTGGGCATGGAGAAAACAAAGAAAAAATTTATGGAGGGAATGAAAAAAAAAAATAATTTTCCACCAAATATACAGTTACATTTTTTTACGCATTATATCAAAAGTTTTTTTCAGGGGCCCGGCAAAGGCTAATAGCGCATCATAAATGTTTATATTGCGATCAAACGAGCACGTTGTGTCCTTTTTTATTCCCGAAAAAACCCCATGCTCCTTTTCCCTTGAAAACAATTTTAAAGCGGATAAAACAACGTTTTTTTTGATTCCCCCTTTTTCAATTTTAAATTTGTCCATCAAAAGGGGAGAGCTGGAGCCGGACCTTTAAAGGAAAAACGTCCCCCCCCAGGGCCCCTGGGTGGGGGGACGCACGCAAAGTTTTGCACGCACACCCCCGCGAACCGCCCCCACCCCACACATACACACACACCCCACACACACACACACACACCACACCACACACACACCCCACCCCATAAAAACACCCCACACACACACACACATACACCACACACACACACACACAACAACACACACACACAAAACACACCACACACCCCAATTTCAAAAGGGAAATGGATAATAGTAGATTTGGAGACGGGGGGAGTACGAGCATAAACACCCTTTTCCTGTTCCCACAACCCAGGGAAATACCAAATGGGAAATAAAACAACATACAACACACACCCCACACACACCACCTTTACCACACATCCCTACAAATACAAAAACAAAAACCCCCACACACACACATAAACCCCCCCCACCACACGAACACACACCAAAAAACACACACAAAACACACCCACCATACACCCAAAAAAACACACACACACACACACAACCAACACACACCACAGCACGCACCCGCACGAGCAACACACAGCCCACAAAAATAAAATAAAGGTAGAAAAAAAATCCTTTTTGGAAAAAGTTGCCAGACACACGCTTCGAGTATTTTGTTACGAGCACTAGCTTCTAAAAATTATTGAAATATTATTACGATATTTTTTGGAGTAAAACATTAACTTGTATTTCCATGATGGATAATCATTCCATTTACGAATATGTATCAGAGGATATTTCTGTTCAAGGTAAACTTATCAAAAACTCCACATTTATATATTTCATCCTCAAAACTAATAGACATCGATGCATTTTTAAGAATAACGATAAAGATTTGAAGCAACTTCACAACGTAAAGAACAATACATTTTCTACGAGGTGAAATCAATAGACATCGATTAATTTTTTAAGATCGTTTCAAGAATTACGATAGATTAAAAAATAACAACACAACGTAAACAAAACCAGGCTTTCCCGTAGCAAACTGCAAAAAAATATGATGCGTGGAATAAGATTTTTGCAAACCCGGTCACTCCACCACACCTGGCGGCAAAATAGCAGGCAGGTATACGGTCACTAGGCACAGGTAAGCAATTCCCCACTTCCCCATCCCCTTCCCCTTCCACAGGTAAGCAGCTCCTCCTTCCCCTCCTCCCCCTTCTTCTCCTCCTCCCTTCCACAGGTAAGCAACTTCCCCCTTCCTCCTCTCCCCATAAGCAACAAACGTCACAGGACTCTGAAGCAGAATACTATGTTTATTTATGGTGCGTTTCACATTTATCCAAAATTATCTAGAGTTGGTCGGTCTTTGCCTAGAAGCAGACGAAGATGATATACAGGACGCGTGGCCCATATTTCACCTGCTTTTATGAGTTTCTAGCCCTGCAATCGCCCTACTTTAAATATTGTTCTAGTTTATATGTGTTTCTAGTCATGCAATCGCCTCTACTCAAAACCTTTTTCTATTTTATATGTGTTTCTAGCCATGCAATCGCCTCTTTCAAACTTTTTCTACCTTATATGTGTTTTTGGCCATGCAATCGCTTCTACTATAAAACTTCTAGTCATGCAATCGCTTCTACTATAAAACTTTTTCTACTTTATATGTGTTTTTGGCCATGCAATCGCCTGTACTTTAAAACTTTTTCTACTTTATATGTGTTTCTAGCCATGCAATCGCCTCTACTTTAAAACTGTTTCTACTTTAAATGTGTTTCTGGCCATGCAATGCATCGCCTCTACTTTAAAACTTTTTCTACTTTATATGTGTTTCTGGCCATGCAATCGCCTCTACTATAAAACTATTTCTACTCTATATGTGTTTCTGGCTATGCAATCAACTCTACTTTAAAACTTTTTCTACTTTATATGTGTTTCTGGCCATGCAATCGCCTCTACTTTAAAACTTTTTCTACTCTATATGTGTTTCTGGCCATGCAATCGCCTCTACTTTAAAACTTTGTCTACTCTATATGTGTTTCTGGCCATGCAATTGCCTCTACTTTAAAACTTTTTCTACTCTATATGTGTTTCTGGCCATGCAATCGCCTCTACTTTAAAATCATACAATCGCTGGCAATTCGTATAGTCATGCAAAGTTCTATAGTCATGCATATAATATAAAGTTATACATTCATGCATATATATCTAGCCATGCAATCGCCTCTACTTCAAACCATGCAATCGCTGGTAATTCGTAGTCATGCATATAATATAAAGTCAACACGAGTTTAATATCCTTTGAGCCCCGACATTATTCCTGTGTTCGGTTATTGTTATCCTATTCTCTTATCTTTGTTATGATCATTAATGAGTTGTGTTTGTCCTCTGCATCGCGTTTCCCTCCCCTTAATTGTATTCTGCTTTTTAATTTACAGTCATTTACATTTTCCAATACCAGCATTAATATTATGTTATTCCCACGTCCTTATCTCTGTTGTTCTTGATCATTTATATCATTTATGGCAGGAAATTATTTATGTTTTGTGGGAAATATTCGTGATTATTTTACTACAAGTACAAACGCTAACAGGAACTACAACGTGTAGGTCTCGCGGCCTCTTATAGCTTCCTTATTTTCTTATGTTCTTATGTATTAGATGAACATAATAATCAACTGTATATAGTCATAGAGTCAAATATAGTATAGAGTCAAATAATATCAACCAAAAACTCTTACATGACATACGTGGTGGTAGTTTTCAAAGGCAGTGAAAACAACATTTGCACGGAATATTATCTAATAGAAAAAAAAAACTACAAAATACTGAAGGACACTTCACCCTGAGCTGCGCAATAGAATAAAGCAAGGAATAAAGACCAGATAATTAGTAGACCCAAAGAGCATACGAAATTATCCTTGATACGTAGCATACAAAGAACACACAAATATATTTTTTTTGCGTATGTGAACATGTGTGTGTGTGTGTGTGTGTGTGTGTGTGTGTGTGTGTGTGTGTGTGTGTGTGTGTGTGTGTGTGTGTGTGTGTGTGTGTTGTGTGTGTGTGTGTAAGTGAATATATACAAAAAATAACACACACACACACACACACACAAGAAGACAAAAAAGTGACAGCCTACTCCATACACCATTATGACCACCTCAAATGGCCAAATAATCCATTGAAACGCAATATTTGATCACGCAATAACATTACAATTTATTTTACTACAGAACACTTGTTGTGCTTGGGTGTTTAATAGCTAATTGGTCAACTGGAGAGAGAAAATAAGATTCCAGTGCAAGGTTACTTTTAATCACAAAACGTCAGCATATATATAAAAAAAAAATTTAAACAATAAATATTATATTGGTTTATGGTCAACGCGCTAATGCAGTGCGCGCTGAGTAAGGGGTGTGCGCTAAGATAGCGAGTTACATGTTGGAGCAACTGGTCGTCAGCCCTCCACGTCAACCCCATCAAATCGGCAACAGAACAACAGCAGCACCGCTCCACCACCAAGATCTCGTTCCTCCTCCCTCGTCACTAGGAGGGGAGTATTGTAGCGGACTCCCCTACAAACCACTAGGAGGGGAGTATTGTAGTGGTCTCCCCTACAAACCACTGCTCCACAGAGAAAACGTGTGGTTGCAGCCCAAACTATTGTAAATTTTATTTTAATTATGTTTCATTGTTCATATATAATTTTATACCTCTTTACTTTATGTTTCTTTTGTAACAAGAATTAACCGAAGAATAATCCCCCACCCACCTATATATTTTTTACGTTGGGTTCAATTCATGTTTGACTCAAGTTTTTCTTCACGTCTTATGTTGTGTTTCCTTGTCTTGTTTACCATCTATTGACTTGTTTTTTGCGTGCTTTTTTAACCTTTTAGAACAATCATTTCGCACCACGCACTATTATAATTGTAAATACATTTCCGGACCAATTATGTTATATACACTACATAAACTAAGTGCAATATATTTTCTTTGCTTGTGGTCAATAATATATCTATCTACCTATCTATCTATATATCTATCTATCTATCTATCTATACGGGACTGGGTATTTTTTCTTCTTTTCTCTGAGTGTGCACGGCCTGTTTGGTTATTGTTTATGTTGTTATATTACATAGTTGAGAAAAGTGAATTTCTTTCTCCCGTGGACATTGGCCCCAAGTTATCTCTTCTTCTTTTTTTTTCTTTTTTTCATCTCAGTGGGGACGCTCGCTTGCTGTTGTTGTTTTCCTTGTATGAGATATTCCTTTTTGGCGTTTTATGTGTTTTCCTTATTCATTTTTTTTCAGCCTGTCTTTCTTTTAATTTGTATTATTTCCATCTACTCCATTTTTCTTCTGAACGATCGTCACTTGTAATGAACTCAAACATACATATTAGGGATCTCTCTTGTCCCTACTATCACTATCAGTACTCCAGCGGCTGTTATCCATTGCTAAAACTATTGATGAAATGAATATCAAGACAAAAATAATAAATACAAGTAGATAAAGACTTGGCAATGGGCAGAATTGGTCATACGTCATAGCCAAAAATGATACAACAGTAAGATAAGTCAGGTATTTTTTTACGGTCTTTTCGTCACTTTGCTCGTCCTACATAAGAAAATATTGTATTGATGGACAGGAGACAACAAAGGAAATTTCAGGATCAATATGACGAGATGATGTGGTCGGAAAAATAGAAATACTTATGAATCTCACTTTAATATTATTTTTCTCATGCAGCAAAAAATGTATAAACTGACTATATATGTGACTATATTCGGGGTATCATACTCCTAGTCGCGCTGCCAGGCTGGCTGGGAACCGGGACCAGCACAGGGCTCTGTCACGCCGGACTAGAACCCTCCTGAGGAGAGACAAGGAGAGGTATGTCAGGAGTCTCGCTGAGGATGTCGAGGGTCATTTGAACGCTAATGACCTCCGACCCGCCTACCGAGCCCTGAAGAAGCTCCGTTCCAAGTCTCCTTCTCGGGCGAGTGCTATTCGAACAGCAGATGGGCGCCTCGTGTCGGACATGGATGGGCAGATGGCTCGTTGGGCTGAGTACTTTGGGCAGTTGTTCACGGTAGACCCTCCAACTGAGCAGCTTCACACCACTGGGTTACAGGCAGTGGATGCCGATCCTCCCATTGACGAAACCGCACCCTCTCTTGACGAAGTCAGAGAGGCTGTAGCAAAGTTGAGGGGTGGAAAGGCAGCTGGTGTTTGTAATATCAGTGCGGAGCTCCTCAAAGCTGGGGGTGAGGCCATGATCCGCGGGTTGCATGCTGTCCTGACTGCCGTGTGGCAATCAGGTACCATTCCTCCTGACTGGAAAAGGGGGCTGGTCGTCCCTATCTGGAAAGGGAAAGGGGACCGTCAGGACTGCAACAATTACCGCGGTATTACACTGCTCAGCGTACCAGGCAAAGTGCTTGCCCATCTATTACTGACATGGATTCGCAGTCATCTGGTGAAGCATCAAAGACCTCAGCAGTCTGGGTTCACGCCTGGTAAGTCAACAACGGACCGTATCCTAGCGCTTCGTGTCCTGGTGGAACGCCGACGTGAGTTTCGACAGGGGATGCTTGCAGCCTATGTTGATCTCAAGAAGGCGTTTGACTCAGTGCATCGTGAGTCACTCTGGGATCTTCTGCGACTTCGAGGGATTCCTGCAAGGACTATTGGTTTGATAAATGGTCTGTATTCTGGGACTGAGAGTGCTGTGAAGTGTGGGGCACGTGTATCCAGCTTCTTTCCTGTGAATACAGGAGTGAGGCAAGGGTGCGTCCCTGCCCCATCACTTTTCAGCGCTTGTATGGACTGGGTATTGGACAAGGTTGTAGATCAAAGTGATTGTGGAGCATCCGTCGGCAACACCAAGATCACTGATCTTGTTTTTGCCGATGATGCAGTAATCTTTGCTGAGTCGCTGGAGGTCCTGGTGATGGCCTCTCGAGGCGCTGCACGAGGAGGCAAAGCCTTTGGGACTTGAGGTCTCCTGGCTCAAGACCACGGTCTAGGTGTTTGGAGACTTACTAGATGAAGCAGTACAGTCTGTTCATGCGTGTGGCGAGGACATTGAGATCTTGGAAAGTTTTACATACCTTGGTAGCGCAGTTCATAATGACGGCGGGTCACGTCAAGAAGTCTTACGGCGGATTGGCATAGCCCACGGTGTTATGGACTCGCTCAGCGGGAGTATTTGGTGTTGTCGGTACCTGTACAGAAGGACAAAGATCCGGATCTTCAAGTCGCTTGTGATTCCTGTCTTACTCTATGGTTGTGAGACATGGACACTAAATAGTGACTTGAAGAGACGAATCAATGCCTTTGGTAATAAGTGTCTTCACAGAATCATGGGGTATCGCTGGGATGATTACGTGTGAAATCAGCGATTGCACCGTGAGACTGAATCGAGGCCTATTACCTGCATAGTCCGTCAGCGCCAACTTCGGCTATATGGGCATGTGGCAAGCTACCCTGAAACCTATCCTTCCCATCGGGTTGTATCTGTAAGAGACAATCCGGCGTGGAGGAGGCCAAGGGGGCGCCCACAAGGCTTGTGGCTGGGGCAAGTTGATGTTTCTTGTCGAGAGCTGCTTGGTATGGGAAAGGAGCCTGCATGGAAACTCGCGCGTGGTAACCCCCGGGAGTGGCGTCGTAGGGTGGGCGAGGCGACGCACCCCCCGGCGTATGCCCCCAATGATTGATTGATTGATACTCCTATCTTTGACTTTTCTTCCCAACCATTCTCAAGATTGATAATATTAATTGATAGCCACCTCGGCCCTCACAGTATATAATTTTCCTCGGCAAAAATGTATACACAGAGACAGGTGCCATGAATAAAACATGTCGACACAGAAAAGCGATAAATTGTCGCCTCCAGCCGAGCCACTTGACCTTGATTGAAGCACGCTGCTGATAGCACACACATGTACATCAATGTGCTATCAGCAGCGTGCTTCAATGAAGGTCAAGTGGCTTGGCTGGAGGCGGCAATTTATCGGTTTCCAGCCTCGAAGCGTTTTGTTTATTCAACACTCGCCGGGACAAATATGCCTCCTGCACACTGTTGGTTCTTCGTGTGGAGGCAACGCGCGGGGAACCAAACTTTGCTTGCGTGTTGCCTCGCAAAATATCATAAACGCCTCCTTGAAACGCCAGTAAAATTGCTTTGAGGAAATTATTTTCTTCTATTAACTCATGATTAAGATTTGTATTTTTTCAAGATACTTTATTCACTTATGATTAAGAGTTGTATTTATTCAATATATTTTATTAACTCATGATTAAGAGATATATTTTCTTAAGATACTTCGCGGTCTTGAAAGATCACTATGAACTGAAATATTTATTATGGGATTTGTTCCAAGAAAAAAAGTGCATGTAATAAGAATTCTTTCTCGTCTCTGTAGCATCGCACACCTTACCAACAAGTCAATGACACGTTGTGAGGCTCTGAATGACTTACAGAAAACAATAAATGCAAAACTAGACTTTCTATGCAACGGTTCTATCTGCCAAAGGCAATTCTAACCCAAACTAAATATAAACGCTTGTGCCTTTGTTTTCTGCAAGGCTATGCAGGAAAACATTCATATTTTATCTTTCATAACATGTGCAGCCATGGTGGCTATGCATTTCGTATACATTTTTTCTGGTAAACAATAAAATGCATAGAACATGAAGTGTGTTTGAGATTCCCTCCCAAAAAGTTGCCCAACTGGATATTTTCAGATTTTCATATATCAATAATATTTATCTATTCAATTATTCACTTGTTTGTATTTTTTTTTTATTTACGCTTGCCACCCCATGAGGCATACTGAACCGTGCACGTGGCAGTCACAGCCATGATGTCAACTCCCCCTCAGGACACACTGGCATCACGACTCTCACGCCTCATACTGGACTGCCTGGTTCATATTCCAGTTATTTCTACCAGGCAAAGAAATTGGAAAACACACACACACACACACACACACATATTTACACACACACACACACACACACACACACACACACACACACACACATATTTACACACACACACACACACATTATTTCCACTCCTTGACGCATGCTGGAACCTCAATTGTCTTTCTGTAACTCCCTGGCAACACAACAACAACAGCAATCATCATCATTCCTCGCAAGACCCAGTTGTCATTCCTAGACACTTCCTGCTAGAACCAAGACTCTCACTTAAGTACCTAAGTATACTAGATTGACTTCATAAACCACTACTCAATTCACTCACTCCCGTTAGGATGATGGAATGTATGTATCTCTTGGTTTTGTCTTCATCTTTATCCTCATTCGAGCTTGAAAATGATCGTTCTCGAAAGAAAAGAAAAGAAAAACAAATATACGCTTCTCATACTATTGCATATGTAGGTGTTTTTGCCTCTACCGTCCCTCTTCCTTTTACGTTGTGTTGTTGTAAGTCATCAGCAGCCAAGTGGCACAGCATAGTGATGAGGGGAAGGGAAAGGTAACCCTCTCTACTTCCTTCTTGCCACCTCACTCTCCAGCGTTGGGCCCATGGAGGTAGGATGGGAGGTAGTATATATAGTACCCATACCCTATAGTACCCTTACTACCTCCAGCGTTGGGCCCATGGAGGTAGTATAGTACCCTTACTACCTCCAGCATTAGGCCCATGGAGGTAGTATGGGAGGTAGTATATATAGTACCCATACTACCTCCAGCATCGGGCCTACTCCAGCACCAACAAGCCGGGATCAGACAATATTGCCCCTTTGCATATTTCACATTGGTGTGGAAATGCTGCTATTACCGTGAGCCAAATGCGACCCAACAACTAACTTTCCGCTCCTCGTATATTCCGCTCAAATATTTCACCCATTCATTCAAACTCATTTTACAACCCGGCAATGCAAGGGGGAATAAAATGATAGATTAATGTCTGATCGAAATTCATTACATGATATAAAAAGCATAAGTCCCTTGGTGTTATGTGTTCTTAGCACGCACGCACGCACGCACGCACGCACGCACGCACACGCACACGCACACGCACACGCACACGCACACGCACACGCACACGCACACGCGCACACACACACACACAGTACATTTGCACATATATTACACTACATTTCGTTAGGCGGCTTAAAACGAATACCTTTGATTGCTTGCTTCCTATCACGATACAATTTTCAAACTGACGATCACACTGCACACTGCATACATAAACCAATAACATTCTCACAAAGAAGTATACATGTATTTTCCAAACCTGTATTTCTTCGTGTGTATGCAGCTAATCTTTCTATTACAACGGAACAACAACAACACTACAAGCTACGATTTTTCATCTCTCTCCACTCCCTTTTTAGTAATGGAATAAACTGATCAAGCGTAAACGATCAGGAATTTGCTGTCAATATAAAGGAAATGAAAATAAAGAATATTGGAGGAACAACACCAACACGCACACTATTGAAACTCACTAATAATTCTCTATATGGGAATAAAAGAGGATTGAGCATTTGCACCAAAAGCAAATCACTGTATATTAGGCCTGTTCAAAATATAACATTTAACAAAAACTTTTGGGCCACATGTGATTTTTGTTCCATTAATAAAACAAAAGATACGTGCCAAATTTTA
Source organism: Chionoecetes opilio (assembly GCA_016584305.1). Classification (NCBI taxonomy): domain Eukaryota; kingdom Metazoa; phylum Arthropoda; class Malacostraca; order Decapoda; family Majidae; genus Chionoecetes; species Chionoecetes opilio. The sequence continues at coordinate 38,197 of JACEEZ010024396.1, read as the reverse complement.
TTGTAATCGGATACTGCTTAAGGGTCCCCCATGAAGCAACAATATTTCAAAAACAAGCAAAAAAGAAAACCAAAAGTTAGCAAATATGAAACATAAGTTCTAATATTTTTCCTTTCGCACCCAGAGAAGTACAAATAGAATGATATCACTGAGAACTGAAACAAGACAAAAAACAGTTCCCAAAGGGCATCCAAGGTTGCTTTATTCGGAGTCCGATCGCTCGGGCTCCAGTAGGGCTGCCTTGGAGGTCGTGGGGCACTCCCTCCTGTCCTTGGCCACCACCTTCAGAAGGAAATGTTTCTGAGCTTCTTCTCGGGTGAGGACCGCGTTGAAGGCGGTCATCAGGGCCACTCCCCGTTCGGCAACGTCGTTGACTACCTTCACCTGGTCAATCGCCCTCTTCATCCTGCAGAAGAGAGGATCCCCCTCCCAACTGGCGGGGCTCTTAGACAGGAGTGTGGCCACTTCCTCGCCTTGTCCAGGGAGCAGGAGATCCAGCGCCTTTCTCGACCTGGAACTGAAGAAGCCTGAAAGAGGCTTGTTGGGATTGAAGGCCTTTCCGTCCAGACGTTGCAGCCCCTACCCCCCCTCCCTCTTCATGTTCTGGACCATGGAGGCCTTCTCTTCTTTTGTAACCCTTTCGTCGAAGAGAGAGAGAGGCACCAAGTCTTCTGACACGTACCAGAGATGGCGCTTGAATGCCTTCAGGGCCACTTCAGCAACACGCTCATTGGGGATTCCTCTGCAAAGTTCCCTCATGAAGAGGAGATCGTTGTAGGGAGCATGGGAAGGAACCATGGCCTCGTTCCACGGAATGGCGTAGAGGAGGGCGACGAAGAGGGACACCTGTTCCATGGCTCGAAGTTCATGAGAGGTCAGCCGAAACGGAGACCTGAAGAGGAAAATCTTGAGAGCGTAGATTCCCTTCGACATCCATCTCGCTTGATGAAACGCTCCTGGTGCCCTCATCTTGAAAGTCGTCCCAATATCGCCTCCCAGGAAGATGTAGGAGAGAACCAAGAGCTCCTTGTAGTCGTCTCTTGGATGGCTTCCTTGTTCGATGGCACTCTTGAGCTCGCTCAAAGCTGTCTCCCTTGCATCAGACAGCTCGCCTGTCAGGAGAGGAAGGAGGCTTTCTTCATCCATGGAGGACGTCCAAGATTTCTGGTCGAGGACGTCCCACTGGTCCTGGAACCGGACGAAGGGAGGGACGTTAGGCCCGCCAGATGGTCCATAACAGTGTTTGAAAACGTCCCCAAGGATCACTTCCAGGATGTGTTGCCTGCACGCAAACCAGAGGAGATTCCTTCCCAGACCCTCCTGAATCTTGATGCAGGCTCCTCCATTGGGACCCGTGTTCGAGGCAGTAGTGTCAAACACGATTCCTTGAATGCGCGCCTCCAGTCCAGCGTCAGATACCGCCTTGAGGACAGTCTCTGCCATGTGATGCCCAGTGCCTTGGGGGATCTTGGCTACTTCCAAGAGGTACTCCTTGTCCCCACCTGTGACGTGAATGGCGAGCCTCTCAAAGCGTTTACGTCTCCCAGCGATGTCAGGCAGCTGCTTGGCATCACAGTGAAGTAGCACAAGGCATCTCTCTGGGAGTTCGATCTTCTCTGCAGTGGCCACTTTCTTTCGGTTCTTTCTCCGATGGCGGCGGATGGAGCTCGTAGAGAGCGTGATGTTGTCGATGTTCTGACCGGTTGCCTTGGCCACGGCTCCTACCACTGCCATCGCAGCCGGATCTGAGACCTTGAAGCGGTCCAGTTTGGTGGTCACTTCCTTTGACAGGATCATGTCAGACTTCTTTCCAGCTTTTCTCTTAGGAGGACTTAGGCACTTGAACTCGGCATCACTTCCATCCGTTTCCTCGTGAGAGGACGAAGACGATGAAGCCACCTGGCTTGAAGGCACACTACTTGAGGCGATCTTTTTCTCCATCTCCGCAGCCTGCTTCCGCTTCACCTCCGCTTCCGCTTTTTCTCTTGAAGCCTCGCTGACACAGTGTCCAGTCCGGTCATGGAGGAAGTCGATCGATCCTCTCTTTGGCTGATGAGAAAGACCCTGTCCTCCTCGTTTGTGGTCTTCTCAAGGGTATCTCTGTGCGCCACATCGAACAAGTCATCAAGGTCCCCTTGAAAGATATCCTCCTTCATTCATGCCGTTTCCGAAGCTCTTTTCTTGTGCTTCTGAAGACCCTCGTAGGCCTCCACTAACTTGAGCAGCTTCGCCTTGTTGTAACGCAGTGTGGAGGTAGGGAGACCTGCCTTCTCCCAAATCCCCAGGACTTCCTCCACGGTCTCCTTCGCAGCCTCCGCCTTTGTTTTCTTTTCCAGACCGTGGTGGAAGTAGAACTTTCGGAGCACTTGCCCCTTCGAGGGGAGACGGCTCCCGGTGATGTTCTCCTCCGGGTGATCGATCAACCACCACTGTTTGCGAGTAGAAGCCATCGCATCTGTGAAGGGAAAAATGGGAATATTTAAGTTCTCTGTTCTGTTAGTCATCGCGACTGAAAATGATAACTTTTAGTTCCCCGAACAAGTAATGTTATTACCGGGGTTCTTAATAGACGTTCAATACATTTGCTGCAACGCTTTTTACCTAGTGCAGATGTGGCAGTTTGTGCAGGTGCGGCAGTTAGTGCAGTGTAAGAAGCGGAGAGCGTCACGACGGCACTACCTCCCCGAACAAAATCATGTGTCGCTCTGGGGGAACTTTAAATCTTATCTGATTCAGTTCAAATTTAATGTGCAACTACAAAACCCCATGTGGAACAAGAACAACATGTGGCCCGAAGTCTCCCAGAACTTTTATATTATTTGAACAGCCCTACTGTATATAGATTCAAACACTTTTTTTTTCACTGCTCAAATTAACAACCTATATATACTGTAAATCAATGTGAAAACTGTGTGTGTAAGTGTGTGTGTGTGTGTGTGTGTGTGTGTGTGTGTGTGTGTGTGTGTGTGTGTGTGTGTGTGTGTGTGTGTGTGTGTGTGTGTGTGTGAATATGTATAAATATAACTGCTTCATAACAAGAGCCACATAACAACCTCAGAATAACTACGACCACCACCACCACCACCACCACCACCACCACTACCACTACCACCACCACCATCGCCACCATCACCACCGCCACCACCATCACCACCACTACCACCATCGCCACCACCACCACCACCACCACCATCACCACCACCACCACCACCATCACCATCACCACCATCACCACCACCACCACCACCACCACCACCACCATCACCACCACCACCATCGCCGCTACCGCCATCAGCACCATCGCCGCTACCACCACCACCACCATCATCACCACCACAACCACTAGGTACCACCGACTCCACCACCACCACCGCCACCACCGCCACCACCACCACCACCACCACCACCACCATCACCACCACCACCACCATCGCCGCTACCGCCATCACCACCATCGCCGCTACCACCACCACCACCATCACCACCACCACAACCACTAGGTACCACCACCACCACCATCGCCATTCTGTGCCCCTAAAAGATACACTAAAAGTTTTCTCCACAGATATATATTTTCCACGTGAAAAAGTTTCTTACTCTTTACATCATCTATATTTGTCTTCTCTTTCTTTTTCCCTTCCTCCTCCTCCTCCTCGTACCTTTCTCCTCCTCCTCCTCCTCCTCGTACCTTTCTCCCTTCCTCCTCCTCCTCCTCGTACCTTTCTCCCTTCCTCCTCCTCCTCCTCGTACCTTTCTCCCTTCCTCCTCCTCCTCCTCCTCCTCCTCCTCCTCCTCCTCCTCCTCCTCCTCCTCCTCGTCCTCCTCCTCCTCCTCCTGTTCAAGAGGCACTGCATTCCAGGAGCGTCCCTGGACAACATAACAGAAGCCTGCGATGTTTTAACAAATGACGCCGACGCAAACACCCTTATCATTATTCACGCGGGAACAAATGACGTAAAACAAACCAGATCAGAGGCCCTCCTTACTAAATATCGCAAGATGATGAACAAATATAAAGTAAAATCTAGTAAAATCATCGTATCTGGTATTCTTCCGAGGATCAATGCGGCAAACAGCTTCTACAACAAGGCCTTCAGCACAAACAATCGTCTCGCAAATCTCTGTAAAGAAGAAGGAGTTGAATATATAAACTTATGGGACCATTTTTATAACCAACCGATTCTCTTCCGAAACGATGGTCTCCACTTAAATTCAGTTGGTTCTGCACGACTCGGTAGGCTACTAAATGACGCGGTAACTAACTACAAATCAAAAAACTCCCAGCAGGTAGAGGTTCCGACAACAACCTAAGCTCTAGTTCCCGCAATATAAGTTCTCGTTCACTCAAAGCACCAAAATTTAGTTCCCGCAAAGCCCCAACTACCCATCCCGATATTAAAGCTTGTTACTTTAATGCCCGTAGTATACGTAACAAATTTCATGATTTAGAGGAACTAGTTTATTCAGAACAATACGACATCATCGGAATTTCAGAGTCATGGATAGATACGACAAATAGAGATTTTTTGGCTGAATTTGCGATACAGGGGTATAACTTATTAAGTTCAGAAAGACTACGAAGAGCAGGAGGAGGTGTATTATTATATATAAAGTCCTGCCTTCATCCCCTTGTAGTATCTAAACACGAAACTGAAAACAGTAATGTAATTTTCGTTCAACTAAATCGTTATTCTCAAAAAGTTGTAATTGGCCTTGTTTATCGACCTCCAGCTCAAACAAATACAATAGACGAAGAACTCTATGAACAAATATTGGAAATTAGTTCTCAGAACGAAAGCGTAATATTCGGTGATTTTAATATTCCCGTTACTAGTTGGGGCGGCTCGCTTACAATACATTCGGGGCACACTCTCTATTCAAATCTCCAAGAAAGTGCTTTATACCAACACGTGGATCATCCAACGAGAGGCGAAAATATTCTAGATCTTATTTTCACAACTAGCGAAAATCTTGTAAGTAACGTTAACGTCGGATCCGAATTTAGTAGCAGTGACCATCGGGCGATTACTTTCAGTATTAACATCAGTAAGACAAGCGAAGTCGAAAGTAAAGAAAAAGTTCTTGATTATCGAAAGGCAGACTTCAGAAAACTAAAAAGAATATTAACGAACACCGATTGGAATGTTATCTCAGCAAGTACCGACATAAATGTAGCAAGGCAAGAATTCACCGGTAAGCTTAACTTAGCAATACAATCCTCAATACCGATGCGATATAGGCGATCTTTTCAAAACATTAAACCGAAATGGTGGACCCGCGACATCAAGGACAGCCTTGCAGCTAAAAAGCGTGCATATGAAAAACACATAGAAACACAAAATGAAGACGACAAACGCGATCACGACAGATTTAGACGAAATACGAAAAAACTCATTAAGCAGAGCAAGAAAAATTTTGAAGTACGTATTGCCGAAATGAGCAAATCAAACCCTAAAGAATTCTACAGCTGTTAAAAGGAAAAAAGTAATGACGTCAACCATAGGACCGTTGGAAATGGAAAATGGCGAACACACAGAAAATGAAGTATCTATGGCGGATACTCTAAATAACTTTTTTGCATCAGTCTTCACAGTGGAAAGCACGCAAAATCAACCCATCCCGAAAACCCAGAACAAAGGTACTTGCCTCAGCTCATTAACCTTTCAGGAATGTGACATTTTGCTCGCGATAAATAACATGAAGATAAACAAAGCTCCTGGTCCTGATAAAATTTCGCCACGCATATTAAAAGAAGCAAAGAACGAAATAGTAATACCACTTTCCATCTTATTTAATAAGTCTTTACTCACCGGAAATGTACCGTGCGAATGGAAACTAGCAAATATCACACCCATATTTAAAAAAGGAAGCAAGTCGCAGCCCGGAAACTATCGCCCAATTAGTTTAACATCAGTTGCTGGAAAATTAATGGAATCCATCATAAGAGACAAAATCGTTAAGTTCTTAGAAGAAAATGACATAATCAAAGACTCGCAGCATGGATTCAGAAATAAACGCTCATGCCTCTCAAACTTACTTGATTTTTACAATAATGTATTCAAAATGTACGACAACACGAGGGCAGTAGACGTAGTTTACCTCGATTTTCAAAAAGCGTTCCACAAAGTTCCTCATAAGCGTCTCATTAGCAAAGTAAAAGCTCATGGTATAACAGGCCATCTTTCAAATTGGATAGAAAACTGGCTGTCAAATCGTAAACAAAGGGTGGTAATAAATGGAAATTCTTCTGACTGGACCAGTGTAAATAGTGGTGTTCCTCAAGGATCAGTTCTCGGACCTATCCTGTTCTTAATATACATAAATGACATTGACGAGGGAATCACATGCAGGATATCGAAATTTGCTGATGACACGAAAATCACAAACATAGCCTCTACAGAATCTCAGCGCCAACTCATACAAAACGACTTAAACACGCTAACAGAATGGTCAAAAACATGGCAAATGAATTTCAACCTTGACAAATGCCATGTACTACATATCGGTAATAACAACCCTCATAAAAGTTACGTGATGAACGATTTCCAACTAACAAGTGTTGATAAAGAAAAAGATTTAGGCGTTATAATCTCGAAAGATCTCAAACCGAATAACCAAATTATAGAGGTAGTAAAATCTGCAAATAAATTTGTTGGCTTTATTGGACGAACTTTCAGTTTCAAATCTGAAAAAGTTATACTCACTCTTTTTAACTCGCTTGTTCGCCCCCATCTAGAATACTGTGTGCAGTTCTGGTCACCTTATTATAAAAAGGACATAGATAAACTAGAAAAAATACAGCGCAGAGTAACCAAAATGATACCTAGATTGCGAAATAAATCGTACGAAAATCGGCTCAAAGAACTTAACTTATTCCCACTAACAAAACGAAGGATAAGAGGTGACCTCATCGAAGTATTTAAAATCTTCAACGGATTTACGAACGTAGTCCCAGAAAATCTTTTCACGCTAGACCGGTCAAGCTCAACTACAAACAACGGATTTAAAATAAGCAGGAAACGGTTTGTAACGAACGAAGCAAAGTACTTCTTCACAAACCGTGTTGTAAACGTATGGAATGGGCTGCCGTCAGACGTAGTAAACTCATATACAATAGAATCATTTAAAAGTCGCCTCGATAAATATTTCATATCAAATCCCCGGTTGTCACTGTTTATCTCGGAATAATAAATTTATCTCGCGGGCCTCTGAAACTTACTCTCATTGCGTAAAATGATTGCGAGTCGCGTCTACACAACCCCTCCCACACGTCTCAGACAGCCCCGAGTAAACGGTCACTACTACAACTTTTGACCTGTGACGGGCTGTGGTTCAGTAAGGGCCCTGTCAGTTAGTGACCACCATCGGGATTTATATACCAGGGGTCACTGCTGCAGGGGGCATTGAAGTGCACGGCGTCCTACTTGGAAAGTGCACTACCGCAGTGGATTGAAACGGAGCTGAGGCCTGATTGACTGCTACCTCCCAAGAAAGCGCCAGGCAAGGCTGCCGCACCACCCCTGAACTTCCACACTGAGCCTACACCAACACTACATTAGACCTCATAACACACACAGATAGCCCCGAGTTAACGGTTACCACTACTACTCTCGACCTGTGACGGGCTGTGGTTCAGTTAGGGTCCTGACAGTTAGTGACCACCATCGGGATTTAAGGTACCAGGGGTCACTGCTGCAGGAGGCATTGAAGTGTACGGCGTCCTACATGGAAAGTACACAATCCGCAGTGGATTGAACGGAGCTGGGGCCTGATTGACTGCTGCCTCCCAAGAAAGCGCCAGGCAAGGCTGCCGCACCACCCTTTAACCTCCACACTGTGTTCACACCATTACAAAACACACATAACATGACCTATCTATCAAGCACTAAACCTACCCCCACAAACTAGTAGTAGTTAGCCATAGATTACAGCTTTCAACTTTCCTCACAAATTCCATGCAGTTTTTCTATATTGCATGGTATCACTTCTTTTCCGGCCAGCTTCGGCTGGAGGGATGGGTGGGTGAGGAGGAGCCTTCTACTTCCTATCCTTTCTCTCTTATTATCTAGTTAGTGTAGTATAGTTAAAGCAAACAGTCTTGTAAGGACCTATCGGTCTGTTGCTGTTTGAGTTTCCTTTGTATTCCTTTGTATTCCTGCTCCTCCTCGTAGCTTTTTTCTTCTTCCCTTTCCCCTTTTATCAAACTTTATCTATCTCACTTTTCATCTTTCTTATTTGTATCTACGTATGTCTTGTATTTATTTTTGCTATTCTTTCCATATTTGTTTCACATTTTTTTCTTCGCAAGGGTTGTGTGTAGAGAGGCGATACAGGTTGTTTTTTCATTCATTATTATTATCTCATTCATTATTATTATTATTGAGTATTATTTTCTCATTTGCATCATTATGATCCTCGTCACCATATGCATAATTTTTTTTTTTTTTCATTCATGCTTCATCATTATCGCTTTTTTATATATTATTTTACATTGGAGCGTTTATTGACGGTTTTTTTCTTCGATTATTCAAGGTTTGCATTAGGTGATGCATTAATACCTCGATCATATCTATACAGGGTGTAACACGAGTTTCTGCAAATATTGATATAGGTGGAAGACCATGTAATTCTAAGCAGAAAATATTCTATACCCATATGCTTTTTGAAGCCTCCTTTAGACGTGAGATGAAGTTAGAAAATTTAGTGCGGCCAGTAATTTCACAATGGCAGGCGACGTATGAATGGATGCAGTGTGTTCTCGCGGTTGCCTCTCGGTGAAATGTTGAATGATTTAATCATAATGTTTACTAGTAATGGAGCATTACATTATCTTATAACGACGCAATTGGTATTAATGGACACGTTATTTACTAAATAGTTAGTACATGAAAACAGCAGGGCTGTAATAAACAATACTGTAAAAGGCTACTTGGCATCGTGTCTGAGTTGGGAGAGAGGTGAACTTGGTGAAGACTAGGCTGCGAGGCCTCACGCCGATCAGCTGAGTCACGTGTAAAGCCGGCCACACACACACCGGCGCGGCCTGTCCGGCCGACGAAAAGGGGAGTGGATAGAGGCGGTCGGTGTGTGTATGAGTGTGTTTTTCATCCGGCGGGGCCTGTCGCAGCGGCCGAATGAAAATCAGTCGGCGCTTGAAAATTCCGTCCGCCGCGGCCTGCCGCCTGCGTGAGTGTGGGTGCCTTCCGGCGCGGCCCACCCCTCGCTCGGCCAGATAATGACTAATTGTACCAGTTATAATTGTATTTATGATAATATAGGTATTATATATGACGTATTATATATAGTATGACGTATTATATATAGGTATTATATATGGCTGCACATGCAGCCATCACCAACAAGTCATTTTCGGACAGCGGATTCATGTTGTCATCATGGTGGTACGACGTGTACTGTATATTTTCATGAGGCGGCCGGTGTGTGTGTGGGTCTCGTCCGGCGAACGATGCCCCGCTACTTTTTGTCGGCCGGATAGGCCGCGCCGGTGTGTGTGTGTGGCCGGCTTTACATCCTACCCCTAACCGACATGATGCCAAGAGCTTTTAAGTATTTTTTTATTACAGCCCTGTGTTTTTTATGTATGCTTATTTGTAAATATCGTGTCCATTAATACCAATTTTTGTCGTTATAAGAAAATGTAATGCTCCTTTTATAGAAAACATTATGATTAAACTTTCAAAATTTCACCGAGGGGGAAAACCGCGAGACACACTGCATCCATCCATACGTCGCCGCCTTTGTAAAATACTGTCGGGCTAAATTTTCTAACTTCACCCACGTCTAAAGGAGGCTTAAAAAAGAAATTGGGTATGGAATATTTTCTCTTAGAAAATTTTACAGGGTTCTTCCCCCTTATCAATATTTGCAAAAAAACTCGGTTACCCCCTGCTCTCAGTCTTATCACTTTTCCGCTTTAAAATTTCCTTCCATGGACACCCCAAATTTAAATTTGCTCCTCCAATTTTTCATCACACACACGCACCGCCCAAGCACACAACACGACACCACAGCACCGAACACGCACACGCCCGCACACACATAAAAAAGGGGAAAATTTTTTGCCCGAAAGAAATGTATGGTTACTTTTCTCTATCGTTCGTACACAGTTTTTTCTTTCGTTCTTCTTCCCCCACAATCTTTTCGTTCACCTTTGCCGCTTCTGTCCCCAAAAGGTTTTTCTATTAATCGGGGAAAAAAAAATGCTTTATCGCGTTTAAATCCCCCTTTGTTTCCTCCAAATCAGCCAACAGACGAGTTTTTATTAAAGGAAATTGGTTTGGGTAGTTTGGGAGAAAAAAAAAAAAATCTGATTTTTCTTTCATCCATGTTTTGATTAATTTCTCTCTCTCTCCTCCCCCTTCTCTCTCCTTTCTCCTCTCCTCTCTCTCTCTCTCTCCTCCTCTCTCTCTCTCTCTCTCTCTCTCTTCTCTCTCTTCTTCTCTCTCTCTCTCTCTCTCCTCTCTCTCTCTCTCCTCTTCTCTCTCTCTCTTCTCTTCTCTCTCGGCCGACACTGTGATCCCATAAATCTATACCAATGTCCCTTTCCCCTTTCCCTCTATCATAGATTTCCCTTCCCTCTTTCTGTACGTGCCCTATCAAACGCTTCCTTACTCCCCGCTCTCATCGCCCCGCCTTACGCATTCGCTATTTTTTTCACCGCTCCTTGCCCATCAAACGCGGCGCGCACAAATAGAACATTATGTATTAAAAACGTTATCATACGTTCACAGGGCCATTATCTTTAAAAGTTCTTGTCCTCCTGAAAAAAATTTTGCGTGGGGGAAACCCATTTCATTAAAGTGTTTAGCCCCCCGTGAACTAATTGATGAGTCGAGGGTTATCTAGATTAGCGAATGTGGGGGTTTTGGAGGGCCGGGGTCACTTTTTTGAGTCCCCCTTTGACTGTAAAGGTTTGGGTAGTAAGGGTGGTAGTAATAGTGGTGGTGGTGGTAGTAGTAGTAATAGTAGTATTTATAATAATTATTGTCATTATTATTATAATCATTAGTTATGATAACAATGATAATGATAATGATAATATTGACTGCCAACAATAAGAAAATAATAATGATAATGATGATGATACTGGTAATGATGATAATAATAATAATAATAATAATAATAATAATGATAACAGCAATATTAATAGATCCATGAGCATTACCTTTACCATGCAAGGAAAATTTCCGTGTTTTTTTTTTTTTTTTTTATGTTGTAGCTTATTACGCGAGGTTATGGAGAGTGTGAGGGTTTTGGGTTTTATATCGCCCTTTGGTGGGCGGTGGTTTTTTAGAAAAACCCCTGTAGTCTTAGGTGAGGATCCCGTTTGCAGTGATGTTCGGATCTTCAGTCAGGATCATGCAGCCCTTAGAGTTTCTCCGTCACACTCGTAATCGAAGACCAGGTAATTGCTGCATCCGGGTTTCTTTCAGCCACTCGACGATGGATTTGACAGTTGCTCCTTGGTGGGACTTGAATTCGGGACCTTCTGCTCCCCTACCAGGTCCTTGAAAAAAGAGTTGCCCCCGGCAGGATTTTAACTCGGGACATTGAGTTTACCATTCCAAGACGCTAACCACTCGACCACCGCCTCCCCAAAAAGTGTGCTAAGACCTATGAAAGAAGACTTTCACATTTCTTTGTAAAAACTCACGAGACGTGTTTCTCCGGGCGAAAAAAAAGGCTCGGCGGCGGCGGCGGTGCGGGGACTGTGGCTCTCGTCACCAGCCAGGCGGCGGCGCCCAGTTGTCAGCGTCCCGGCCACGCGGCGGCCCAGAGGACTTACTCCAAACAAGATTAGGGAGTTGATTTGATTTGCGGCGCCACCCAGACCACGTCCCGGCAGCCCCCCCCTTCCCTGGCCTGCAGAACCCCACCCTTCCCCGGCCTGCAGTGCCCACCCCTTCCCCGGTCTGCAGTGCCCCCCCCCCTTCCCCGGCCTGCAGTGCCCACCCCTTCCCCGGTCTGCAGTGCCCCCCCCCCCTTCCCCGGCCTGAGTGCTCCCCCCCCCCGGCCCCGCAGTGCCCCCCCTTCCCTGGCCTGCAGTGACCCCCCCTTCCCCGGCCTGCAGCGCCACCTGCCTCCCCCCCGGCCTGCGGCACCAACTGCGTCCCCCCCCGGCAGCGTGCCATGATGCACACCTGATGCCGCGCCGCGCCTCACAAGCCTCAAAAGGGCCCCCAATGAAGTGAGGGCATTTGGACGCAACCAACTGCCCTTTCTAGCACTCTATTTCTCCCCCCCCACACGCACGCACGCACGCAACACACATACACGCCACAGCATTACGCACGCACGACGCACGCACACAACAAACACACAAACACCCACACACACACCACACCACACCCACACACAACACACACACACCACCCCACACACACCCACACACACCGCCGATGGTCAGGTTTATAACTTTTACGGCCTCCCATTTTGTGGGTAGGCGGTTCGAGTCCCCCGCGCTCCCAGGGTTTTTTTTGCGAAAAATTCAGGCGGTTACTGTCCCCCAGAGCAAAAAGGGGAGGGGGGTGTGTGGTGTGTGAAGGTCCCCAAGCATTGCCCCCAAAAAACGGTAATAATGAGCTCCAAGCTCGCACTGAGAGGGTGAAAACTGGCGATAGCGAGTCCGATTCGCGTTACAAGACAAGGGTGAATGACGTCCGCCAAACCTCGCGCGCGCGCCCACACCACACACCCTACACAAACACACAATACACACACCACAAAACACAAACACTCAAAATAAAAAAAATGGCGAAAGACCATGTGGAAAGACCATGGGGGGTGAAAAACACCTCACGATGGTCAAGTGGATAGCGAGCTGGGCTGCCATTCTGCGGGAGCCGGTTTGAATCCTCATGCTCCGGGGATTTTTCCCAATGACAAATTTTGGCGGTTACTTTCCTCCTTGGCAAAGGGTGGGGGTGTGTGGGGCGTGAGGTCACAGCTTTTTCCCAAAAATCGGTAATAAGAGCGCAAGTCACTCCGGAAAAGGGGTGAAACTGGCGACCCCGAGTCCGATTCGCGTTGACAAGACCCCTGGGGAATGACGTCCCCACACACGCGCGAAAACCCACACACACACAAAACAACAAACACACATACACTCAAATACAAAATAGATGAATCCAAACGCCCAACACCACACACACACACAAAACACAAAACACCAAAAAAACCCCCACACCACACAACACACACAAAACAACCAACACACAACACACGCACGTCAACCCGACCCCGCGATGGTCAGGTTTATAGCGTTCTGGGGCTCTCACTCTTGGGTAGGCGGTTCGAATCCTCGTGCTCCCGGGGATTTTTCACTTGACAAATTCGGGCGGTTACTGTCCCCTTTTAGCAAAAGGAGGGGGTGTGGTGTGTGTAGGTCCCAGCCCTTACCCAAAAATCGGTTAATAAGAGCTCAAGTCGCACTGGGAGGGTGAAACTGGCGATCGCGAGCCAGTCGCGTGGAGAAAACATGGGTGAAAAAAAAACACACACACAGCACAACAACACACACCACACCACACACAAAACGCACGTACACGCAACACACACAACACCACACACACCACTTTAAATTTTTTTTTTTAAATGGGGAAAAAAAAAGCTGACGCACCGTTTCAACTGTAGTTCTTCGCCCTTGCTCCCTTTCCGGCTGGGGGTGGGGGAGGTAAGGGGTGTGGGCGTGTGAAGGGAGGGTTAGGGAGGCGGGCAAGGGGGGCAAGGCGGGGGCGTGTGGGCGGGGGGCCCCCGGGTCCGAGGGTGTTGCCTATTCCCCACCTCAACACGTAAGGTTACCCCGCACTTGTTACCATTCACACTTTTACTTGTAATCAGTTTTATATGATGGTTGAATGCAGTCTTGTATCGATTCTTCTCTCAGGGGGTGCCTCCTCTTTTATAATTTTGGTTTACAAAAGGGGCAAGTGATAAGGTTTTTACGTTCCCAAGATCCGAGCTTTTTAAATATTTTTTAATTTGGACGTAACCTCATCCTGTATTGCCCCGCAACCCCTCCCCCCCCTACCCCTACCCTATGTAACTTTATCACCTTCTATTTTCTTCCTTCCCATCTATCCCTTCAGTCCTTCGTTTAAAAACGATTCGCCGCCGCAGGGGATAGATTCCCGCCGAAATTATTTGTATTCTAGCGGAAATTTTTGTTTTGAAAATTAATAACAACCTGCAATGTTTTTGTTCGGAGTATTTTTTTTTGGGAAACCCGCCGATGCCACTGCCCTCCCAGCGACACTGCGACAGGGATTTTTTCCAGATTCGAAAAAATTTTATACGTTTTTTGTTTAGGGGCGGGCTTATCCCGGGGAGGACCCACTGCCGGTGGCCTGGCGGTGGCATCAGGTCTTGATTGAGGTCTTCAATCAGGTCTTGATTGAGGCACTGCACTATACACAGAATAGCAGGGGAAAATAGTGGTAATCTGTATTTTTTCTGCAGTGTGTGTGTGTGTGTGTGTGTGTGTGTGTGTGTGTGTGAATTAAGCTTTCACTTCTCACATCGGATAATATATGACAGCCTCGATAAATCAAGACGCTATTGTGTCTTCCAATATGAAACCAATCCCACCAAATATTATACCTATGAGAAATCTTGAGATTTTAACACAATCCTTCAAAGACAAAAATAAAGAATGGCAAAACTAAGCTAAAATTTTTAGACTAAGTCGTCAGGTGGTCAATGCGGAGTCTATTGGGGTCCTTAAAAGGAGTCTGGATAAATTCATGGATGGGGAAGAGAGGTGAATATAGGTACAGTTAGGTAACAGGAACTACCTCGTGTAGGTCTCACGGCCTTTTGTAGTTTCCTTACTTTCTTATGTTCCTTCTTATGTTCTTATGTTCAAAATAATTCATCTTCACAAAGAGTGTGAGATTGCCGGCGTTACATCACATCAAATTGTTGCGTCGTTACCTTTATCAATCTTTTTTTCTGCCATATACCCTGTGTGGAATGCAAATACACCAAGATTAAGAATAGTACTCACCAAAATCAGAAGCCACGAGAACACCCGAACCGAGCACAATCACCACGCGTGTCTCACCAACAAAGCAAACTAACTGACTAACTTACTTCCGGCAACTCACCAACCCAAGCAAGCCGCTGCCTGTCCTGGGAGGAAGGGAATGAGGGGGGTATAGGGAGTGGGTGCCCTACAAATCCGGAAAGATTTGGTTGAGCCTGAGGCCTAATTAACACATTACTCCACGCTGAGTGGCTGAATTCACTTTGGTTTTGACGTCATTGTTATCCGCATAATGGCGTCCGTCCCTCGGGGGCAACCTGCGGCGCGCTACAGAGAGGCTCGGAACGGTCGGCGGAGAATACAAAACAGCAGCTCAGATTCCGGCTGGATGCTTGGGGGTTTTAATAGTTTTCTGTGTGTGTGTGTGTGTCTGTCTGTGCGTGTGTGTCTGTGTGTGTGTTTGTGTGTGCGTGTGTGTGTGTGTGTGGTGTGTGTGTGTGTGTGTGTGTGTGTGTGTGTGTGTGTGTGTGTGTGTGTGTGTGTGTGTGTGTGTGTGTGTGTGTGTGTGTGTGTGTGTGTGTGTGTGTGTTTACTGTATGTACCATTATTGTTATTAATTAACCGGTTTCAATTAATTATGTTCTTACTTATGATTGCTTGAAATTAAGTGTACTAACTGAAATTGTGGTCAAGAAACACTTACTTACTTACTGTGAGTGTATGTGTGTGTGTGTGTGTGTGTCTGTCTGTGTGTGTGTGTGCGTGTGTGCGTGTGTGTGTGTGAGCGTGTGTGTGTATGCTTGTGCGTGTGTGTGTGTGCGCGCTTCACCGCCACAACCTGAGGAAGGAGCTCTATACCTACATCAGAACAGTAATATCAACAACAAATTGCAATTCCTGTCACATAAAGTTTTTTCCCTTGATCCGCTCTATGAGTGTGGAAGTCGGTGAGGGATGACGGAAACGACGATAAAAGTGAATTACGTTCGCTGGAGCGTTATTTACTGTTAGGCTTGTCTGGAGGTGGTGGTGGTGGTAGTGGTGGAGGCGGTATATGAGAACCCAGCAAGGCAAACAGGTGTTGTTGTCCCTTCCAATATGCTCCGTGGACGAGACAGGTAGCCAGGCGACGCGGCACCCAGACTTTTCGTAAACATAAAACTTTTCTTGATACTTTGATACCATTAATCCCCTCTAGGCCCCCCTCCCTTAGTATCCCTCCCCCCTCCTCTCCTCCCCCCGTAACACAAGACTTAAAGAGCTTGAAGAATGTTGCAAGGCGATACAACAATGTGTCCCGAGCGCCTGGTATGTATTGTGTGGGGAGTCATATTAGACGCGATCATCATATTTATAAAACTGGCCTAAGTGTGTGTGTGTGTGTGTGTGTGTGTGTGTGTGTGTGTGTGTGTGTGTGTGTGTGTGTGTGTGTGTGTGTGTGTGTGTGTGTGTGTGTGTGTGTTTTGCTAGTTTTAATCACCTGCATAATTGTTTTTACGGCGCCATAGCCCTTTATTCCGTACACAGGTCTGGTCATCTCGCCAGCAATTCAGGGAGTTTGACACTCATCATTGTGTTTCATGTTTGCAGATGAGTGTTGAGTGTGATGGGCTGGGGGTGGCGGCCTGCCGAGTGCGGTGGGCGTGGCGGCCCTTTGCGGCTGTGGGCGTGGGTGTTGCTGCTAGCGTGGACTGCCTCGTGTGCGGGGCGGGCTGAGGGCTGCGACATGGGTGAGCTGCGTTGCCACGACGGGAGCTGCGTCACCGCCGACCAGTACTGCGACGGCGAGGCGGACTGTGCGGCCAGCGAGGACGAGCCCGACCACTGCACGCGTGAGTACCCACACACGCACACACACACACACACCCACGCACGCCCTCTGCGGGGTTCACATTATCAAGCCCCATATAACTCTCCTTGGCGTCCCCTTTGTGTATCCTCGCCACTCCTATATACAGTACTACCGTGTAGGCTGCACACACGGTATAGTATCCATAGCACGGCATCCATGGTATAGTGTATAACGCTTCCTTTTTTAGGCCTCGTCCACCACCCTTTAATGGGGTGTTGCAGAGACGCTCAATGAGTTACTTAATCTTTCAGTTATTTACTGCCTGATGTTGAACTTTCTCTTCGTGACATGCAATCTAATTAGGCACTGGAAGAATAGACGCATATCACAAATAATACATAGTTGTGATGAGAACAGGTGATTATTGACTATACATGACATTGCCTTTCCTTCACTAGACTATGATTTTTCATATCACTTCCACAACAACAGAAACACAAAGGCAATACCGTCTCTCCCTCTCCCTGCCGCGCACACCGGAGCAGCACAGACATTCATTCATTAACAACACAGGAGTGACAGAACTACCAGAACGTATGACAGAGAGACTAGTTTACCTATGCTCACTTTTTTTTGAAGCGAGAAATAATTGATTACCGAAAAGTTGTGTATAATCCCTTAAATGAATTAGCGTTAACAAAGTGGACGATGTATTTCAGAACTAAGAAGTGACGGCTTTCATTATGTTTCCAAATGTTTTTCATAATGTGTCTAATGCTTGTCAGACTGTGTGAGTGTCAGAGTGTGTGAGTGTCAGACTGTGTGCGTGTCAGAGTGTGTGAGTGTTAGACTGTGTGAGTGTCAGACTGTGTGAGTGTCAGAGTGTGTGAGTGTCAGACTGTGTGAGTGTCAGACTGTGTGAGTGGCTGTATCAATTCTCCGCAGCACTTATTACAATAATTATTTAGATAGTTATTAAAATTCAAGGGTTTAACACGATAATGCATATGCAGACACTGTCACTGTCATATTGTTTTGGCATTAATAAAATTTTCTGGCAAGGCGGATTGACAGAGCTTGACATTTTTAGTGATTCTGCGGTTGACTCATGACATCAATTAACTTAGAATAACAAATATGGCGTCATGGTATTGGAAGTCATTCTGTGGCGGGACATAAAATCGATACATTAATGCCTTTGATATTCAGTTCTCAGATCGACCAGGCTGATTCGACAATAAAAATGTATAGGTTACCAAAAATTCTGAATAATTCCTCAACAAATACGTATGAAATGACCTTGACATAACCAAGTGAGGAACAAATTTACATGGAAAGGGACGAAAAAATATATAAAATTAATGAGATTAAACTCTATGTGAAAAAAGGACAATAAAATAAAGTGAGAGAAAATAATATAACTAATATAAATCAATAAAATACAAAAAATACATCTAAATGAAGATACAAATGCAAAGAAGAACGAAACACTAAGACTAATCAGATGATATGAAGAAAAAGTATAATTTAAAAAATAAAAAGAATTAAACAGAAAAGTATTTAATGGCATATTCCGTCATCAAAAAGAAAAATTCCCGTCATAAAAGTTGAGATTCGCTTTTGCCCGATTCAGCGCGTGTTTTGCATAATTTGCGGGAAGAAGTTTATATTTCATAGATTCCTTAAACTTTTCTTTTATCTCCATCAGAACATCGACATCCCATCAGTCTAGGAGGTGGATAAGGATGTGGATAAGGAGATCAGGATGTGGATAAGGAGATAAGGATGTGGATAAGGATGTGGAGGATTGTCTTCGGGACCATGATGCAAATATTGGGACTTTGAGGAGAGAGAGAGAGAGAGAGAGAGAGAGAGAGAGAGAGAGAGATGAAGAGAGAGAGACGAGAGAGAGAGAGATGAGAGAAGAGAGAGAGGATGAGATGAGGACGAGACGAGAGATGAAGAAGAGAGAGAAGAGACGAGAGAGAGACGAGAAGAGAGAGAGAGACGAGAGAGAAGAGGAGACGAGAGAGAGAGAGAAAAAAAAAAAGGAAAAAAGCAAAGATATGAAGCCACACACACAGACACAGACACAGACACAGACACAGACACAGACACAGATTAAGAGACTTTTTTTTACCTTACAGATAATTGTATGTAAAAAAACACGAATAATTTTCATATGGCGATAAAATATGATCCCAAATTCACGGAATAATTGAGTGAGTGGCATCCTTTTCCAGCCTTATCTTATCTCTGAGTCTTTGCGTCGTTCCCAAAAGTCTTCATGTCCGTTGTAAGCTTCTTAACCCTTTAATGGGCACTTATAGAGTTTGTTTATAAAAAAAATATTTAATGACATTTTCCTTTATTTTCATAAGTAAGAAACAACTTTCACTAGGAACGTTTTTTTTAATACATCATAGTTCTTATGTTATGATCCTCTACAATTTTGTTGAGCTGCCCAATTATGGTTACTTACCAATATTTTTATTATATTTGTACCTAGGAAAACATAAGAAAACTAAGTATTTTTGAGGTATTTGATATCTCCATAAGCTGATGTATTTTTCTTTGTTTAAGTAATGAAACAACGACATATGGAAATGCATATTCGTTTTTGAAAGAAAAAAAATTCCTTCTCTTTTCACAAAAAATCTATATAAATATTTGTTAATCACAAAATATATAATTGAGCATAAAATTTATTTTACTACAAATAAATGTGAAGTCAAATAATTTTGAGGCAACTCCTTATAGTTGATATTGAAAGACCCTGTGTTGATATTGAAAGATCCATCATTTTCGCCAATAAATTGTTTTTTGTTTTGTTTTCGTTCAAATCAGTACATACCAGTACATAACGTAGTTTTGCCTTGGCATTATAACAGATCATGAATGATTCCAGAAGAACATGACCTGCAACAGATTTTTTAACCCCACTTTTGGTGCAAAATGTTCACAT
Organism: Chionoecetes opilio; assembly: GCA_016584305.1. Taxonomy (NCBI): domain Eukaryota; kingdom Metazoa; phylum Arthropoda; class Malacostraca; order Decapoda; family Majidae; genus Chionoecetes; species Chionoecetes opilio. Next base: position 18,436 of record JACEEZ010024396.1, on the reverse strand, counting down.
ACTGTCGTAGTTTTTCTGCTTTTCTACCTTTATAAGGAGCCAGTCCTCATCAATAATATGCTATTTGCTGCATTTTGTTTTCTTGCACTCTTCACGAAACATTTCAAACAGTGGCCTCACCTTACATAATTTATCTTCACTATTCTGAATAGCATTATATATGAAATGTATGTACTGTTTGAGGAATTTTAACCGCTTGGAATACATGATATCAGCAACTAGGAGTAACGCAGCTGCGCACTCCTGTAATCATAAACTGCTGGAAATTTGCATATGTCCATGTAAAGTAGCACTGCAAGACATTTTTGGATTTCGTCTTCATCTGTTTTGATGTTGTTGGACAACTTTTGCACGGAGTACAAATTTGTCTGGTGCACTATGTGGCTAACCATTTTAGGGGTAAAGAACAGATAAAAGTAATGATAATTAAGGTGTTTGAAGATTAATATGGCATGTTATATTCATTCTCTTGTGGATAGAGATTATCAGTATCCTCCTTCTCTAGAGTCGTTCTCGCGAAATAATCTTTTGGAATTTCAGGAATAGGATTTTCGACAGCCAAATTGTCATTACTTACAATACGATTTTTGGCATATGGTTTCTGAGGCTGTTGAATAGCAGCACTTTCTTGTTCATGCGTACGTATAATTTGATAATCATCTTCTTTATATGCTCTCATCTTCTTTACTTTCACCCAAAAAAGGATTGAAATATGAATCATCAACATCATCAGCATCGTCCTGGCCATCATCAGAATTATTTGGAATTACAGCTTATAAGGTTCTTGCGTCTGGTCCCATATAATTATTTTGGTCTATCTTGCTGTCTGTGGAAGACTATATATAGCTATTGTTAATTATATGAATTATCAACATGACTCAACAATTTTGTTGAGCCGCCCCACTACCCACAAATTTTACCATAACTGGGCCGCTCAACAAAATTGTTGACTAACATTTACAGTGCCGGTATTATGTCATAGTCATCACAATTCAAACACAAATACTACTCATTATTGTCACCGACATTTAAATGTCAACATATGAACAAGAAAAGAATGATTACTTACCAATATCACACTAAGATGAGGAGAGAAACACAAAGAAAATCTACGAGTCCACCTGGCCGTGTTCCCTTTTTTACAATGAGTCATATCCTCAACGCAAAGCCATATATTGGGAAACCTATAAACTAGGCTAACATCTATAATGCTGTTGAGCAGCCTGAAGCTGAGGCAGCACGCCCTGCAGGCGGTGGCGCACGCCAATGTTCCCAGCAGCGTCGCGGTCGCTATCTACTACACCGACGGCTCTGTTGACCCTGAGAGAGGCCTGACAGGTGCTGCGGTGGTTACGGGTGGTGAGGTGCTGTCCTGGAGGACACCCAACCATTGCTCCACGCTGCAGACGGAGCTGGTGGCAATAGAGCGCGCCCTACAGCACGCCCTGGGCCGACAGGAGGAGGTCGTGGTGATTCACACCGACTCCATGTCTGCCCTGCAGGTCCTACGGCAGCCCCGCACACCGATGGACAACGTGCAGCTCACCACCGCCATCCTGGGCCACATCCAGGGCCTCGCCGCGCAGGGGCGCCGCGTAAGGTTCAACTAGGTGCCCAGCCACATAGGCGTCCGTGGCAACGAGGCGGCCGATGAGGCGGCCCGGGAGGCCACCAGACATCCAGCGGTGGCCTTGACTGTCTTACCCAGCATCCATGGGGCCAAGGTACTGGCCAGACGCGCTGCTGTCTGTGCCGCAGAGCAACAGTATCGCCAGCTGGTGCAGACATCGAGGCAGGCAGCCTGGCACAAACAAGCCACGAACAACAACGAGCCGTTACGCCCCGCCCAGCAGCTGTCCCGAGCCGAGGAGGTCGTCCTACACCGACTTCGGCTTGGCTACTTGACCCTGGAGGAGCTGAGGGACGGGTTTGAGGAGCGGCCGTGTGAGCACTGTCGTCATATGACCCCCCCATCCCCTGACCCACTACCTGCTTTCCTGTCCCGCTACAGAGCGGCTCAGACAGTGCGTCGGCCCGGAGAACGCGGCCGCCCTCGTACGGCAGTTTCAGAAAAATCTGCCCCTGCTGCTGGAGGTGGCGCGTGCCGCCCCACCCCCCCCGATGAACACTAAGGAGCGGGAGTGACCTCACGCCCCGCCCACCTGTGACCTGACTGTGGCTGCGGCTACAGCGGCGGGCTGATGCCCGCTCATTTATTACTGTTTTTTTTTTTATTTATATATGTATGTGTATGTATGTATGTGCACATGTATATGTATATGTATATATATTATGTAATAGATGTAAATAAATTAAAAAAAAAAAAAAAAAAAAAAAAGCAGCCTGAACAAGGATACTTCATTCAGAACCTGCATTTAATATGTTTTTATAATTGCTGAATGTGCCTCAACAATTTTGTTGAGCAACCTGCTTAAGGGTTAACGTCATTGCGACGCCGTTAGCCAAAGTTTTCGTTGTCTTATCCGACGGTAAAGTTAGTTAAGCAGAGTTTTTTACTCATCATTCTGTCCACAAGTATACCACGGTGGATAGATATATTCTTCTTTTTTTTTTTCTTTTTTTTGGACATTTGTGCCTATAGCACCTGTAGGCAGTGGTGAACCAGGGCTCGGATGGTAGGCTCTGGCGGTTCACTTGCGGGCTTTGATGGTTCGCCCTCGCCCGTGGTGGCGCAGGCAGGATTTTTATAGTGACGCCTGTGATTAGAGGCTCATGCCGCCCCCCCTGTGTCCTCCGATGCACTTGCAATCGAAGGTAGAGTTGATGGGCAGGGCATGTGGGTGTTCTTAGGCCACTTGACGGTGCAGAAAGGTTTTGGTTTTCTTCGGGGATCGAACTCGGGTCACCGAGAACGCCAGTCGGAGACGCTAACCACTCCGCTACCGCCTCTTACGTAAATTATTGCTTTAATTTTTTTGATGGTTAAGGCGAGGAGGATCCAATCTCATTATATAAGTCTTCTGATGATTAAGTCCAAATTAAGCTCATTTTCTCCTTTTTTACTACATTCGAGGATAATTATTTTGTTGATAATTTCCAGATTTTTCAACAAGACCGAGTTTTTATTAGGATACTACAATTTTTTGATCTTTTTATGCCTGTTTCTTGCACCCTCCTAATATTGTGTTGCACAGGTATACAAGAACAGGTCTACAGGAGGTGAGGTGGGCAGTTATCAATAGCAATGTACACTCCTGATGCAAAGTTGTATTCATACTTATTATTTGTTGACATTAGTAGTAGCAGTAATACTAGATGTATGGGAGAGGAGGGGAGCAGGGAAGGTAATACACATACTATAAAAAGGTCTGCCTGAATGGTTAAGTAGTCGACACTTTTTGCTATTGAATACATTTTATAATATGCTCAGATATAAAAAATAAGGAAATACCCCAGGCTTGTATTTACCACGCTCTGAAAAGGAAGGAGAGGCGTTGTTTGGTAATGAGGATGAAACCGAGTACCTTATTTTTCCACCCGCCCACGACCACGTCATTTCGATGATTTTAATGCTGAAAAAATAACAAGCGAAAAATAGATTGGTCTAATCTAAGCAGTGAGGATGTACTGCTTTATATATTCCTTAAGTGGCTAGGAATAATGTGCCATGTTTAGCCTCAGATGGATCTATACACCACAAGACAGGTAAGAGTCTATTAGGGCATTACCATTCCATATACAACGATACATCTATCTCAAAGCAGCGAAAAGAGTAATTTTAAGGCATATTCTTTCTATTATTCAGTACATTTTCGAATGATTCTCTCTCTCTCACACACACACACACACACACACAGACACACATGCACACACACACGCACACATACACACACACACACACACACACAGACACACACACAGGCAGAGTAGTGGGGTGGGGAGTGTTGCAGGTTAGAGAGGGAAAGCAGTGGAGGGGAATGTGGGGGGGAGGGGAAAGTGCGGGGAGGAGGGGGGACGAGAGGGGCTTGCCAGGCTATTATAAGTTTGCAAGCCTCCCAAAACTAATTAGGTAACTTGAACAGCCTTTGAAAAATAAAAATAAAACATTCATAGTTCGTGTTGCGGTTTTGATAAAGAACTTGTGAATAGATTTGAATTGTTTTTTGTTTTTTTTCCTTCTTGGTAGAGATTTGCATGTTCTCGTACTCCTTCCTGCTATATGCTTCTCTTTACCCCTTCCTCCTTCCACACTACCTTCAATACACACGGTACATTCAGGGCCTATTCTTACTATAACTTTTACCTTACTATTACTTTTCTTACTTTCTTACTTTTCTATACGAAATAAATTTTCTTCTATGTGCAAACTACGCGGTTGCACAGGGCCCCGAAGCCGCCAAAGAGCCCCTAAGCTGCAATTTTTCTTTTTTTTAGAATATAGTCTTTTTTCCTCTTAAGGTGCACCAGATTGATGCATTTGAATATTTAAGGCGTGCCCCCGGACCACCTTAGAAGGCTTGGAATCCCCCCACCATAGTTTTACAAAATAAGGCCCACAAACAGCCTTCCATTGGGGCCCCCCAAAAAGGTAGAAACGGACACGGTACTTTCATCACGTAAACCTTCCTCTATTTACTTCACTCACCTCTTTCATTTTATCGACTGCGCTGCATACGTTTTTTACTGAAGACTCGTGTAATATTGCAAACGGCCGCCCCGTGTTATGCCGCTAGAAACGAAGGACATCAATTGAATAGGCTGAGCGATGCCCCATTTTTTCCTTATTTGTATTTTGTATTGGAAATTTTTAGTTTCCGGTTTTCTTATTTTCTGGGGTTGGAATGCAAGATAATGTTGTTTGCAGTTTATAGACTAAACTCCAGATTAGGTTTGTTCCCCACAGCTGTATTAAGACCACCACCACCACCACCACCGTCACCGTCACCGTTTTCACCATACCACCATCACCACCACCACCACCATCACCACCACCACCACCACCACCACACACCATATGCCACAACCAATCAATCCCACTCTTATCTACCTAGCCAACACCAGCACCACTCACACAGTCCACACCTACCGAATTACACACCATCTACATCACAAATCTAGTTCACCACACTGAAAAGAGAAGTGCAACACGACCACCACCCACCTCCACCCCCCCACCACCACTCATCACCACCAAGCCACATACACCAACCAACCAGCACCACCAACCACAGCACACCTACACCAACCACCACCACCTTGCAGTTACCTAAGACAATGAATTCAAGCTAATATGAGGCTATTGCTTTCCTTTAGAAAGAAACACAAAAAACGAAAACAAATGCCGCCCGTAATTTAAAGGGAACCACGAGGTATTTATGACTCTTGGAGCGTTCATTTATGATTTAAAAAATACACTACATGAGCTCACCACGCACAGGATGCCGAGGTTATCACCCCTTGATAGCTCCTAGACACCATAAACCCAATCATACCGCAAAATTACAGGCAGCCATTACCGGGCGGATACCGGTAGAATGCGGCAAAAGCGGGAGTCTGCTCGCGAGTGTCATTCCTGGAAGACGGAAGAGGCTGAAACAAACAAGACGTGAGATCGTAAGGGCGCTGCATCCGTAGGGGCGCCACGAAGGACATGACACCGTCTCGGCCTCTAAAAACTCATAGTCTATTTTTTTACGAGGCGAAAATTTCATTCTTTCTTAGGTCTCGTGTTTAAATTATGCCTAGTTCCTGATAATATTATTAACTATGATAAAATACCTGAAATTAGAAGACCGTACTATTCCCTTCTCCTGGCATCACTATCAGTCAGTAGCAGCAGGGGTAGGATTTTCACCTCGTAAAAAACAGAGTATAATATTATGCCTACGCCGCACTATTCACCCAAACAAGATTCTAAAGACATAAACTTCAATGACGTGTTTTATTCTGATCTTTGTTATAAATTCTGGTTCAGTGATGCGTTTATCAAAGGCAACTGAAAAGATTGAATAATTTGTTTTTTTCCAGATGAATTTTAGCAACTTTTTTCATAAGCTAGAGTATATAAAGACATTCTTGAATATCTAAATTATCCACCACCGCCATACAACGATCTACCATTAGAATAATTTTTACCTTCTAAAGTCTACGCTTATTTTCACGCGTGTCTTACGCCTCGATTCCTACTTCCTGAAAAAATGCCAGCCTTACACCCAGCACAAATTACACTAAATACGTTTGAATCCGCTCTTTTCTACTTAGTGCCGCGCCTCACTTAGTGTCTTTACACTCGACTGGCTTGCATTTCATCACCAACGCTTCCCGACCCTTTTTTCAGTTTTGATCCTTTTACATCTTTTCAGATTTCTTTACACTAAACCCTTTTACTATCGCCTGGTAGTGTTTTTCTGGGAGGAGGGGACCTATTTCTCTCGCTTCTTCTCTTACTCCTCCGTCTCATCTCACTATCGACCTCCTCTCCACCTACATTCAGTTTTTCACCATATTTTTTCCTCGTTATTAGGACGTGCCCTCGTCGCGTCCTTGTCAGGCCCGTGATCCGTGATGCCCCATCCTATGATGAAACTTGCTCCGACTTATACCCTGAGTTGGATTTCTCCCCTCGAATGATTTTTTTTTTTCTCCTACCCTCGAATATTTTTTTTTCTCTCTACTCTCTCGAATGATTTTTTTTCTCTCGCTCTCGCTCTCTCTCTCCCTGTCTTTTTGTGACCGTAAATGCAAGATAATGTTGTTTGCAGTTTATAGACTAAACTCTCAGATTAGGTTTGTTCCCCACAGCTGTATTAAGACCACCACCACCACCACCACCGTCACCGTCACCATCACCACCACCACCACCACCACCATCACCACCACCACCACCACCACCATCACCACCACCACCACCACCACCATCACCACCACCACCACCACCACCACCACCAATACCATCACCACCACCACCACCACCAATACCATCACCACCACCACCACCACCATCACCATCACCACCACCACCACCACCATCACCATCACCACCACCACCACCACCATCACCACCACCATCACCACCACCACCACCACCATCACCATCATCACCATCATCACCATCACCATCACCATCACCATCACCACCACCACCACCACCACCACCACCACCACCACTTTACTACACTTTACTACACCACCGGTTGCTACTGTTGTGTGTTTTGTCTTAAGGCTGTGAGGCAGATAATGAGTGTATGGTTGTTGTGCCGAGTGTATATGCAAACACCAGTATCCCGTAGCACATTTATTCATCCAAATCGCTTCGATCTGCAAGCATAAGGTAAGGACTAACAAGCAGTCGAGATCACCGAAATTAACACTTAACAAGTATGAACCACTAGTCAAAGATCCACAAATTAATAACTAGACCATAAACTTAAACAACACTTGCCTCTAGAACTCACAAATTACCAAAATCACCTATACATAGAACACCAACTAAAATAACAAGTCCAACAAACAATAAGAAAATAAGCACAGAAAATGAACAAATACTTACAACACTAGCTCCTCTCGTTTGCACGAATACATCGGCGGTCGGTAACAGCCAGTAATCCTTCGTCACTAAGGAAATCCATGAAGTTAGGAAGGGGCGTGGAGACACCCACAAGTCCTGTCTACACCCCCTTATGCCGTTTTCCAAACCAAACCTAAAAATTTTAGGTGACCCACCCCACCCTCGACACCGGCCGGGGTAAAGTTTTCCCAATAATACCCCACGTCACCTAGCCCCCGAGGGAACGCAAAGCGCCGGGCCCTCCCCCGCAAAAAAACGAAAATAATCATATCCCCCTATGATAACTCCGCCATAAAACCCCCAAGAAAATCCCAAAAAAAAATTACACAAAAGTGCCCCCTAATACACAATACAATAAACTACCTTCCCAAAAATGCAAAAACCCCTTTCCAAACACAATATAACACAAATAAAAATAGTTTACCCCAAATAATAAGTTTGGGGGGGTTTTAATCCAAAATTTTAAAAACAAAAAACAAGTTAAAAAGGGGGCATCACAAATTGCTTTCCACAGGAGTCACCCCAAAACAAGTCTGTAAAACAGAGCAAAACATTTTTTTGTCAGTTTCCCCCCCCCCCCCCCCCCAAAATCCCACGCCAGCTTTGATAATTTGTCCCAAATAATTTTAACATTCCTCACAAAACGCCCCCCCGGCCCCGGGGGTTTTGCTTCTTTTAACTTGAAAACAATTTCCACACCCCCCCCCCTGCCAGCGTTGCTTTTCTTAAATTCGTCCCTAAAAACCCCCAAAAATTTTTGGGAAATTCCTCTTTGAAGCGTACCATTTCGTACGAAACAATAGCCCGGGGAAAGGGGTTCACCCCAACCTATCCCCCCCCTTAAAACCCTTTTCCCGGGGCCGTGTCTAAACCCTCGATAGTTCTCTAAAATTTATCTTAGCCTTTAAAATAACAGGAAAATATCAACCAAAGGGGTTTCGTAAATTGAAAAAGGTTTGGCTTTAATACATCCAACGGGGCAAGGTTGAAAGGGAAGTTATTTTCACAGCCCTCACGGCTCATTTCTGGCTAAACTTCTATTTTTTCCCCTCTTTTTACGAGAAAAGTTTATTCAAACCTTATGGGAAAACAGGTCTTTTTTTTTTTAGGCCCCCTTTTCCCAAACCCTAATACCGTCCTCGATCTAAATCAAAAGAAATTCACACTATCATGTTTTGTTTATTTCCACTCAAATCCAATTTTTTTATGGGGGAAATACCCCGTTTTAAAAAAACTGTCCCCAAAGGGTTTTTCATATCCCCCAAATTTAATCTCTTCTCCATTTTCAGTGGGGAAGGGGTATTTTCACCCCCCCATAAGACCCATTTTTATGTTTTTGTTCCCTTTGGGGAAACCCTTTTTTTAACATTTCTGCCTTTTTTTCCCCATTGCTAGCGTGGGAATAGCCCCCCACTACAGTTGTCCCAAAAGTAACGGATTTTTAGTATAAAAATAACGATCGGGTTTCCCTTTTCCCGGTTTCATATCCCCCATAAAAAATCTATAAGTAAAGGGGGGCGTTGTTGCCCATTTTACAGAATGATCCCTTTTCCCCAAACCGTCTCTGGGGGTTCCCTTCCCGGGATCCGGGCTAAATCTCAAGTAAACCCCCCAAAAAAGATTGCAAAGATGAAAAAATAAATACTATTGTTAACCCCATTTTTAAAAACCCAAATGCGGGGGGTTTGTGGACGTATTTTCGGGAAAAAAGTTTTTTCAGGGTGATAAAGGTATAAACTGGACCTTTAAAAGTTTGGGTTATCTCCCCCCTTAAACTGAGTTTCCACCCAAGTCCCTATTTTCATATAAATTTCACTCCTGATAATTTTTTGGTGTATAATAAAGGCCCCATTTTTCCCCCCACCCTAACCTCGCAAACTTAAACCCGGGGCAATAGCCACACTTATATTTTTTTTTCAACTCTCGGGATCCTTCACCATGGATAACTAAACACCCACTCCCTTTTTTCCCCATTTAAAAATTTAAACCCTTTTCAATCAACGCTAATTTTTCTTTCATCCTTCATATTATGTTCTGATTCTGGGACAGTTACTAAAAATAAGCATGGGGACATTTTTGGTTTCATTCTGTTCCCCTGTTTTCCCCTAGTAAAAAAATTCATCCAACTTGTTCTTCAACTCCTCCTTTACCTTAAAATTAAAAAGGGCCGCTTGGGGAAAGGGCCCCGATAGGGTGGGTTTTGATGGTAATATGACTCACCCGTACCCCAAGTCTGGGGGAAGGGGGGGGTGTGAAGCCACGTAACGTATCCCAAAAGTGTTTTCCCTAACAACGGGAATTTTTCCCCTTTTTTCACCACCTCAGGGAAGAAAACCAAAAATAATCAACGGGCCCAAACAGAATTCAACAGCCCCGCAGCCTCCTTACCAAACTTCAGCTAAGATGCCTTCCCAAAAACTGTGCTAAAACTAGATATTTCAAGCCCTTTTAAAATTAGTTAAATTTTTATCAATTCCTATTGCCCTTAAATTTCCCCTGTGTTACCCTCCTTATCCTCAAGAGGAAAATTTCCTATTCCCCGTTGAAAACTCTCCTTGGCATTTCCCTTTTAAACCCTCGTCATAGTGATATTTTTTTCCATTTAAAGCCAAGGTTTTACGCGCCCTTTTATGGGGTAAAGGGGGGTAAAATCTGAGCCCGAATCATTTAAAAGAATTTTACAAAAGGCGCCCCCTGCAATGTGCTTTACCTATCGCTAACAAAGTCCGTTCCCTTACCGCTATTAAAGTTGGAAAGTGTCAAGTTTTAAATCAAAAGGGATATTCAGTAAAGGGGATGGAGTTTTGTGCATGCCCCCCCCTTGACTTTTAAACCCCCCCCAAATGCGTACCCTAACCCCAGTTCCGTCCCTGTGAAAAACCCCCAATACAATTGAAACATATTTCCCCTGGATTTGCCCGCCTCAAGCCCGCTTTCATTTTTTTAAAAGCCTTGAATCAGTCACATTGGGATATATTGTGTCCATCAGCATTTGCCCGCCAGTATTTTTTAAAAGATTGGGTTTTCCCGTGGGGGATTTTCCTCCAAACCCATCAAATTTTTCTATTAGTTTTTTTCCAAAATTTCCCGGGTTTTTGTTTTCTTGGGTTTTTTTGGGTTTCTTAAAAGTGGCCACAATATTAGATCACTTTTATTTTTTTCCCCTCCGAAACCCCCCGGGTTTAAACAATTGACATTCTTAGTGACATACTACACCTAACCCTTAGGGGTCCAGTATTCTTTGGCTTGTTTTTCCCCTCAATAGGAATTCCAAACAATGCGGGGAAAAGGCATCAGTTAGATTTTGTTTTACCAGATTTTTATGAACCCCTTCTTTTTCTGTAACGCCGGTAAGATTCTTCTACCCTGCTCACGACATGAAACAATTCATTTCCGATTGCAGGGTTTCTCTTTTTAAAATCCAACCAAAACTGCTCCACCTTCCCCCCCATTTTGATGAACCCCTTTTTTTGTCTTTCCTTTCCCCAATGAAAATTTTAGTGCCCCTTTTAATTCACTAATCACCACCTCAACGATTTTTCCGGGGATACCAAAATTATTTATCAAGGGCCTTAAAAAATTGAGTCGTAAATCGTTTCGCACCCCCCCTATGCACTTTTAGAGCGTCGTCACTTTAAAAACCCGTTTTAATGCAAAGGGGTCCTTGGGCCCTAATGCTTTAAATATGATGCGGATAAAAAAGTCTTTAAAGCCCGGGGTCCCCTTTAATCTCCAGTAAATTTTTGGGGGGGCTAATTTCCTTTTCTTTGAATTTTATTTTTCTTTTCACTTCTTTCATTTATCCCTTTTGTAAATCTTTCCAAAAAATCTTCAAGTCAATTTCTACCCAGAGATTAAAGTTTTCCCCCCTCCTTTTATTCACTTTTCAGTCAGCATTTCCCCTTCCATATGAAAAAGTCTCCTTTAAACCCCTTTAAAGGGGTTTACTCCCCCCTCACCGAAGTTTCCCTTTCCCCATTCAAAGGGTCTGCCCATCGACAAAAATTCGTAAACATGTCACTTCCCTGAAATTTGCCTTTCGCAATCCCCCCTTTTTTGCGAAAGGGCCCCCCAAACTGCCCCCATCCCTTTGTCCCCGTCATCTCGTCGGGATTGTTATCGAAGGGGGCCGATGTATAAACAAACCCCAGTATCCCTAGCCCCCATTTTTTTCATCCAATCGCTTGCGAAATGCAAGCATAAGGTAAGGGTAACAAAAGTCGAGATCAAACCCAAATTAAAAACTTAAAAAGTAGAACCACTAGTCAAAGATCCAAAAAATTTAAAAACTAGACCAAACTTAAAAAACACTTTCCTCTAGAAAACCCCAAATTTTTTTCCAAAAACCCCCATACAAAAGAAAAACCAACTAAAAAAACAAGTCCCAAAAAACAAAAAAAAAATAAGCCAGAAAATGAAAAAAAAATTAAAACTACCCCCTTTTGTTTGCACGAATAAACCCCGGCGGTCGGGAACAGCCAGAATCCTTTGTCACTAAGGAAATCCTTAAGTTAGGAAGGGGCGGGAAAACACCCAAATCCTGTTTACACCCCCTTTTGTCCGTTTTTTCCCCCAAAACCCAGAGTTAGAGTGAGCCCCCCCCCCCCCCCCCCCCCACAAAAACCCCGGGGGGGGGCACCGGCCAGGTCAAATGTTTCCAAAAATAGCCCGGGGTTTACTAGACACACGAGCGCGAAGGGGACCAGGCTCCTCGCAAAAAAACGGATGAACAATCACCTGTGATAAAAAGTTGTATTTGGGGGGCCCTAGCAAGAAGTTTAGCGTTTTCCCAAAAATTTGGGGTTTTCGGGAAACCCCAGTTCGACCCGATGAGTTGTAAAATCCCCTTAAAATCTTTTTCTGCACCGGAGTGGCCTAAGAACAACACCCCCCCTGGGCCATAACTTTTTCTTTTGATTTTTGAGGCATCGGGGGCACAGGGGGGGGGGATGAGCCTCAATCACCAAAGGGTCACTATAAAAACCTGCGTGCGGCCCCCACGGGTGAGGGCCCAACCCTCCCCTGGCCCCCGGGGAACCTCCAAAGGGCCTACCATCCCACACCTGGTGGTCCCTGCCCACAGGCTCATAGGCCACGATGTAAAAAAAAAAAAAAAAAATGGCGAGGTGTTATAAAAAGTGTTGCTATATATGAGGTGCTACACAAGTAGAATACGTAGGGTTGGGATAATGAGAATGTTGATTTTGATGTTATATAAAGGTTCTAAAAGGTTATAGTGTTGTGTTTGTGTTTTCAGTGATGCTAGTCGTGGTGATGATGGTGGTGGTAGTTGTAGTGGTGGTGAAGGATTCCTCTGTTAATTAATAACACATTTCTATCAATATGGTGTTGATATAACTTTCCTATTGGGAGGTTATCCTTTTTTCCATGTCTCATGTTGGTTTATGTTTTTGGTTTGTCGTTGTTGTCTTATATGTCTAACTGGCTCTCTCTCTCTCTCTCATCTCATCTCTCCTTCTTCTCTCTCTCTTCTTCCTCCCCTCTCTCCTCTCCTCTCTCTCTCCCCTCTCTCCCCTCCTCCCTCTCTCTCCCCTCTCTCCATCTCTCTCTCTCTCTCTCTCTCTCTCTCTCTCTCTCTATCCCTCTCTCTCTACAGAGAGAGAGAGAGAGAGAGAGAGACACAAGTTCAGTTCAAGTTCAAGTTACACAAGTTCAGTACTATATGACATATCTTTGCAATTACCTCATATAGAATCTCTGTTTTTGAAAGTTACTAAACCTTTTGTTTTATTGTGGGAATAGTTTACAAAACCACACAATTCTACCATTGAAGCTTTATGTCGTCCATTGATAGTATTCCCGAGTGTTTAGTGGCTGAAAACCTGCCATGTTATATGATGGGGGTTTCAACGTTAACCTGCTTAAAAATGAGAACAGGGTTCAGGAA
>JACEEZ010024395.1:192261-201387 GCA_016584305.1 Chionoecetes opilio | reverse complement strand
TTCCCCACTGGCCAGGTACTGTTGGGCCGGGTTGGGATAAGGTGCGGTGGGGTGATAGGCAGTAGTTTGGATGAGCGTATGCAAGGGGGTTGGGGGTCGGGTGGGGGGGGGGGGGTTGCATGCTGATTGGCAGTTGTGAACTACCTTTTGAGTAGTAATTTGGGTGAAAGGGCGTTGTCGGTTCGTTACCATGACTGGTGGTTAATTGGTGAGAGTCAACATAATGGTTAGTGTGGAGGGGGGATAGGGGAGGGGAACACCTTGGCGTGAGGGTTGCCTATCGTGTTGTAGTGGTCATTTTGACCATCTACACCTTTGTTACCATTATGTAGTGCCCACCTTGGGAGTGTACTCTACAGTCCTGGTTACTCCGCTGCCACCACCCACATTAAGTGGGAAAAAATATATGAATGAACCAAAAACAAAAGATTTAAGAAAATATATAAGTTGGAAACTGAATGACAACTCGTTAATATATTTTCTAATTATAATATATTTATAATTCTTTACTGTCTCACTTCCCAACTGGTGTACATTCACAAGTTGCCTTAATTCTAATAAATCATATCCCCTAACGATACGCACTCTTCTTAACCTAACATCTTACTTAATAAACATATTTCATCCTATTCGAAAGTGAAACAGACTACTTAATTCTACACTCTCCGCCACACTTCTTAACCTAAACATCTTACTTAATAAACATTTTCATCCTTTTCGAATGTGAAACAAACTTAATCCTACACTCTCCGCCACACTATCTCTCCTTTATCCGCCTCATTTTATCTCTGGGCGATAAGAACACGAGAGTCATGTTGGGGGGGAGCCGTGAGTGTGTGGCTTTTCTCACACCGCGCCACGGGTAGGACACCGCCACTATGACAGCCGCAACAGGGCTGCTGCCGCCCTCACTTCCCACTCTCCACACTATCTCTCCTTTTATCCGCCTCACTTATCTCTGGGCGATAAGAACACGAGAGTCATGTTGGGGAGCCGTGAGTGTGTGGCTGTCTCACACCGCGCCAGGGGTTTAGGAAAACCCGCCACTATGACAGCCGCAACAGGGCTGCTGCCGCCATCACTTCCCAACTCTATTCCTGCTACTCGGTGACCAGCCAACAGGGCTGGCGCCGCCATCACCTCCATACCCAAATCCTGCCTTGGGACCCTGGATAACAAATTCCATTAGTCCTTATGTAGACATAAACCACCAATAAATCACACCTACATCTCTAGCTAACTATATATTTTATAACATACCTTTACAAGGGAGGATAGGTCACCTCCCAGTGGGCTTACCCACCGGGAGTCCGTCTGCTACTAAATGCTAACCCGACGTTTTAGCTCCGCTTCTCATTTCGTTTCGATACGTGGTAAAATACCACTGGCTTAAAAAAAAGGGCCAAAACCAGTGTTTCAGGAAGAGGGGTGGGGGGAAAAAATTCCCTCTTTTAGCTTTTTAAACCCATGTGTTTTTTCATCTCTTCCCCTATTAATTTTAATTCGCTTTTAAATAGCTTCTTCCCCCCGAAAAAAAAATTTCCTTTATGCCCAGTCCTTCATCAAGCATCCCCCCGGATATTAACTAAAAAAAAAAATTAAAAATACATATCCATCCCCCTAATTTCTTTAAAAATTTTTCTTAGGATTTTTCTATTAGTGGGGTTTACTTAGGGGGAAAAAAAAAAGGTTTTCGTTTCACCTGGGGAAAGGGAAGTTTTGGGGGAGGGTTTTACCTAAGAAATTTTGTGCCGCGGGAAACCCAAAAAAGGTGGGGGTTTTTTGGGTCACTCTTTAGGGGTTTAAAGTTTTCGCGCAATTTGAAAATTTGGGAAATTTGGCAATAAAATTGGCAATTACAAATGAAAGAATGGGAACCAGACTTTCGTAGAGACCCTTTTTGGATAAAATTTAAAGTTTATTAAGAGTGCATAAAATGTTATTTTTTTACTCCGTGGTTGTACTGTTGGGTTTAAATGATCTATAAGGAAAAATTAGAGAAAAGGGGAAAAAAAATTTGGGGAAAAAATATAAAAGGAAAAATTTTTGGCCTTAAACCCCTGAGTTTTTAAAAATTTTAAAAACAAAAATTTTAATTATTTTAAAAAAAGTAAAATAAAAAAACCAATTGTTCTTAGGCCCACATTTAATTAAGGGAATTTGTGCAAGGGTGGGTAAAATTTATTGCGTATTTCAACGGGAAAAATGCTTGGAAAAGACCCTCAAAATCCTTTTTCACCAAAGGGTTTGAAGGGGAAACCCTTTTTTTCCGCCCGAAGGGACCCGAGTATTTTTCCAGAAAAAAAATTTCAAACAACAAAAACCGAGTCCCCTCGTATTTTTGGAAAATAAAAAATTTAAAAACAAAAAAAAACCCCTTACTTGCGTTTAGCGAGCTTTTCAAATTTAAAAAAAAATCGAATATTAGTCTTTCTACGCCATCGACGTCCTCAGGGCCCCTTTTTTCCTCGTCGTTGATGCCCCATTCGGGGGGGGGGCAATCCCCAAAAGCTCGAACAAGGAGTCTGCAGGCTTTTGACAGCGGCAGCGAGGGGTCAAGCAGTTCGTTTTTGGGAAATCCGAAACTCCCATCCACCCATGATATTTGGCGGGGCGGTGGGCAGGGTGGGGGAAGGGATGGGCGCCGGGTTTGGTCCGTAGCCGTATTTGGGTCGGGTCGAGGGGTCCCCAAAATCTTTTTTCCCACAGCCCCCTCCCAGAGGGGGGGCCCTTTTAGGGGTGCTTTAATGTGCGGGTGGTGGGGGGCCCTTGACTGTCGGGGGGCCAGTGCTGCTCCAACCTTTTCTTCTGAAGTGCCCCCACCTCCCCCCTTCGGCCAGAGAGCAGGTATATCCGTAAATTCTGCTCCCCGAATCGGCAAAAGCACCCAGGCTCTTTGGGCGCCCAGCGGCCCGGGTTCGGGGTACCCAAAGCGTCGAAATTTTTTGGGGGGGGGCCCTGGCGGCCCCCGGAAACAGGCCAAGCTTGCAACTTGCCTTTCCTGAAGGGGGCGAAAGTGGTTCGAAACCAAAGTCAGAGCAGGGAAAGGGACTTGATCACATCCGCGTGAGAGCCCAGTTCATCGTGGATGAGCAAAACGTTTAAAAATTTCGTATTGCCAAGGGAGGCCCGTTTTTGGGAGGTATTTGGGGAAGTGTCGGAGGAGGAGGACGGGGAAACGTCGGGTGTCCGGAAAAAAATACGGTTGCCCCCAAACATTTTTGGCGAGCTTTGAGAGATGATATACATCTTAGGTCCGCCCCCTCTTGTTTGAAGCGAACGGCTCCGTCCGGTCCAGAATTTCCCACGGCTTTGTCGCGCCACGCGCAGACAAAGGTAATCCCCATGAAGGGGGCGGGATTTGGGAGGCAATGAGAGAGGGAATACAGTCTTGTTGCTTTTGGTGGACAAAAATGTTAGCCAAGGGGGGGCCAAAACCAGCTTTTATTCCACGTCGCTGCTTTGGGTGTCGATATCGTATCCTCCACCCGGGCTTGCTGTTCCCGGCTTGTCTTTGAGGGACGCGCCCATGTTGAAACCCTTTAAAGGGCAAGGGGCAACCCCCCTAGCCAAAAACCCCGTTAGGCAAATCCTGCAGGAGGGTAAAACCAGGTCCTTAAAAATTTTTCCCGAGGGGGAAAAAGGGGGGGTGCGAAGGATGCCAAACCGTCGAGGGACCAGCCCCCGCGAGAGGATGAAGGGGTTTTCGAAGGGCCGTGGAGAAAAGCCGCGTTCATCTTCTCCAGAAAACCCCGAGAAGGGCCCCTTTTTTTCGTGACCCCCGGGTGGCCTTGGTCCCCTCAAAGAGGGGAAGAGGGGGGAAAAGGGGGGAGCTCATAGTTTGGAAAAATGGTGCGAAGGTCCAGATTTCTGTCGAGTTTGGGGGGCGAGCAGAGGGGCCGAGTGAAGTCCCGAGGACCCCTGACAATCACCTGGTTCCCTCCGATTGAAACCTTTGGGTTTTTTGCCCAGCGTTTTTTAAAGTATTGGGAGGCTGACGAGCAGGGGCCTCCCCTGGGAAATTTGCTGCGCCGTTGATCCTTCCCCCCTTCGTACTTCAAGAGAGCTTTCCCTTTCCCGTTTTTTTTTCCCCGAATTTTTTTTCAGTGCGTCCACCCCTTTTTCTGGAAAAACCTTGCGGGAAAGGGCGGTGGGGAGTTGGGCTTTTTCGCGAGTGAAGGGGGTTTTGCGGCGAAGAAGACCCCGCAACCTCTTTGGTCCCCTCTGTGTTCTTCTTCGTGACCGCGGGCTTTTCCTTGTGGTTTCTTTTATGCCGTTTGCAGAAAAATTTCCCAAGGGGTTTTGGGCCCGATTGCCAAAAGTTTGGCTTTGGGGCAAAGAAAAATTGGTCCTCGTCGAGGATTTTCCCTGACCCTACAAGCCCACCGTTTACCTTTTAGAGGTTTCCCGGGGGACCTGTTCCCAAAGGGATGGTCGCAGCCAAGGGGGCGTGAAAAAGGGACCAACGACTTACGGGCGACCCAGTGTTTCCCCAAGTCCGGGCCCCGTCTTGGATTTTTTGAGGCGGAGGTCCTGAAACATGGCCACGTAAACCGGGGCGAACCGGGCGTAGGAGCTTCGATTTATGGCGAAGAAAAAACGGTTCCCGGAAAATCCCCCAAAGTTCCCTTAAAGGGGCAGCGCCCAGTCTCCGTCCCCACAGCCCCCGGGGAGTTCAAAAGCCCGGAGGGGCCATTTTTGACGTAAATTTATGGGGAAAAATTTCTCAAGGGAATGTCGCGATCCGTTTCCTCGGCTGCCCGCTTGGGTGCAAGGATCTCGGGGGGCTTTTTTGAAGGAAAACCAGCTTCCCCTTTCCCCTGCCAACTCTGGGGGGCGAAAATTTCGGCGCTCTCCTTGTCCCCGGGGGGGGAAAATTGAGAGCTGGAGTGCACTTGGGCCAAAAAAACCCAAAAGTCCCCTTTTAGGGACCTCCTGGGGCCTCTACGAATTCGCCTTTCAAGCCCCCCTTTGGCCCCCGCATACTCCCAACATCCCCCTTTGGGCGTCCGAGGTCGAAGGCCCCCATCTCCGTTAGTTTAAAAGCAAAGGGCACACGATTTTAGGGGAGACCTGGGAAGGAAAATGTGCGTTTTTAATAAACGAAAATTTTTTTTATTTACGGGTTATTTGCTAATTTCTAAAAAATTTTAGCCCAAAGAAATTTTTTCATTTTTTTTGCGAAATTTTATTACCGTATGTCATAAAATACGGGGCCCCGAGGGGACCGTCAGAGAAAAGTTACATTTTTATTTAAACAGGGCGGTTTTGGGCCTTTTTGAGAAAAAGAACAGCCCGAAAAATTTTTATGATTTTGATGTGAAAAATTTAAGGCCAAAATTTTTTCCCTTTTTTAATTTTTTTTCCAAATTTTTTTCCCCTTTTCCTTTAAATTTCCCTTAAGGTTAAATAATGCGAAAAAGAACAAAACCAAAGGAGTACTAAATAAAAATTTTTTTGCCCCTCTTAATAAGCTTCCCTTTTAGTCCAAAAAAGAGGGTCTCTATGACGTTGGTTTTTTTATTTGCAAATTTGTAATTGCCAATTTTATTGCCAAATTGCCAAATTGCAAATTGCGCGAAAACTTACCGCTAACGAGTGACCCAACTACGATTTTCGGATTCAGCGGCACAAAATGCTTAGGATAAGACCCTCAAAATACTTCCTTCACCTAATGTGAAGCGAATCGCCCTAAGTGACCTACTATATCACTTACAAACAAATATTCTCATCCCGCACATTCCAATTCTTCCAACAAATTTACAACAAAATGAGATAGTATGTATTCTTAACTTATCACTTCCCTCACCAGGAGTAGATTTGAGTAGTTAGTTAGTTAAGTAGTTTCCAACTTACATATTTTCTTAAATCTTTTGTTTTTGGTTCATTCATATATTTTTTTCCCACTTAATGTGGGTGATCCCACCGCTGCCACAAAAATGTAGTGGTCATTTTGACCATCTACACCTTTGTTACCATTATGTAGTGCCCACCTTGGGAGTGTACTCTACAGTCCTGTTACTCCGCTGCCACCACCCACATTAAGTGGGAAAAAAAATATGAATGAACCAAAAACAAAAGATTTAAGAAAATATGTAAGTTGGAAACTGAATGACAACTCGTTAATATATTTCTAATTATAATATATTTATAATTCTTACTGTCTCAACTTCCCAACTGGTGTACATCACAAGTTGCCTTAATTCTAATAAATCATATCCCCCTAACGATATGCACTCTTCTTAACCTAACATCTTACTTAATAAACATATTTCATCCTATTCGAAAGTGAAACAGACTACTTAATTCTACACTCTCCGCCACACTTCTTAACCTAACATCTTACTTAATAAACATATTTCATCCTTTTCGAATGTGAAACAAACTTAATCCTACACTCTCCGCCACACTATCTCTCCTTTATCCGCCTCACTTATCTCTGGGCGATAAGAACACGAGAGTCAGTTGGGGGGGAGCCGTGAGTGTGTGGCTGTCTCACACCGCGCCACGGGTAGGACACCGCCACTATGACAGCCGCAACAGGGCTGCTGCCGCCCTCACTTCCCACTCTCCACAATATCTCTCCTTTATCCGCCTCACTTATCTCTGGGCGATAAGAACACGAGAGTCATGTTGGGGGAGCCGTGAGTGTGTGGCTGTCTCACACCGCGCCACGGGTAGGACACCGCCACTATGACAGCCGCAACAGGGCTGCTGCCGCCCTCACTTCCCACTCTATTCCTGCTACTCGGTGACCAGCCAACAGGGTGGCGCCGCCATCACCTCCATATCCACTCTGCCTTGGGACCCTGGATAACAAATTCCATAGTCCTTATGTAGACATAAACCACCAATAAATCACACCTACATCTCTAGCTAACTATATATTTTATAACAACCTTTACAAGGGAGGATAAGGTCACCTCCCAGTGGCTTACCCACGGGAGTCCGTCTGCTACTAAATGCTAACCCGACGTTCAGCTCCGCTTCTCACTTCGTTTCGATACGTGGTCAACTACCACTGGCTTAAAATATAAGCCTAACCAGTGATTCAGGAATGAGGCGTGGAGGAAAATCCTCGTTAGCTTATTGATACTTATGTGTTATTTCATCTCTTCCCCTATTAATGTAATTTCTCGCGTTACAGTGTCTTTGTTTTGTGGATGCATTCTTGTTTTGAATATCATTGTGAAACATAGAGGTTTGTTTCTTAACAGTATTCCAATTTGAATCAAGATTAAATCCTGGACATTGTTTATCAATGGTGCACAACAACTTAACTGCGCCTAGTCTGTTCAGGGTGAGCGATACGTTATCCTCCTCCTCGCTAAAACAAAAATCATCTAAATCTCCAGTGCCAAGTCTGAACGTTGGAACTGGGTTAATGACAGTCACTCCGTTTGCTTCACACCATTTCACTAGCAGTTCGTTAAACTTGTTTATCTTGACTTGGATTTCCTGAGACATTGGCACTGGCACAACTTGACACACACAAATCTTCATATTATTGTTCTTCACTTTGAGAGCACTAATCAATGAACCAAAATGATCTAAAATGCTATGAGGGTCTACGTCATCAAGTATGTCATACAGCCCACCATATATCACGCACTCGGAGGGAATCCAGTTGAGTTTTTCTGTCACCCAACTTTTGAGCAGGTCGATGTTTGCACCGGGAATAGTCCTTACTTTGCAGTCTTCTGCTAAATCAGAGCTTAGTACTCTTTGTAAGTTAGTATCACCCAATAGGAAATTGTTAGGTGATGGAGGGTCTGATTTTATTTTGTGCTATTTACTGTTAGTGATATTTTGCTGCTCTAATACACTTACACGTTGTTGCAGGGATTCAATTGTAGTATAAGCAATCTTAATTTCAGTGCTTAGCAGTTCGACCTCCATATCTTTTGTTTCTAGTTTAGACATGATTGATTCAATGTTTCTTGTGAGTTTATGCACTTTGCCAGCTATATCATTTGTATCAAATATATCATTAGTTGTGTGAGTTACCTGCGTGGCATATAGGGATGGCTGAGGTATCTGTGAAGTAACTGGAGATTGGGAGGTTGTCGTTGGCTCTGCCGGCTGCGACGGGGCTGTCCTCGTGTCGCCAGACGGTAAAAGAGTCAACCGTAAGTCAGCTGGCGGGGTAGGGTCTAACCACAGGTCGTCGGGTTGAAGAGGGGTCAACCACAGGTCGGCGTGCGGTGAAGGGGCTGGTTGCATGTCACCAGGCGGAGGGGCTGGTTGCATGTCACCAGGCGGAGGGGCTGGCTGCATGTCACCAGGCGGAGGGGCTGGTTGCATGTCACCAGGCGGAGGGGCTGGCTGCATGTCACCAGGCGGAGGGGCTGGTTGCATGTCACCAGGCGGAGGGGCTGGTTGCATGTCACCAGGCGGAGGGGCTGGTTGCATGTCACCAGGCGAGGGGCTGGTTGCATGTCACCAGGCGGAGGGGCTGGTTGCATGTCACCAGGCGGAGGGGCTGGTTGCATGTCGCCGTGCGGAGAGGGGGCTAGCTGCAGGTCCCCTGGTCGAGCTGGGGCTGCCTGGGAGGGAGGCAGGGGTGTCTGTGGCTCACCGGGTGCTGGCCTCGAAGCGTCGGGTGAAGGAGGTGCTGGCCGTGGTGCGTCACTTGTAATGGTGTGGGTGACATTTTCCAGTAACATGGTAATGAGTTGGCTGTTGGTCACCCAAATATTAGTTAGTCCCATTTCACGGCACCGTTCCTGTAGATCTGGCTGCGTAAGTTAGTGCGAGGAATTCCTGTTGGGTACTGTAAGGAGGGATGAGTAGTACCCAAGGAAGCTAGAGTGTTCTCTAGCTTCCTTGGTAGTACCTGTTGGCGGTGTTTGGCATCGCTGGTGCAGGTTGGGGCAGCACCTGCGCGGACGGCACTGGCAAGATGTCTTCTGACATGTTTCCTGTTGACATCACCTGCTTATTTGCCGTGCTCATGAACATGGATATTCACTCACTTCTTTGGCTTCGTTGTGGATTGAAGAGTCTGCTGACACCGATTTACATTCCTTGTCCAATGTTTACATATGCGCATGCGCAGTCTGGTTGAAAAGTCTCACAGTCCTGCTCACTAATGTAGATATACCATTACTGTACTATTTTAGTCAC
>JACEEZ010024395.1:179761-189761 GCA_016584305.1 Chionoecetes opilio | reverse complement strand
GTTTGTGTTTTTCTCTACAGGAGCAGCCGGTGTCGCATAAGATAGGTAACACCTCAAAATAAGTAGCACCTTATCTTACTATTTACCACAAAATACTCCTTTATAAGTTATTAACCATGACGTGTGTGGTACTGTGGTTTCTGGAGGAGACAGGAGAGAAGAGAGGAAGGCATTGTGACAGTGTTATTGTCGTATAACACTGTCACACAACCATCAGCTGACAAGATATATGTCAAGCTCACTCACTCAGACCAAAACAGCATCCACTGGGTGACTCCCAACTCAAGCTCAATCTCAAGCTCTCTCCTCCCTCCTCTTCTCTACGTAGTGTTGGCCGAAGCCACCACCCCGGGAGGCAGGTCACAAACCCTAGGCTACCACCCAGTACCCATTCACTGCTGGGTGGGACAGGGGCTTGGGGCATTTTCAGGATATTTTTTTGGGAAAAAAGTGGAGTCTTATAAGCTGTAAAATACGGTAGGTACACAGCCCTCAAGTTAACCTCCAGGGCCTACCATCCCACCCCTGGAGGTCACTGCCTAACGGCGCTGGAGGCACACACACCCAAAAAAAAAAAAAAAAAAAAAAAAAAAAAAAAAAAAAAGGACTAAATAAGCATTTTTACAGGGTTTATAATACCCGAGTTTCGCGATCCGCGAGTTTCGCGCTATACCTCCGGAAGAAAGCAGGCGCGAAACTCGGGAGGGTAGTGTATATGCCAAGGGATCCTTGATGCATATGCTATCTGGTCATGCCTTCAGTCGCGCTCTGCGTGCTCATTTTCTCAGCTCAGCTGCCCTCATTAGTGTCTTGATGGATACAACTGTCACCTTGGATGGCGTAGACAAAAGCCACTTGGAGAACCTGCACAGGACCTTTCTAAACCATGCAGAAATGCTGCTGATGTAGCTGAGGATGAATATATCAAGCAGTTGAGCCATACTGTTTCACAACTCCTAGACCATGCTGCAAGTCAAAGCAGAACCGGCAAGCTGTGGGTGCAGTATATCAGGCAAGTGGCTCTTCTACAACGATTCATTCGTGCTGAGAGGACAGGGGACTGGGAGCTTCATCTAGTTGTGTGAGGGAGATGGTTCCACATTTTCATGCTGCAGGACATCTTCACTACCCCAAGTCTGCCAGGTTGTATTGGCAGCAAATGGAAAGCCTGGGGGAAAAATAATGCCGACAGAAGAGTACATTTCTGTTTACGGAGAAGGGATACTTCACCATTCGCCGTCAGGATTCATTCTGGAATAAAAATTTTCCCGGGATCAAACAATAGAGCAGTTTTTGATGAAAAACTTCAAAGTGTCGGGAGGTATGACCCATGGTCGGGGAATTACAGAGAGCACACTGGCTACATGGGTGAAAGCCTTACCTCGCTGCGTTCCCATCTGCGATAGACTGGAGCAGTTGACAGGAGTTCACACGGGTACATCAGAGAAAACACAAGAATGCGGCAAAGTTTTCCAGTCAAGGGATAACGCGGACCGGCCATGTTTTTATCAGATAGCTGCAAACACACCCACCGTTTGCGGCTATAAAACCTGATCGGCTGGTGTCTCTGTCTACTGGAATTGTTGCAGATGCAACCGTAATTAGATAATGCGGTAGAAATCGGCCAGAAACTAGCATCAAAAATGTAAGGAAAGTAGTTCACAGACATAAAACTACGCCGTAATGACAAAGTGAAGACAATCGGAGCAAAGGAGAAGTTGGTAAAAGTTAGGGGACAGCGGCAGAAGGAATCCAACTATACTGTTCAACAAATCACAGCGTCCTAAAACAACAGCAGATAATGAGATCTATCTTGACTTTGAGCTTGCGCCTAAAAACCCCTTCGCTCTTCCAAGATGGTGTCATGCGGAAAACCAGTGAAGAGTTCCTTGGGTCTTGTGTTAGTCATTCACCCAGCCATCCAACCTGGCAGATAATTGTCTGTACGTCTTGGTGGTGGTCAACCTTCTTCACGAAAGTTGTTTGGCCTCAGCAGTCCACCTATGCTGATGTATGCCAGGCCCTACTTTACTTACATTTTTCAACATTATGGAGGGGAAAGTCGACTGTGGTGTTCGGTGGGTAGGGAAAAACCTGACTTTCAACAAAGGTAGCTGAACAGGGACGGAGAGCTTAGAACTGCACAGCTAGTGATATCATGTTCGAAGATGACACGCCAACCACTACAACTCAAAGATCATTCTTAGGAAACAGCAACAACAAAAGAGACTGATAAAAAGTTTTCCCGGAGAAAAAAATGCGTTTGGCGGGGCATATATGTCAAACAAGCAGATGCAGACGCGGGACACACTGATGTTTCAACAGCACTAACTGTAGCCGAGTCTAAGAGCCAGCCAGTTGCTGTTGTTGGCACAGAGAGGATTACCCCGTCATGCTAGTGGCCCGAGCAAGCACTACTACAGATATCTTCATGCTATTTCTTCAATCCTGTAACGGCCTTCAACATTCAGGAAATTTAGAAAGCTGTAGGAGATAACAGACACCCCCTCCTCTTCCCTCATGCTGTGACTGGCTGTGATACGGTGTCTGCAATCACGACAGGGGAAGCGTAAGGCTTTAACATGGTCCACACGAAGCGCGAATAAGACATGTTGGATACCTTTTCCAACCAAGGAAGCACCCATGAAAAACGTGAAAAGGGTTGTTTTTAAACCTTCATCCTGAAGCTGTAGGGTGCGAGCAACGTGAGTCCCTAGATGAATTCCGACACATCGCGTACAAAACGGGCCATAGGTCGAAGTTCCCTTTAGTTTATCATTTCAACTAGCGAGCTTACCTCCAACGAGCGCTGCTGCAAAGCAACATTCATACCACACGTTCATACTGTTCAAGAATGGATGAGCAATAGTCTACCTCCCCAAAAGAATGGGGAGGCGGTCACAAGATGGAATTCTCGTTTCCCATAGAAAAAAGATATCCTGTTGCACCCGACACCTTACTTAACATGGGGTCATGTGGATGCAAACAGGATAGGTGCAACACCATGACTTGCAGCTGCAAAAAACTTGGATTATATTGTAGCTCGATGTGCAGGAAATGTAGCGGTCAATCTTTCACCAACACAGCACCCATGTTAGATGTGAACGATGATGATTCGAGTCAATGCCACGAAAAATGAGCGTTGGAAGACACAACACTGGATGACGGATTCCAAAACTACTGATGTCTGAATCAATATAATACCAAGTGGCACTATTGCTGTGTGCACAATATAAAGATGAGAAACCAATTAAAATTTGTTATGTATGACTATCTTTTTTTTTATATCCTGCTTGGAAGCAAAGTTGTGGAAAAATAAAGTATTTTCAGGAAAGTTTGCATTCTTGTTTGGGTATTATATTAAATATTCCTAGTGTGTGTAACCTGCAAATAATATATTGGTTCCCAGTACCTTAAAAATGTATTCAGACATTTTGTGCTAGTTTTTAACCTTTCAAGAAGCGAAGTTATTCAGAATATTTAAAAAGGCTATTTTGGACGCCCTCTTGGATTTTTAGAAAAGCACCAAGGGAATTTTTGAGGGCTTTTAATATGTGATTCTACACATTTTTTTAGACCTACCCTGAAAATTTCAGCTTGTTCGCCAAAATTTCCGGGTTTTAGCTAACGCCCTTGGACTACATAGGACACCTTACTTCTTAGAAGCTGTTTTAGCTAGAGATGATATGTGAGATTTCCAGTTCAGATTTTTAGTAAAGGATTGTCCAAGAATGTTCAGTGTAGAAGAGGGGGACAGTTGAGTGTCATTGAAGAAGAGAGGATAGTTATCTGATAGGCTTTGTAGAGTAGATAGGTGAAGAATTGGGTTTTTGAACAAAAAAAAGGTTTGCTTTGCTCACTGTGAGCTTAGAGCTCATAGTGAGAGATCTATGGATAAGGGTGGGACTGCTATATACTTAGTACATAATAAATACACTACATATTCATAAGTGGATGGTGATCCAGCGTCTATGATGCTTTTGGTCAGTTATGTTCTTCATTTGAAACTTTTTACCTTCATCGTCCAGGCTCTCAAATATTCGGCATTTAATGGTTTAGGTTTTATTTCCCAATTCAATCACTTAAAAGTTGAAAATCGTTGATGGCAGATTACCTGGTACTCCTTAGTTAGCATTATGTATATATGATCCAGAAACGGTCGGTAATGTGACTTTTTTTTCCTCTGCAGGCATCATGACTCACTTCATGTTTGCGGGCACCAACAAGACGGTGCTGGACCGGTACATGCGGCTCGCCATCCCCAATGACGAGAGTCATGCAACGTACGTATGGGTGGACGGCACCGGCGAGAACCTCCGATCCAAGACCCGTAAGCTGCACTTCGTCCCCAAGACTCCAGGAGGTGAGGGGCGCTTTACAGCTGTCTTGTGTGACTGCATGATGATGCATGGCTGATTGTGACAAGTGTGTGATCAGAGTACTGAGAGCGTCATTATCACCCAACAGAGGTGCCAGAATGGAGTTTCGACGGTTCCACCACGGGACAGGCGGAAGGAAGCAACAGTGACGTTTACCTAAGGCCCGTAGCGATATACCGGGACCCGTTCCGTCTTGTTGAGGACAAGCTGGTCCTCTGCGAGACCTTCAGACACAACAAGAAGCCCACAGAGACCAATCACCGTCGCCAGTGTCTTGATGTGATGACCTGGGCCGCAAACACACGGCCGTGGTTCGGCATGGAGCAGGAGTACATACTGCTGGACACCGACAAACCACCCACTGGGCTGGCCCAAGAATGGCTTCCCGGGCCCTATGAGTCCCTACTACTCCTGTGGCGTTGGAGCCAACAAGGTCTACGGCCGCGACGTTGTGGAAGCCCACTACGTGCTTGCTTCTATGCTGGCATCAACATCTCTGGCGAGAACGCAGAGTCGATGCCCGCCCAGTGGGAGTTCCAGGTAGGCCCCTGCAAGGGTATTTCTATAGGTGACGACCTGTGGATGGCCCGTACTTGCTGCACCGCGTCGCTGAAGACTTCAGCGTTGTCGTCACTCTAGATCCTAAGCCCGTCCCAGGAAACTGGAATGGTTCCAGCATGCACACCAACTTCTCCACCAAGGAGATGCGTGAAGCCAACGGTATTGTGGAGATCGAGAAGGCCATTGAGAAGCTGTCTAAGGTTCATGAAGAGCACATCAAAGTCTACGATCCTAAGGGGGGCAAGGACAACGAGCGCCGCCTCACTGGAAACCGAACCTCAACCATCCACGACTTCTCCACCGGTGTGGCCAACAGGGGCTGTTCCATCAGAATCCCGCGAGGCGTGGCTGAGGAAAGGACCGGGTACTTGGAGGACAGACGGCCATCCTCCAATGCCGATCCTTATAGGGTTTCCGAACGGCTGGTTAGAACCATCTGTTTGAATGAATGCTAACTCTCCACCCCGTCTTACCTTCACGCAGTCTTGTCTCAGTACCCTGCAGGGCGGCATAGCAACACCATTTCAATCAGCAGCATTGCACCGCCGGCCTATACTCAGTGGCGTCACCAGGAAAAAAAATTTGGGGGGCTTCAGCCCCGGGGTGGTGATGGGCTATCCAGCTGGGGGGTCGGGGGTAATTTTGAAAATTAATCAGTTCCAGGGTAATTTTGAGGACCAAAAAAGAGAAGAAAGTGGAATTAAGCTTTAATTACATGACAATAAATACCACTCACATGTCAAATTAGTCGTGATGTCAGTTTGTGAACGAGATAATAACAATCACATTCTCACCATCAAAGTCGGGGCGAAAAGAAAGGTTGTTGTTGATGATGAATTTGGTTAGGGGCTGTTCACTACAGGCATATACTTTAGGTTGATTTTAATATATTGTTGGATAACTGAAAATAAGAATATGTACGAATATAATATACATTCTAGATGTTTGTGGACTTAAGTGTTCCCACAGAATATTGAGAACAATAACCTTGGGTCGAGGACTCGAGGCCTACAAGGCTACAATGCCATTGCTATACTGCCTGTTTTTATGTCATATTACAGACAGCGACAGTCACTGTCTTGTATTAGCTTTCATACACACTGACAATATCTTTGAACTAGGCAATAGATATTCGTGATCTGCAAAATTCATATGCAATGATATTTGCTCAAGAAAAAAAATACTTCCTTTACCTTAAAATTCAACAGTCCTCTTCCTTTGCATAACATGTACACACTGAAGCGATTCAAGCGAAGCTGCTTAGCATGATTGAAGTCATGAAAGAAAACGAATCTGACTGAGAAGTCACGAAGTGAACGGTAACTATTTTGTCAATTTAATAACCAATGCAGGGATCAGCTTGGTTTGGAAGAGGTAACGGAGGTTCTATAGAATATCTCTATAATAGAATATACTTACTAATTTCAAGGTTGTTAGCAACCATATTTCAAAATTTAAATGAAACATCAAACCAATTTTTCTATAAAAGTGTGAAAAATAAGGTTTTGCTCTGGCATGGAAAATTGGATAAATATTCCTTTTTATTGTTTTTGGGTAGCAGGCTACTAGCAGCAATTTTGGGGGGGCTCAGTCCTTGACTTGGGGGGGCTCAGTCCCCCTTAGCCCCCCACGGTGACGCCACTGCCTATACTGCATCGCCCTAGAGTTCCTCGTGGGCTCTGCGGCTGCCTAACCGAGAGAGATCGTCCAATGACTCAAAAACTTTATTCACCAAGTCTTCGCTGCTTTCCAGGTTTTACTATATTATTTCTAGTCTGTGACTTTGTGAAATTTATATGTATTTTGGGTATACTCTATGTAAACAAAATATTCTCCTGACATCCCTAAATGTGAAACCACTTGATACCAAATTTTTCTCGAACCCTAAATTCGGCCAATTTGGTTATCAGAATGACCGCCATATATAACAAGTTTACAACTTCCAGTTCAATGTGTAGCCATATTATTGATAGAAATTGCATATTTTTGGCATCCAATGAAATAAATGATTATTAGAATATCAAAATATTCTCTTATATTGCAAAAAAAAGGAAAAAAAAAAAAAAAAAAAAAATATAAGCGAAAGTGTGTGTGTGTTGTGTGGTGTGTGTGTGTGTGTGTGTGTGTGTGTGTGTGGTGTGTGTGTGTGTGTCCGCTCCAAGTGCCGCCCCCTGTTGCGGAATCCCCTCATATGGCACAGTTTTGGAACCGGCTCGAGCAGGGGAACATTTTAAGCCCATTTATGAGATGATCCGATCATTTTTTTTTTTTTTTAGCAGCCTATTAGCGAGAATTGTGAAAAAAAGTGGGTTGCGAGAATTGAGGAAACCTTGATGTAGGTGATGGGTAATGGGTGAGTGAATGGGTGGGGTGATGGGTAATGGGTGTGGGGTGATGGGTGAGTGAATGGGTGGGGGGTGATGGTGTGATGGGTGAGGGAATAGATGGGGGGTGATGGGTAATGGGTGAGTGAATGGGTGTGTGGTGATGGATAATGAGTGAGTGAATGGGTGGGGGGGGGGGGGGTAATGGGTGAGTGAATGGGTGGGGGGTGATGGGTAATGGGTGAGTGAATGGGTTGGGGGTGATGTGAATAGGTTGGCGTAATACATACATTTCTACATCCATGATTTCAGGAAAGCTAGAAGGGGCTATCTGGAGAGTCTGTGTTTGGTGGGCCGAAGGCCCACCAAACACAGGTGCCACCAATAGCCCTCCGCAGGAGCTAGCCAAAAAGTCCGCCCGGAGGGCGGCTTTGCGGCTAGTATATATATATATATATTATATATATATATATATATATATATATATATATATATATATATATATATATATAAATATATATATATATATATATATATATATATATATAATATCACCTTCAAAATTAGAGACACAAAACTAAAAATGACACTTCAACGGGAATTGTATCATTATTTATTGAAGGAAGCGCCATAATTTATATGTGGAAATATTTTTCATAACCTCCAGAAAAGGTTACATATATAATATATACATTAAGTGTTTTCATCATAATTAGACATAAAACTTAAAATGGCACTTCCATGGGAATTGTAATATTGATTAACTCAATAAATCTGAATTTGCATATGGAAATATTCTTCTTGATTACGGGAAAGGTTATATATAGTACATACATGTACATGATAAGTATCTCCAACATAATTAGACATGAACTAGAAATGATACTTCTACAGGATTTGTATGAACAATGTAATCACATCCTATTTGCCGACATGTGAACAATATTTTGACCGTTAATGTTATTTAAACACAGTTTCTTATTATATGTCTGTATGGATGCTCGTGTTTTGGCATACATCTATGTCAGCTTCACATAGACAAAGTTCTGTGCAAACAAGATCCCTTGTTCGGCATGAACACGATGCAAATGAACACTTGTTTATTGCACTATTTCTACTTATACCACATCTGCACCTTACTAACTCAACAACAGCTGATGGTAGCGGCTCAACGTCAGATAATTTTGAGACCAGGTGGTTGTCTACTTTCATCCAGCCAAGTTTAAGAAAATCTGGCAATCATGGGTGAACAATGAGATCTTGTTCCCGTGCAGCTGTTTGACAATGTGCTCGCTGATATGTTGTTCCCAGGCTCCAAGTGTTGGCGGAAGTGACTCAACTCCCTTACTGATACCCTGTGCCTTGAATAATGTCCCTATGAGGCTGCTTGGTTGAGTGATGTTGGAACCTTTCTTGCAAAATAAATTACAGAGAAAGGATATGCATCCCTTCATGCAGTCCTCAGAAGGTTCATGCAGTCCTCCAATTCCCAAAGAAGATATGGAACTTATAATGCTGTCGTCTGCTCGCAGGAATTCTTCTAACATGACCTTCTTTGACATCCCTCTGATGTGGGCTGTTGTGTCACATCCAGTTAGCGCGTGCCATTTGCACAATGCCCTTGCCTTACTATAACCAAGTGCATCATATATTGGCTGCAATAAGACAGTTTGACGTCGTTCACCTGTGCCCATCAGTAGATATGGCTGCATTTTTACCTAGCAGAGGAACACGCCTCAATGCAAGACATAGCACATCTGTAACTTCCCTGTATATATGCACTTTATAGCCAGCCTTTGCTGCATCCACAGCGTGTATAATCATCCATGTGTCTGCCTCCTCCTGTGAAGTTTTGTCAGGAAATATGACACCATCTGTGTTGGACATCACACTCTTATCTGTTGCAGTACTTATGGATACGGTTGCATTATCTACAAGCTTCTGTGCCAGGTAAGGGGTAAGATAATATTTTATAGTAATGCTTCCAAGAAATTATTTGGTATCTTAGATTTTGTTAGTGTCATGAACTTGGATCCCTTATGCTGGTACTTGACTACGCCTGCTGCGTTCCCTTGTTGCCTCTTTCAAGGGTTGTGCCTCGGAATAATTATCAAAAAACACTCGGGTATCATGATACTTAGAAGCTTTGGCATTTATGAGTTTAACGTATGCATTACATAGGTCAATGCAGTTCTTGAAGGATTTTACTGCCATCAGCTCTTGTACAACGGCCATACCATCAATTATGAGACACCGTGTATTCACGTTCAAAAAAAGGAAATTCGTATTGTAGTCGGTGATTCTGATATCAGAGGGCAAATCTATCTATCTTATCTATATCTATATTTATACATGAATATATAACGCATTGGTTCAATACGCTATGTGGTTTAAAAATGTGTAAAATGTGTAACTATATAAAAAAAAAAAAAGTGTGCGAAGAGGCCATTTTAAAATTGAAATGGCCGATCATATGGGCTCAAGAAAATTTGGTAACAATTAGTTTCATACTCAGTGACACTAAAAGGACATTTCCTGAAATTTTCAAAGAGTATACCCAAAAATACAGTTAAACACATTTTTGCTACACAAGCTGACGGACTATTACATGTTAATTTCATATGTATTTCAATTCTTGGTTCATGTTGTGAACCGAGTATAAAATGTAAATACATACGAATTACAAATTTCCATAATTCTTAAAAATATACAACTGCGTAATATATCTCATTTCAT
>JACEEZ010024395.1:119858-175865 GCA_016584305.1 Chionoecetes opilio | reverse complement strand
TTTTTTTTTTTTGATTTTTAATAAATACTTATATTTCTTCCCCCACCCAAAAACCCGTTTTCCCGCCATTTCCCAGGCTTGTTGGCTATAGGGGAAGAAAAAAAAGATAGGGGTGAAGGACTTCTTCCAAAGTTTTACCCACGCCTGCACACACGCCTCCTTCCCCCCCAAAACGCTTGCATACACGCCTCCTTCCCACACACACGCCTGCAGACACGCTTCCTTCCCACACACACGCCTGCACACCGACACCTTCCCACACAGACGCCTGCACCACACACACGCCTGCACACATGCCTCCTTCCCACACACACGCCTCCTTCCCACACACACGCTTCCTTCCCACACACACGCCTGCACACCGACACCCTTCCCACACACACGCCTGCACACATGTCTGCACACTGACACCCTTCTTACACACACGCCTGCACACACGCCACCTTCCCACACACACGCCCTCCACACACGTGTGAGTGTCATGCCAGAAACTCCTATGGGGAGTTTATAACTGGTCAATGTTACTTGAATGATATTAATTGATTATGATTTTTCATTTGATTACAACTTGAATGGAGGATTTAACTTAGTCTTATGACTTCACTATGTGATTATAGTTTGACCACTTCTCACTGCGGAGAGTACTGAAATGGGGGATGTATTTAAGAGGAAGGGGTAAGGGTTTAGGTTAAGGGAACAGGGTGTGAGTTAAGGGGATGCTGCCACCAGCTCAGGCGAGTAGTTCTCTGGGTAACTCCCTGGGCGCGTTTGAATAATATTAAGATTAGATTTATTTTGGTAGTCGTGATTGATACGTGGAACTATACCGAGTAAGGCTGACTCTTTTGGAAGTGTGGGGAATTACTGTCCTAACACAGAATAATCACCTGGGGTTTTATAATAAACACAAGAAACTATATTTAAAAAACATCATCCTATTTATTCATTCTGAAATAGTATGTCTCTTGCTTGAGATCACATACAACATATAAGGGTTAACCCAAAACACCGGAAAAACTCTAATCGGATGTAAGAAAAAACTTACAACCTGATAGGGAAATTCTCCTGTGAAATGAAGCTAAGCTCTAATGAGCATAAAACTTCCTCAATGAATCATTCGTAGAATTACCACCTATGTCCGTATCGTCTGAGCACTATAGGTATACATTGAATATATAATATATATATAGGAAAGAAAATGTGAGAGTAATGAGTTGTTGTGGATTCACAAGACCATGTGGCCTGGAGAGGATGGCGTGAGACACCCCCCCCCCCTTCGAAACCTACAACGAAGTGTGGAGACGACTCTCGTTAATAACACTTATAAGGATGGGGCAGGCCTTCTATGCGTTAGTGACACTGAACTGTACCTATATATATATATAGAAATATATAGATATAATATAACAAGGAAGGGGGGAAACAGGAGCGAGGTGCCGAGGTCTTACCTACAACGAAGTGTGGAGACGACTGACTCCTCTTGGTAGCTAAGGCGAAGTTGGGATGAAAAGGAATGTTCGAATTCTATGATATTGGTCTCTCCTGAAGAGCTTATAATCCCGAAATAACTAATTAAATAATGAAACTAGTGTACCTAAGAAAGGGCTGCCTATAATACAGTTCTGTTACTTTGATATAGAAGAATTTAATATGTTTAATCTAATAACCGAGGAAAGTGTTATTGAAGTCCGTGTCCGTTGTCCGAACACGTGTTTTAGAGTGGTGTGGTATGGAGGCTTGTATAGAAATTTGGTAGACTTTCAATTTAGCGAATAACTTTACTAACACATCCATGTATGACCGTGAACTTTCACTATGGTGACTATTTTGAAGGACATTAAGAATCTAGGAGTGTTCCTTGATGTGATAGAAGGGTTGGGGGAGGATGAAAAGCTTTGAATCCATTAGTTATCACTGATCGCGGAATAATTATTCCACGAATTTTGACTCGCAACCGGCATGTCGGGGGGGGGAATGGAAGAAAGGAAGAAAGAAATGGCGGGGAATGAAGGAAAGAAGATAAACAAAATGGCGCGTAGGAAGGAAAGAAGATGAGAAAAAATGGCGGATAAGAAAGAAGGGTGGTGACTCACCCGCGAAACTAACAAAGTGAACTGCTTACGACATAACTCGGGAATTATATGATAATAATTCTCATACTATCTCTCCCGAATAATGGGCATTACACACGTCTATTCTCCGGGAAAATTAAATTCTTCAATATCAAATTAACTACTCACGGATCGTGTTTCCGTTTTAAAGCTGCGTCAAGATGTGTATATGGGACGAATTTAGAGTGAATTTAATGGAAATTCTTCTGTTCTTTGAAAACGGGTGTCTGCTTGTGTTTAGATTACACGAATATTCAATGGAAGGAAATATCCCAATCAACCTACTACCTGGGTAGTGACGTGGTTGTCAAACCTGACTCAGCACCTACATTTTCGTCGCAAAAGGTTCGTCCCAGGGGCGCACACCGGCTACCCTCAGGTTATATAACGAGAGCCTTACGAGTCCTGAAATGCCCGCCACACCGCAAGCTGGCTGACTGTGAAGTGAGAAGCAGTACTACTATCCCGAATTAAAATACTCCTCCCACCGAACCAGGCTGAGCCCGTGAAAACCAGACACTCCGACTTCTAGAAATGAGAAATCTCCTAGACCAAATTGTTTCATCTAGTCTGAACTACACTACCCTTGACTCAATAATTTATATTTAACACTTTTCGCTTAATCTTCACCTGAATACACCACAAGTCGTGTTGATTGTAACTTGAATTAAAATACCTTGAAGACTCACCGAACCAGACTGAGTCTGTTAATGAAATTCAATGAGACTGGTATCCCAATCAACCTCTTACCTGGATATATTAAGAACATACTGACCCTCAATTTGTTTTGAATCCTGGTCAATGTTTTACATTTAACACTTTTCGAATTGATTTCCCCAAGTAAAATAACCGGGTGACACTACAACTACCCTAAACCGAGTAGGTATTAAACTTTCAAGTTCATAAAATAAATTTTCAATGTTCATGTTCAAAATAATTCTTCCTTGATTTTCTAATTTAACACTATTGGATACCGAACTTTTCCATCTTGTTGTTGATGGCTGGCATCATGGGTCTTGTTGACGCCCGGTACTTCTTGATGGCCTTCAGCTCTTCATGATGTTTCAGGAACTCTTGTAGGTTCTTGGAACCTAAGAGTGTGCCCATTCCTGAGCCGGTGTCGCTGCATCCTCCGTCTCCGTAGCTGTTTGGGCTACCGCTGTTGCTCTGCTGGTTGTTGCAGGACACGGTGGCGGCGGACAGGCAGTTCAGACGCCCCTTGATACCCTGCACGGCAATTATGTACAGGTTCTTGGCGCCTGTGTTGTCAGCGCAGCTCATGTCGGTGACGGGTAGACCGAGGGGGATCCAGTACTTCCCTCCCGACGAGGCTTCACGCCCTCTCTTTGCCATGGTGGTGGTTGCGGCTAGATGTGGCGTCTGTAGCGGCTAGGAACGGCGGCTACGGCGGTGGAGCGCTGCATCGATGGGGCGAGTGTGGCGGCTGTAGCGGTGAAGGGCGGCTGTAGCGGTGAAGGGCGGCGGCGGCGGCGAGCGTGGCTGCTAGGCGTGCGGCAGGCCGTGGCGGCGGCTAGATGCGGCTACAGGAACAGCGGCTACGGCGGCTGGCTGTGAAGGGCGGCCGGCTGTGAAAGGCGGCGGAGCTGAGGCGCGCGGCATGCTGCGGCCTG
This sequence comes from Chionoecetes opilio, assembly GCA_016584305.1. Classification (NCBI taxonomy): domain Eukaryota; kingdom Metazoa; phylum Arthropoda; class Malacostraca; order Decapoda; family Majidae; genus Chionoecetes; species Chionoecetes opilio. Next base: position 172,123 of record JACEEZ010024395.1, on the reverse strand, counting down.
GCTGAAGTGGTGAAGGGCGCGGCAGTCTGTCAAGGGCGGCGGCGGCTGAGAAGCGCGGCATGCGGTGGTGAAGGGCGGCGGCTGGCTGTGTCGGCTCGCTTCTTATAGCTCACTCCCACATGGTCATGGTTCATGTGTGTAGGGTGTTTGGTTTATAGGGGGGGAGATCTAATGAGCCTACTATAATGATCGATTTCTATATGAAAATTTACTGAAATTTGACTATCCTGCTATTTATTTTCCCAGGTGAGATTCTGTTGCTGTTATTCTTAGGAAATAATATCCCACCGCTTTAGTCACCAGTGTCATGCCAGAAACTCCTATGGGGAGTTTATAACTGGTCAATGTTACTTGAATGATATTAATTGATTATGATTTTTCATTTGATTACAACTTGAATGGAGGATTTAACTTAGTCTTATGACTTCACTATGTGATTATAGTTTGACCACTTCTCACTGCGGAGAGTACTGAAATGGGGGATGTATTTAAGAGGAAGGGGTAAGGGTTTAGGTTAAGGGAACAGGGTGTGAGTTAAGGGGATGCTGCCACCAGCTCAGGCGAGTAGTTCTCTGGGTAACTCCCTGGGCGCGTTTGAATAATATTAAGATTAGATTTATTTTGGTAGTCGTGATTGATACGTGGAACTATACCGAGTAAGACTGACTCTTTTGGAAGTGTGGGGAATTACTGTCCTAACACAGAATAATCACCTGGGGGTTTTATAATAAACACAAGAACTATATTTGAAAACATCATCCTATTTATTCATACTGAAATAGTATGTCTCTTGCTTGAGATCACATACAACATATAAGGGTTAATCCAACACCGGAAAAACTCTAATCGGATGTAAGAAAAAACTTACAACCTGATAGGGGAAATTCTCCCTGTGAAATGAAGCTAAGCTCTAATGAGCATAAAACTTCCTCAATGAATCATTCGTAGAATTACCACCTATGTCCGTATCGACTGAGCACTATAGGTATACATTGAATATATATATATATATAGGAAAGAAAATGTGAGAGTAATGAGTTGTTGTGGATTCACAAGACCATGTGGCCTGGAGAGGATGGCGTGAGACACCCCCCCCCCCTCGAAACCTACAACGAAGTGTGGAGACGACTCTCGTTAATAACACTTATAAGGATGGGGCAGGCCTTCTATGCGTTAGTGACACTGAACTGTACCTATATATATATAGAAATATATAGATATAATATAACAAGGAAGGGGGGAAACAGGAGCGAGGTGCCGAGGTCTTACCTACAACGAAGTGTGGAGACGACTGACTCCTCTTGGTAGCTAAGGCGAAGTTGGGATGAAAAGGAATGTTCGAATTCTATGATATTGGTCTCTCCTGAAGAGCTTATAATCCCGAAATAACTAATTAAATAATGAAACTAGTGTACCTAAGAAAGGGCTGCCTATAATACAGTTCTGTTACTTTGATATAGAAGAATTTAATATGTTTAATCTAATAACCGAGGAAAGTGTTATTGAAGTCCGTGTCCGTTGTCCGAACACGTGTTTTAGAGTGGTGTGGTATGGAGGCTTGTATAGAAATTTGGTAGACTTTCAATTTAGCGAATAACTTTACTAACACATCCATGTATGACCGTGAACTTTCACTATGGTGACTATTTTGAAGGACATTAAGAATCTAGGAGTGTTCCTTGATGTGATAGAAGGGTTGGGGGAGGATGAAAAGCTTTGAATCCATTAGTTATCACTGATCGCGGAATAATTATTCCACGAATTTTGACTCGCAACCGGCATGTCGAGGGGGGGAATGGAAGAAAGGAAGAAAGAAATGGCGGGGAATGAAGGAAAGAAGATAAACAAAATGGCGCGTAGGAAGGAAAGAAGATGAGAAAAAATGGCGGATAAGAAAGAAGGGTGGTGACTCACCCGCGAAACTAACAAAGTGAACTGCTTACGACATAACTCGGGAATTATATGATAATAATTCTCATACTATCTCTCCCGAATAATGGGCATTACATGTGTTGTGTGTGTATGTGTGTGTGTGTGCAGGAAGGGTGTTGGTGCGCAGGCGTGTGTGCAGGCGTGTGTGTGGGAAGAGTGTCGGTCACAGCGACAGATTCACTGTCTGACACCGAAGTACAATCGGTCATCATAACATTTGCCGACAGGTGTCAGACAGAGTGTCTGCGGGCGTCCCTGTTCTGACGTCATCAATAACAGTCGTAGCCCTGTTGGAGGGAAGATTTTTTTTTTCGCGCGCTTTATACAAAAGTCGTGTTTTTACGGAAATAAGGCCTGGAAATCAATTATTTTTGGTGAATTAGGTGTTTTGAATGTCCATTCAACATATTTAGGCAAAAAAAAAATGGGTCTGGACAATTACTTTAAGTATCCTGCACCTTTCGTTCTCATCGCTAAGGAGTATTTATGACCCATACAAAAAATAACACAAGGTGGTCTGGGGGAGTGAGGTAAGGTTGCGTAATCAATGCCCAGGTTAGGTTTGTTAACTAGTGGGGGGTTCTGTAGGGCCCCCTAGCCCAACTTTTTCTTATGGGGGTGGCCGGGGCGGTGCAGAGGCGGCGCCTGCCCGTCGAATCACTCCTGGGATCAATCTGCGGAGGGTTCTTCGTGTGGGCTCGTGAAACGTTCTGAGCCTCTCAGACGATCATCGACTACCTCTCCTATCGGGCGAGCTCCTACGGGGTAGCGCTACCCCATATCGGGGGCCTACGGCAATGTAAGTAACTTTTAGGGGATTATAGTGAGGTTAGGTTAGTAACTTTTAGGGGGTTATGTTAGGGTTAGGTTAGTAACTTAGGGGTTATAGTGAGGTTAGCTTAGTAACTTTTAGGGGTTATAGTGAGGTTAGGTTAGTAACTTTTAGGGGGTTATAGTGAGGTTAAGTTAGTAACTTATAGTGAGGTTAGGTTAGTAACTTTTAGGGTTATAGTGAGATTAGGTTAGTAACTTTTAGGGGTTATAGTGAGGTTAGGTTAGTCATTTTAGGGGTTATAGTGAGGTTAGGTTAGTAACTTATGACATATCTTATGTTTAACATATAGTTAGATATGTTAAACATAACGTACAATAAACATATACGTATAACAATAGTTTGCTCCGCGCGACTCGCGGAACTCTATATATGTGGAATCATACAGGCGGCGCATGGGGTCGGCGGCCGCATTGGGTGGCGACCAGGTTAGGTTAGGTTAGGTTAGGTTAGGTTAGGTTAGGTTAGGTTAGGTTAGGTTAGGTTAGGTAAGGTTAGGTAAGGTAAGGTAGCCACGAGTGCGCCTCCGAAACAAAAGCGATACAGGTCACAAGAAGAGGAAGAGGGAGGCATTTTGTAAACAAGGAGACATATTCCTTCTCCCACCTAAAATGTTCTATATCTCAGAAACTATTGATTTGCGACGGAAAGCTCAAAGAGAAAATGTCTCTTAGAATACAATAAGGTAAACAAAAACCATGCTTCCAATTCGAGAGAACTGGAACCCAAAATGCCAGGGGTCACTGGCAGTTTAACTCACTTTTTGATAATAAGTTGGTCTACTGGAAAAAAAATATGGGCTTATTCCACTGCACTTAAAACACAAAAGTATAATATTAAGAACGATTTTCTTCTATATGTATATTGTATAGAAGCCTGATTCTGTAAAACATTGTATATAACCAAATAACCAAGCAGGTTATAATTGAGGAGGCGAGGTAAATGCTACTCTATGATATTATATAGTCAATAACGTATGTTTAGAAGTTATCTATACCTAGGCAGTCATATTTTCCTGTATTATTGTGTATCAATCAGATAGAAAGCCTGGAAGTGCAATTTGTCGACGCGTGAAGTGGCAATGTTTTGATTCAATCTCCCCGCCCACCACTCCCCGCCGCGGCGTGTCGCCTCCACAATTATAACCTACATTGTCGCAGCAACAGGCCGATTCGGCATTCTTTATTCTTCGTTTTTCCAAGGCATTGCTTATTGTATTTTGACAAGCGTTTGCCAGACGCAGCAGTACTGTCTTAGAAAACAGTGTGAACATCGCCCAAATTTTACATGCCACAATATACATGTAAAAAATATATTAAGCTTTGTACTCGAGGCGAGTAATTTGCATTAAATTGCTATTATAGAACGTTCCATCGTAATGCATGTCATCCATATAATTAGTAGAACAACAGAAGAACTATATTTTTTTGGTTTTTCAGATGCGGTGCATCAATGTTTATCGCGAAATTAATTTATGAAAAATATTAGTCGCGGAGCCAAAACACAGTAGACCAGCCTTTGAGTTAAAACTGCCAGCGACCACTGGCATTTCTCGAGTTTCAGATCATTGGAATTATGTAGGGAAGTTTGGTGCCATCGTAAAAATTTACCGGAATAAAAAATAATAAGAAAGGTCTAGGGGTGAGCGAAACCCCCGGCTCAGTGAGCAAAGGGTTATGTAATCAATGCCCAGGTTAGCTAGGTTAAGGCGTTTTTGCGAGGGATTTTTGGTTGCAATGGGAAAAATTTTTCGGTTGAAAAACGGTCACAACAACAACAACAAATGATTGCGGGTCGGGCCAATCATCTTCCCGGAGGGTTTGAACAGGGATCGAAATTTGAGCACCAAAAATTTTTTCGGTTGCAATCAGGATCCCGCAGAAAACGCCTTTAGTTTAGGTCTGGATGGTGTAGCCCCGCTAGTTAGGTAAATCTAAAAAACAAAGGCTCCACCCTCTATCTTCTTCTTATAGCCAACAAGCTTGGAGACATGGTGGGAAACCGGGGTTTTTTGGGTGGGGGAGCACACAAATATGGGAAATATGGGCCCCCCCACAAAAAATCCTAAACTAGGATATTTCCCTAGTTCATGAACTTTATCGGGGAAATATTTCCCGATTAAGTCTATGTACTAGGGAAATTTCTCTAGTTTGGGGATTTTTTGTGGGGAGCCATATTTCCCTTATGAGTGTGCTCCTTTTGTGGGGGAGCACACATATAAGGGAAATATTTCCCCGATAAAGTCCACGAACTAGGGAAATTTCCCTAGTTTAAGGATTTTTTTTGGGGGGCCATATTTCCCTTATGTGTGTGCTCCCCCACCCAAAAACCCCCGGTTTCCACCATGTCCCCAAGCTGTTGGCTATAAGAAGAAGAAAAGAGTTTGAGCCTTTATTCTAAAGATGACAAACTCTACAGACCTAACCTAGCACCCTCTTCGACCCCCTCGTGTGTGCACTAACCAAACCTGCCCTAACCTAACCTAGCCAAAACCAAAACTGGGGGGGCTCCGTCCCCCCTCGACCAACCCCTAGGTATACCAAACTACTTAGATTCGCACTACTTTCTCAAACTTGTCGTCCATTGCGCATCTCGCTGGACTTAGTTTTTCTCAGGAACCTGAAATTTAATATCGGCCATGTAGGCAAAGTAAGGATCGGCACTCTTTAAAAAATATTAACAGATGTGTTAAGGACAGTAAGTATAATACGTAGAGCCAACATTTGGGTCAGCTTAGCGTGGAGCCCTTGTTCTTAAGATGTTCCGCCAGTTATTTCAAAAGAGTATTGGTCAATAGGGAGTATTGGTTGAAAATGCATATTTCCCATTTCTTTTGCTGTGATTTCCAATTATTTATCCCTTTTTCATTATACAAAAAATAAATGTTACCCCTTAATCTTAAAAACCCCTTCTTCACCCCCAGTGAAGGTTAGGTTATTAGGTACGAAGGGAATTTTATTGGTTATATTTTTACTAGTTGGGGATGCATATATAGGGCCCGGGGGAGGGTGGCGGAGGAGGTATTTCAGCTCCAGATGGGGTAATATGTGGCAGCAATGATATGTATAATACGATTGATAATTTAATAGACAGCTACTAAACAATCCAGATTTCATTAGTTAGAAAAGCTAGGTTATCTTAGCAATTGATTTAGTTTAGGTAAATTGAATTAGTAAAGTTGAAAATAATAATGTTTGACAAAACAAAAAATATAAAAAATGGGGAGTTTTGTTTCAGAATGTCCTGTTGCTGTAAAAATATGCCTTCAGATTATCTCTATAAGTGGCAGGTTAGCTATATAAATGTGTACATAACTCTGAGTTAGAGGAGAAAACAACCTGCATATACATAACAGCATTATTTATCACAGTAATCTGACATTATAAGCGAACATTGAAGCATTAGTCAAATCATATTAGCACTGTCATATTTTCATTTCATTTCATCTGTCTATTTTCGTCGACAGTTCCAGTTTTTTGATCTTGCATGATATTACCCGTACACAATATTACATTAATAAGCTTTTAACAGTATTTCTGCATTTTAGAGATTACATACCAGGTGGTATGGTGGTAAAACCAACAATGAAATACCCCTTTATTCTTCATTTTCATTTATTCCAAGTGGAAAATGTTACCAAAAATTTCCGCGTCGGCGAGTGTAGCTACCACGTCGGCGACAGGTCCAGTTGGTGTTTCAGCGAGATTCCTATTGGCGACAGTTTCATAAACCTGTTCATGATCCCTAACCCCACCGCCAATAACACCTATAGTCGCCACTGCACCCTTTATGTCGTCAGGCGCCATATATTACGAATTTTATCATCACTACAGATACATAATTGTATGTGCCACCAAAGATGCATGCACAGTAGTTTATATTAATTTCCTGTCTTCAGTGGCACATACAAGTCTATAGTGATGCTAAAATTAGTAATATTTAGCGCCTGGCGACAAAAGGCAGTGGCGACTATAGTGTTATTGACGGGTAGTTGGTTGACGGTGCCCGAGATTCCTAGCATTTCACCTCTCTCAGCGACAATTACCATTACAACAATAATCAAATAGTCGTCAGGTTTGCTAAGCGTACGCCATTACACTTCCGTTTCTGTGCGTGGGGAGATAGAGGGCAGTAGAGGAAAATGGTGAGGTCAAAAGCCCACAGTCTGAGCTGTGGCGTCGTCGTTTCCATGGTAACGGCGGGATTTGTTTACATACCACTGCGAGGCGCCCAAAGGTTTGATAGAGGGGTACAGAAAACCCCAAAGGCGCAAGCCGCTCAAATTCTTCTTCTCAAAAAGCAGCCCTGTTGGAGGGAAGAAAAAAAAATTCGCGCGCTTTTTACAAAAGTCGGGGTTTTACGGAAATAAGGCCTGGAAAATAAATTATTTTTGGTGAATTAGTGCTTTGAATGTACATTCAACATAATTAGGCAAAAAAAATGGGTCTGGACGATTACTTTTTAAATTTTTTTTTCAGTGGATTTAGTTTGCCCATATATCCAGTTTGAAAAATATCTTGGTTGGCTCGCTGTCAACTTTGGGCAATTTGAAAATAATTAGCAAAAACAAAATTGCCGCCAAGAAAATTCAAAATACATAATATACCATAATTCCCTTACAAATTGACATAACCGGCAACCAATACATGGATTCCCGGGTATTTTGACCCCAGAAAATTAATTTCTGGTATTTTCATATCCAAAATGACCACCATTTCAAAATGCCTGCCCTTTTTTTTTTTTTTTTTTTGTGAATTTTTATACCTATACTAGTATATAAGAATATTACTTGTTCAACATGAAAGTAATAAAGAATGACGGTTTTTTTTGTCAGATCGTTTGAGTCCTCAATTCTTATGGGCATAAATGCCTAATTCTTGAGGTAATTAGTATTCATCCTCATCATCCTCATCAACTGCTGTTCGTGTTGATCATTGCAACATTCAATGGAGGATTGACAAGCACAAAAACATTGTGCATGGTAGCCTCGACTTGTTACATGCGCATCTTGAGGACTTACATGGCTGTTTACTTGAACATGTGCATCTTATCAACTTTAGTATATGATTCGGTGTAGCTGAACATTGTAGGGACTGTTGTAGGCAGCAGTGACTTTGTTCTGCTTTCTTTGACCCATCCATAACTTGTGGGTTCCAAATCTGGTGGATCTAGTTGCAGGGCATTCTTCCATATGCATGTTTGCAGATGAGCCCGCTTGATATTCTCAATGAAGGCCTCTGTAGTAGGTGGAGGAGAACATAACTTGGGAGTAACTGTTACTCCTGACTTCCCCTTTCTTGAAGTCCACACACTTACTCTGGCCTTAGACATAGAATTGGTCTTTGATTGTCCATAACAGGAAGCTATGAATTTTGTTGCCTGTTCCAACACCTCAGGCCAGTTAGCCTCAGCATTACCAATCATATCCAGATTCAGACCTGTTTTCAGTACTTTCAAGATCTTTCCTTTTCCTATACCAAAACATGCTGCCACTGTATCACATCCTGTAAGAGCATGACCTGCCAATATTGCTGGAATTATGTTCTGATGTTTCTTTACAGTGGCCTGGATATCAACAACAGTTCTCTCTTTTACAGGTGATTCCATAAACATTGGTGTTTGTATGCTTGTTCCAGGTAATGATAAAGAAGAAGTGCATAAACATCTGTATCATCTGCAAGAACAGTGACAGGTTGCTGCCGAGCTACAGCAACTGCTATAGCCTGCTGCACAATTAGTTATCAGCTTCTTCATGAGTGATTGCCAAGTCAGCTCTTTCTACAATTGTACCACTGCAACTTACTTCTACAGGTGTTTTGTCCTGACCTGTTATCATAAGTTTGTGCTTTGTTGTATTCTTCTGAATGAAATCCGTGTCATTCAGAATGTTTTTCGCAAATAATATTGATCAATTGCTTCTTGTTTTCTGTCATGGTAAGGGCAAGTTTCTGAGAAGGCAGGGGCGCTGTGGGATTAACTTAAATACGCGGCAGCCTTCATTCCCTTTACAGGTCCTTGTAGAACATTTTGTACCGAAATCCTCATATCTGTCAGAGATCAAAACACATCTTCAGTTTTTAGCCTCTGTTCTATGTGACTTTTGAATTTATCTACATAATCAAGTACCACAGGCTGTTTAGTTGGACTTGATGCTGGCCAATGAGGAATCCACAGGAGGGCACAACCATCAATGACTGTGCATACTGACTTCTGAGTCAACTGTCTGTTTGATACATCTATCCTTGTCTGGGTTTTCAAGACAGACTTTGATTTAGAGACTCGTATTTCTCCTGATTCAGTAAAGAGAGCTGTGGGGACTGGGGAGAAGCTCATATGACAAAAACCTCTTTAATCTATATCGCTGGAACTAGCTTGTAGTCCATCACTCGGGAATACATCAGGTTTGTATCATAAACCTTATGTTCCCTCATCTGTTTGGGACTTCTTTGTGATATCATAGTTTCAACTTCCTTCTTAATTGTATCATAGAACCCATCAATCCTTTTCTTTCAAACTCATTCATTTGTCTGGTGCCAATATCTAGTACAGGGGGGTCCCGTTATACGAGCTTCGATATACGAAATCCGATGATACGAGATGTGTAAATTAGGGTCAATTTTCAATACACGAGATCGAAAATCCAATGCTACGACATTCAACTGGGGTGAGTAAAATTACCAAGTTATTTACTAAAGTAAATTACAATTTTATTTACTAAAGTAAATTACAAGTTATTTACAAAAGTAAATTAAAAGTTATTTACTTAAGTAAATTAAAAGTTTTTACTAAAGTGAATTTACAATTTTATTTACTAAAGTAAATTACAAGTTATTTACTAAAGTAAATTACAAGTTATTTACTAAAGGAAATTACAAGTTATTTACAAAACTATAAAGTCATTTACTGACTATATGATTTTACCTAGGTTGTACGATAATCAATCAGAAAATATGATAATTCTGGTGGCTCTGTACGACAATGTGGCCTACAAAAATTCACACCTGGACGACGTACAATGATTCAGATGCGCAGAGACGAGTTTGTGGGCAGTGGAAGAGGTCTGCGCACCCCTCCCTTGTCCCTTACCTACCCTTTTCCCCTCTCCAGTCTAGTGTATCACGTGGCGTCCCAACATACCTACATACAACGTCCTTTTTAGCACCGGGGATCTTTCCTCTTCCCCCAAGTGATCAAGGGAGGAGGAAGAAACTCTAACCCAGTCATCCCTGCCAACGCAGTCACCCCTTTTTTCTCTCAAGCCTCGGAGAGAGGAAAAACAGTGACTCTCACTGGCTACATGCAGCTTCCTGTCCTCCCCACAGCCAACATTACCACTTGTGAGTGTTATGCGTGTTTTATGTTTAATTAATGTTGCCATTATGTTATTTTGTGTGCTATTTTCTCTTCGAATGCTTTTTCCTAGGGAGAATAGGAGTACAGTTGGTTGGTTTAACATAGACACTGTGTGCTTGGTTGTGTTTGCTATAGTTTTTTTTAGCTTTGAAAAACACGTTTTTTTTTTGGTTTTTTTTTAATTGATGGAGTGTCCTGAACCCAACCTATATTTTACCATTATTTAAGTGTTTTCGTTATAGACGAATTTCGCTTTAACTAGTATGCCAGGTGGAACCTAAGAACCTAACTGCTTGTATCTGTCGGGACCTCCCTGTACAGGGAGGTCCGAAGATACGGACAGTTTAGGTTCCACCTGGCGATACTCGTAAAGCGAAATCTCATATAACGAACACATACTAATGGTAAAATATGTTTTGGTTCCAGGACACCATCAATTAAAAAAAGAGAAAAAAAAAAAACCATGTTTTTCAAGCTAAAATAAACTATAGCAAACAACACAGCGTCTATATTACCCCACTGTACTACCTACTGTAGAAAAGGCATTCTGAAAGAGAATGCACACAAAATAACATAATTGCACATTAATTAAACATAAACACACGCAATAACACTCACAGTGGTAATGTTTTGTGGGGAGACAGGAAGCTGGCATGTAGCCAGCTGAGATTCCCCTGTTTTCTCTCTCCGAGGCTTGAGAGAAAACAGGGGACTGCGTTTGCAGGATGACTGGGTTCGAGTTCTTTCCTCCTCCCTTTATCACTTGGGGGAAGAGGAAATCCTCGGTGCTAAAAAGACGGTTGTATGTAGGCTACTGTTGGGGACTCCACGATGATACACTAGACTGAAGGGTAGGTAGAGTAAGGGACAAAGGAAGGGTGCGCAGACCTCTTCCACTGCCCACAACTCCGTCCTCTGCGCATCTGATCATTGTACATCGTCAGGGATGTGAATTTTTGTAGGCCACATTATCATACCGAGCCACCAAAATTATCATATTTTTCAGATTGATATGTACAACTTAGTAAAAAATCATATCGTCATAAAAGACTTTATAATTTTAGTTTTAATAACTGTATTTACTTAGTAAATAACTTGTAACATTACTTTTTGTAGTAAATACTTGTACTTACTTTAGTAAATAACTTGGTATTTTACTCACCCATTTGAATGTCGTAGCATTGGATTTCGATCTCGTATAGTGAAAATAGACCCTAATTTACACCAGCTCGTATCATCGGAGTCTCGTATACCGAGTGGGGGATGCTCGTATAACGGGACCTCCCTGTACTACCCTATTCTGTAGAAAAAAACATTCTGAAAGAGAAATAGCACACCAATAACATACTTTACATTAATTAAACATAAAACATGCATAACACTCACAATGGTAATGTTGTGTGGGGAGCAGTAGCTGGCAAGTACCAGCTGAGAGTCCCTGTTTCTCTCTCCGAGGTTCGAGAGAAACGGGTGACTGCGGTTTTGCAGGGGATGACTGGGTTAGAGTTCTTTCTCCTCCCCTTGATCACTTGAGCTCCCTTCACACATCCATAATCGAGCCACGATAGCGCCACCAATTTGATTATTGACGCTTATCGGAATTTGTCCACGATAAACGCAGACCACGTAGCCTAACAACAACGTCACGCTGCTGCTGATATGTGTCTGCGGTCGTTAGAGGGTTTCCACGATGGAGTCATGACAGCTGTAAGACTGTCCACGAATGGAAAATCGAATGGTCATTTTTGTCGTCACCCGACATTGCCATGGACGTATCACGATAGCGTCAAGAGCCATGCCTCATGCAACATGGGGGCCTCAACACGTGGTTTGTGTTGCCATGGTGATGGAGCAGGAAGGGGCCGGGGCTAGAGATGAAGGTGGGAGAAAACAGGTTTGTGTTGGTAATGAGAAAGGGGGAAACGGGGATGTGTTGTAATAGGAAGGGGGTGATGGTGTTTGGTGGGAAACGGGGGGGGGGGCATGAGAGGCGGTGTTGGACGTGTGAGTGGTTAGAAACCGGGGTGGATCCACCACCCACCCCCTACTTTCGTACCCCCTTCCCCAAAATAAAATCACCACTGGTCATGGGAGTAGGGGTTGGTGCATCACCACGTGGTCATGGTAGTAGGGGGAAGGGAGTAGGGGGTGGGTGGAGGTGAATGAGAAAGGGGGAGAAGGCAGAAGGGGTGCAAAAAAGGGGGGGAGGTTGGATTGAAGACGTAGAGAGGGTGGGTATGTAAGGGACAAGGAGGGTGTGCGCACTCACTGCGCAGACCTACTTCCACTGCCCACAACTCGTCTCTGCGCAGTCTGATCATTGGTACATCGTCCATGATGTGAATACTTTGTAGGCCACATTTTCGTACCGAGCCACCAGAATTTATCATATTTTCATATTGATTATCGTACACCTTAGATAAAGAGACTTTAATTTGAGACTTTATAATTTTAGTAAATACCTTGAAATTTACTTTAGTAAATAACTTTTAATTTACTTTAGTAAATAACTTAATTTACTTAGTAAATAACTAATTTACTTTAGTAAATACCTTAATTTACTTTAGTAATACTGGTATTTTACTCAACCTAGTTTGAATGTTGTAGCATTGGATTTTCGTCAATCTCGTATATTGAAAATAGACCCTAATTTACACATCTCGTTTCGTCGGATTCTCGTATACCGAATAGCTCGTATAACGGGAACCTCCCTGTATAGTATAGATATACTAGCATAAAGGGTTGCCGCTCCGTGCACCACCCCTTTCTCGGAGCTCTTGCGGATGGCTGTTGGCCTGCGGCCCATGAGGGGGCCGGCGGCCATGTTGATACCTGTCTCTTGACTTCTTCTCAACAATTACTTCACATTGAAGACTGTTTTGAGCTGAAATTAGTGAAGGAAGTGAGAACAACTCTTCCATCCCCCCAAGTCGATCACAGCCAACCAATTTGGACTACAAAGTCAAGTCATTTCGCACGCACGGTTTAAAAACGCTACAGCTGTTTTTTAGGTTGTTTTTTCTTGCCATGCCCACCGGGGCCGGACACGCCCTCACAACATCTTCCATCCCCCAAGTCGATCACTGCACAATTTGGGATACAGTGTCAAGTCTGTATCTAGCACGTTTAGCAGCCACAGCCATTTTAGTTGTTTTTTGCTGGCCACGCCCACCAGGGTCACCCTGCCATCAACATAGCCTATGTTTCTCCTCTGTATGAGGATTCCAAATATGTGCGGCATGTGGGGTTGTGGCCTCTGTACCTAGTCTATAACGCACATACCGCACACAGACAGACAGACAAATTTGAGATAATATATATACCTAAACCCTTCATTTCGCGGGCTTAAGGCTCGCGGGTTTTCAACCCTCCCTTTTTTTTTTTTTTTTTTTTATTATTATTTTATTAATTATTATTATTATTTATTTTAGTATTATTATTATAGTATTATTATTATTATTATTATTATTTTTTACTCCCTCCCAATTGGCTTGCTCTCTACAGGGGCCTTATCCGCCCTGTATGGATATGTCTCACATGTTTGGGGAGGATCATTCATACAGCTCTCTAAACAGGGTTGAAGTCTAAAGCTTTTCGTCTCCTCACTCCCTCCTCTGACTGACTGTCTTCAATCTTTAATCACCGCCGCAATGTTGCTTTCTCTTGCTCTCTTCTACCGTTACTTTCATCTCACTGCTGCTTCTGAACTTGCTAATTGCATGCTCCCCCACTCCCGCGGGCCTCGCTGCACAAGACTTTCTACTTCATTCTCATCCCTATTCTGTCCATCTTCCTAATGCAAAGTTAATCATATCTTTACTCTTTTCATCCCTTTCATGGTAAATCTGGAAACTCGCTTCCTGTTTTCTATTTTCACACTTTCCTATGACTTAAATCTTTTTCAAAAGAAGAGTAACAAGACACCTCCCTGAACTAATTTGCCTACCCCTCTGTTTTTTTATTTATTCTCTTACTGTCTTCTTGTATAGGGACTGGCAAACTAAGCGGGTTTGTGTTACCACATTTTTGTTGTGACCTTGGCAGTTCCTTGTTAATGAAAAAAAAAAAAAAAAAAAAAAAAAAAAGGGAAATTATGACTAATGTCATGCTCGGCAGGATTTACGCTAATCGCGGGTGTCTCTGTTCCCTAACCCCCGCCGACATGAAGGGTTTATTGTATATATATATAAAAAGAGAGAGGAGCCTATTCCCGTTTTCTGGAACATATATCATGTTGATTCTTGATTCTTTGAACACGTCAGGTTAGGTTCATTAGGTTACGGTTTAGTGAAATTCCTGGATTTTAATGGTAACTTTGTGTGGAATCACAATGAAGGTATTTTCAGAAAATTCTATGGTTTAGTTTCGAGCTACAGTCTTCACTCGGAAACCCATTACTTGCATAGAGTTTTGGGGAATATGCGGGCGGCCTTTGATTACGTCACAAGGTCACACTAATAACTCCTTCCTATCAGTAGGGGTGTTGTCATATTTCGTCTGACCTCGATACAGGGGCTTGAGATGGCAGAAAATCCCCACAGGCAACTGTACATTCTTGCACCTATTTACTTTTTATCTTGTTAGACCCACCAAATTTAGAGGTGATTTTTTACTATTAATTATTACATAGACGTATTTGTACTGCTTTATTTTTGTATATATATATAACAGTATTTTACAGTGTTATAGCATCTGTGAAGTAGACTTCAGATCACACTGAAACCACACAATACCCAAAAATTCGTATTTTAGCAGGGGTTTTTGGCGCACATCTCGAATAGCGGAAATTCCCTATACGGAAAGAGTATTGGCTGAATTATTCCATTATAGAGAGTTTCCAGTGTACTGAATAAACAAATAAGTATCTGTGTGGAAAATGTTATCATTTTCAATGAACAAATATACAATAAACAATAACAATAGAAATAAAGAAAAATATAGAGACAGGACAAATGTGCTAGTGGAGAATACTTGTAGATGGTGTTTTGGGAGTTAACGGTTTGTTGTTTTTGTAATGGATTTCTGCCGGGAGTGACCTGGGGATGTGCTCATCTTCAGCCAACAGTGGCCATCACCAGCTGCAATCATTCACATTGCACAATGACCCCGGTGCTGCAATGCAACCTCTTCCCAACATGACCTCCTGGACCTGTTCATGGCATTTGGTAGTCAAACCTGACACATGATTAATTTTCTTCTTAATCTCAGCTTGGTTCTGATAACACAGCCTCATGACATTTATGTTATTATTGCTGAATAATTCTGCATATTCTAGTGTTCACTTTATACCTATACACTAGTCCTACATCATTATTCCACCCCACATGAAAGTAATTCATATTTTTTATGGACTCATCTTCATGATAAAATATCAGTTTCATCCTTATACTCAAAGCATTATAACCACGAATCTTAATGGAAGAATTAAGACTGGTTTTATCTTTGATCATTAGAGCACTCATGCCCACTCACGTGGTGCATAGTGCGGGCAGTTTGAGATGTATATCTTGTGTATGAAAGCAACTGGCCGGGAATACTGTTGCTTCCAGGAGACTTCTTGTTTCAAGGCTCTTGTATACTCACGACAGGTTAAGTTTCAGTCATCCATATGAGGGTGTACGTACATTAGAGCAAAGGTATCTCATAGAAAATCCTAATTGACGATGATTCAGGAGGGGACTGGAGTGTTTCCTTCTATGTACTTGGAATGAAGCTAGCTTAGAGATAAAACACTAAATTAAGAAAGGCCACTTAATCCTATTGCAGGCATGCCATAGGTATAACTAATTAGTTTTGAGTCCGATACCTTTCAGACCTTTCTAGAAGAAGTTAGAGTTTTGGGGATGGTTCAAAAACAGAATAAAAGGAACTGTTTCAGGGTCACCATGAAACAGATGAAGAAATGAGGTTCCAATCACTCTTGCATCAGCCAGGCTTAGGAAACTGGGATGAGAGTATACAAAGTCCTTGCAGTGAGATCAGAAGTGTAGGGAGGCATGCAATTAGAAGTTTGAGAAGAAAAATAGTAAGTAGAAGAAGCAAGAGATGCCACTTTGTGATAGACCATGAAGAGTGATGGTGATTATGAATAGAATGGAGGTGAATAAGGTAAGCATCATATGACTGCTCTATTTAGAAGTGCAGTGTGAGAATAACTTCTGCACATGAGAGGTATACCCACACATATAGGGTAGACGAGTCCTCATATAGAATAAAATTAGTTTTGAAGGTGAGAATTTTTTTACTGATTATGGCGCAGATCAACTCACTTTTATATAAGCTGCTTTTAGCAGTGACAAGTGCTTGTGGCCCTCGGACCATGTCTTGATGTTGTAGTACACACACACTCACACACGCACAAAAACGGACACGCACCCGCACGCCCACACACACACGATCAGCTGATCGCTGTGTGTACAGACGCGCTCAGAGGCTCCCAACACACTGGCCATTGGGTGACTGGCTGCTGTGGCCAAACAAGATGCAGATGACCAGAAAAGACTTGAGTATCTGCAGTAAGAGCTATGAGTTAAATAGTCCGTCTCCATAATGATTACATGACCCTGTACCTGGCGCGCACGAGACAATTGTTTTTAATGCGGGCTTGCCATGGTGCCTGCGGGGTTCCGAAAGAGATATATTCTATGGACTATCATATAGACTGGCTTACATGTATATATGATATAATGTAATCTTCGTAAATGTTTGTCTATCTATTATCAAATAAAAACAGTAAAACACACTAAAGAAATGCCATTATGAGACTATGAAGAAATATCACTGAACTTTAATATTCACTAACTCTTCGCCATTTAAAACTTTGCGAGTTCAACTTTATC
This sequence comes from Chionoecetes opilio, assembly GCA_016584305.1. Taxonomy (NCBI): domain Eukaryota; kingdom Metazoa; phylum Arthropoda; class Malacostraca; order Decapoda; family Majidae; genus Chionoecetes; species Chionoecetes opilio. The sequence goes on along the minus strand of JACEEZ010024395.1, from coordinate 155,167 downwards.
ATGAAGTATCATAGAAGCGCAATTTTATTAGCTTTCCTTGCTATATTTTCGTTATCTGATGAAATGAATTAGAACCATGCATAAATTAGCGTTAACTAAATAAATACAATCATCACTCGGGTAATTTTCCTGAATTGATGATGTTATTTATTTACTTATATATTTCGTTTTCTGATAAATGATTAGTCAGGTATAAATTAGCGTTGCTAATAAATAACCTCATCAATCGGAAAATTACCCGATTGATGATTTTATTTATTTAGTTAACGCTAATTTATGCATGGTTCTATTAATTTATCAGATAACGAAATCTAGCAATGGAAAGCTAATAAATTGCGCTTTCTATTGTGATACCCTTCATGATAAAAGTGACTCGCAAAGTTCTAAATGGCGAAGAAGTTGAAGTGCATATTAAGTTCTGCATATTTCTTCAGAGTCTCGTAATGGCATTTCTTTAGCGTGTTTGTACTGTTTTTTATTTCTATAATATTATAGAACAAACATTTACAAGATTACAGTATATCCTATTATAACTGATAAACCAGTCTAATAGGATCAGTATATATATATATGGAATCCGAGCGGAAAAAACCCTACGATTACAGGCCCTTGTGTGGACAGTCTGAAGAATTCCCGGTGTGCAGTCCAGGTATAGCCGTGGTCTGGTCTATGGATTAGCCTAACAAAAATGAAAAAATAAACATGACATACGTAAACAATGGAAAAGTCCCGCCAAACCTTTGATGGTGTTTGAAACCCAGTAAAAGGCCGATATTAGGGTTGAAAATGAAACCAAAGAATCATAATGCTGGAAAATGTAGGTACACGTCTAATGGACAAATTAGATAAGATGAAAAAAAGAGTATTCGTCCTGGAGAAAGAATAATACTATTTGAAAATAGGTGGATGAGGTTTAACGGTAAACAGACGATGAAAAGGTAGAGAAAATGCATGCTGAATGTATTCTGTCCATAAGACATGGAAAATGACACAAGAAAAATGAAAGACGAAAGACGACATGGAAGATGTGAAAAAAAAAAGCACCAGCAACTTTTACGACAGATAGATATAATAAAGACAAGAAAATGAAAGAAGACTCTGACCAAAGAAGTGTCAAACGTGATAAACAAAGGAAGAATCTAGTAGAGATACGTAGACAAAAAGAAATGTCGTCATAATTTTTGGTCTGAAGGAAAAAGTTCAGCCCAAGAAAAAACTTGAGAGAAGAGGAAGAACAGAAAAGTGTCAAAAGAAAATATTTAAAGTCGTAGAAGAAATACTGAGTTGAGAAGAAATAGAAGAAATACACGGTTGGAAAATATGAAGAGGGAGGGCACCCCCTTGAAAGTAAAGTTAGTCACAAAATACGCACTAGATATATTGTCAGGCATGGAAACTGCAAAGACAGAAGAATATAAGAAAATATGATAACATAAAAGATATGAATGAGGAAGAAAGAGCCAGTTTTAATGTACTGTTTAAAGAGCCAAGCAAAACAACGAATTGAGGGACGGAGAGGAAAACAGAAATTCTATTGGAGAGTGTTAGACAAAGTACTGAAGAAGTTGTATCTAAAAGAGAAAGAGTAAGAGAAGCCAGTCCAAAGGAAAATGTAAATAGGAATGCAGGTATCTGATCGTACACAAATATAAATGGGCTAGAGTCAACATTCAGAAGTAAACTACTAACTGAGAGCCAGAAACCAACATATTAGGTCTTAGAGAATCGAAGCGGAGGATTCTGAGTATGTGCCAGTTGGGGAGGGTCCCAATAAATGTATGGAGGCGACACAGAAACCAAAAAAGGAGGTGGTGTAATGTGGTTAACAAGAACGATGTGGTAGTAGGAATGTGAGAAAGGAGAAGGTATGGCAGAGTTGTTGAAAGTAGAGTTGGTGATGAAACAAGGAAGAATAAGAGACTTTAGTAATCTTATACGTTCACCTAAGACAAATTCTGGGGGAGAGAGGAGTACGGAGACATGATAGACACAAGCAAATGGTTTAAAGAATACGATGGGAAAATAGTGAGAACTAATTTTGATGGAGATTTTAACTGCAAAGAAGTTCTGGGATAGAATGGTATAACTGAAGGAGGAGAAAACTCATGGGTGGTATATGTTGATTTGGTAGTGAATACATCATGACCCAGTGGATAAAGAGAACACAAGATTCGAGGTAGCGAAGAACCATTAAGACTAGACTACTATTGACGAAAGAACTGAAGTAAATTGTAATGTAAATTATCAGTTCCCACTTGGAAAGAGCGACCATGTACTTTTGAATTTGAAATAAACGATAGCAAAAAGAGGGAGAAAAAGAAGAACATAAGAAAGGAAGATAAAATGATGAAAGCGAACTTTGACGGATTAAGAACATTCTTCGGAGAGACAGACTGGAGTACAGGGAGTCCCCGTTATACGAGTATTCGGTATACGAGAATCCGATGATATCAGGATGGTTTACTTAAGGGTCTATTTTCATATACGAGATCGAAACTCCATGATAAGACATTCAAATTGGGGTGAGTAAAATTATCAAGTTCGAAAATGCATGCCCTACCACTCAGGCTGGACAAGGGGGATTTGGTTTGACCAGTGAGGTCACCCCTAGCAAGCCGTGACCTGAAGGGGGGTAATTAAAGCATATGGCTCGGCTGACCTTTAGGGGATAGCAGGTGTGGCAGCCCCAACCTTGGGCCCGCTACAACCACCTTCTCTTATTGATCACGCGCGTCCCCTACATTTTACAACGTCTTTTTTGCTTGTTATGCATGTTTTTATGTTTAACTAATGTGCAGTTATGTTATTTTTGTGTGCTATTTTCTCTTTCAGAATGCTTTTTTACAGAATAGGTAGTACAGTGTGGGTAATATAGCCGCTTGCGTGTTGTTTTCTTGCTACAATTTATTTTAGCTTGAATTTTTTTTTTTTTTTTTTTTTTTTTTTTCATAATTGAATGGGGTCCCTGGAACCAAACCTATATGCTACCATTAGTTTTTATGTGTTTCCGTTATACTAGATTTCGCTTACGATATGCAGTGGAACCTAACTGCTCGTATCTTCGGACCTCCTGTAATTTCCATGCAGCACCATACGCCAGAAAAAGGGGATGAGTTCATCCGAATTTCACCGAATGAATAAATATTATGTTCCAAAGATAGTTTATCAGAGAAAAGAAAAAAAAAGAATGGTTTAACAAAAAATGTGAATTTAGCAAGACTAGAAAGAGAAAAAACATGAAAGTGGGGAAAAAAGGATGTACTATCACGTTGGGAGAAGCAACAAAACAACTAGAATGAATATGTAAGATGCCGAAGAGAAGAAGAAAGTAACTATTGAGAGGAATATAATAGAAAAAATGTAAAAATGACCGAAACTTTCTATAGATATATAAATGGAAAAATGAAAACAAGGAAGGATAGATAAGCTGAAGGTAGAAGGCTAGTGTATGAGAATGCATTACACAGGCCGATGTGATGAATAGTGCTTCAGACTGTATGTACAAGAGAAAGTGAATTTAAAAAGAGAAATATAATAGCAAAGAAAATAATAATGGAAGACATAAAAGTCGACGTAATGAAGTAAAAAGGCTAATGGAAAGTCAAGATGTTGAGAAAAGCCCCCGGTCCCAGATGAAGAGTGTCGAATTGGATACTGCAAGAGTGCAGTACCAACTAGCAGGAGAAAAATTACATATTAGTAATTGAGAAGTTTCATCATGAGAGCAGAGTCGCCGATTGATTGGAAAAGAGCAAATATTGTCAATTCCAAGGAGTGACCAAGAATAACCACTAATTAACAGGCCAGTATCATTAAACAAGTGTAGTGGCAAAATGTTGAAACATTGTGACGGACAGATGGTTGAAATATTGGAAGCGCAAACACACTTGGCAGGTGGCCAGGTTGGATTTAGAGAGGAATGTCAGTACGCAGGATTTATTGAGCTTTTACTCGAGAGTGATCGCTGTGACAGGAACGAGAGGGTGGGTCCATTGCTTTACTTGGACTAAAGAAGGCATTTTACAAGGTACCTCATAAGAGACTGCTCTGGAAAGGCTAGAACATGTAGGAGATTGAAGACGTGGTCTTGCTGAAGTGGATTGAAAGACTTTTTGAGCAACAGAGTAGATGAGACAGACTAAAAAAGATAAAAAGTCAGATGGTTGCAGTGTGATAAGTGGAGTTCCTCAGGATCAGTATTGGCCCCAGTGATGTTCTTGGCTCTTATTGTTAAATGATATGACAGAAGGAGTGAACTTATATGAGTGTATTCCGCTGATGATGCTAAGATTACTAAGAAAGTAGAAAGTAAAGCGGACTGTGAGATTACAAAGGACTAGATAAGATTTTCAGATGGAGTCAACTATGGGAAATGGAGTTTAATGCTAAAAGTGTAAAGTGAGTGGAAATGGCAGTAGCAAAAAGAGACAAGAGGAAAGTATTCGATGGAAATGAATGATATAAAAACAATAGGGCGAAAAGATCTGGAGTATGGATTAAGGACAATTTTGTCACCGAGAAGTATATAAAAACAGATCACAGAGAATACATACCCATTCTGAGGAAATATAAGAAGTGGCTGGGGGGCATTCCAAATATCTGGATGAAGAGATTGATTAAGCAATTGATAACATCTTTGATTCGACCAAGGTTGGAATATCGGCAAAGTGATTTGGTCCACCACATAAAAGAAGGATACAGAACAAATACCTTTTATCCGGATACCCAAAACACTCCGGAATAAACCCAATACCGAAGTTTGTGCAGTCGGTAAATAGTATTAAAAAATACAAAATAACGATATTTAACTTTTAATTTTGCCGCCGTACGACGTATAGCGCCACGTATCGCCACCTTTTTATTCCCGCTCAATGTGCCATGCGCTATGATAATTCAGTGTTTATCAGTCCGTGGCAAGGCAGTGCTTACCCGACGCCCGGGGTGGTATTTTGAGTCATCCCACAATACTCACCCAACCACACACACACCCACACATCCCCCCAACACCCCCCCCACACATACCACCCGTGTATATTGTGGGTGGGTGTTTGTGTGTGTTGTGGGTGGGTATGTTTGGGTGGTGTGTGTTGGGTGGTGTGTGTGTTGGGTGGTATGTGTGGGTGTGTGTGTTGGTGGTGTGTGTGTTGGGTGTATGCTGTGGGGTGTGTGTGTTGGGTGGTATTGTGTGTGTGTGTCGGTGGTATGGTGTGGGTGTGTGTGTGGGTGGGTTATGTTGTGTGGTTCGTGTTGGTTGGTATGTGTGGGTGTGTGTGTTTGGGTGGTATGTGTGTGTGTGTGGTGTTGGGTGGTATGTGTGGGTGTGTGTGTTCGTGGTATGTGTGTGTGTGTGTGTGTTTGTGTGGTGGGTGGTATGTGAGAGTGTGTGTGTTGGTGGTATGTGTGTGTGTGTGTTGGGTGGTATGTGTGGGTGTGCGTATTGGGTGGTATGTGTGTGTGTGTTTGTTTTGGGTGGTATGTGTGTGTGTGTGTGTTGGGTTGGTATGTGTGGGTGTGTGGTAATTGGGTGGTATCTGTGTGTGTGTGTTGGGTGGTATGTTGGTGTGCTCCATACAATACCAACAATCATACAATTTATGTGTATTTTTATAAATGTCTTTCGTAAGTATACTTACCTCTTAACCGGACTTTTCACCATCACCGGCTACCCGGAAAGTCCGGATATATCCGATAAAAGGTATTTCTGTAAAGCAGATTTAGAGAATACAAAGAGCACCCACAAAATGGCTCCAAGCCGGAGAAAATTTACATATGAGAAAGACTTTGAAGACGCACATCCCAACTCTTGAGAACAGAAGAGAAAGGGAAGATTTTATAGCTGTATAGAGCATCAATGGATCTGGAAAAAATTGACAGAGATAATCTGTTTGTGGTGGACGATAGAATGCAAGAGGTCTGAGAAGGAAATTGACAAGGACAACATTCAAGAGGGACATAAAAAATACAGCTTCCGCGTATAGAATCATAGAGCCTGGAACAACCTTGATGCAAATTGATTCAATGCAAGAAGTATTCAGGACTTCAAAGGGAATCTGGATAATATTAGATTTGGAGACGGACAGTACGAGCATAGCCTCTTTCCCTGTATGTTACAACTAGTAATACACATGCAAACAAACGGTAAGTACAGGTCTACGGAGTAAGTGACATGCGTCAAGACGTTACGAGAGTTTTCTTCCTTCATCTAATACGTAATTCAAAAGTGTTTTTAGCCCAAAACCCCCTTCAAAAGATTCAATCAACATGGGACCAAGTCCGCTTACACCTACCCTTTATTTGCGATTTTTTTGAGACTACTCTCCATCAAAATTGAATTTACAGTTTCGGCTACCCAAAACAGACAAACACATACAGCACACGGCTAACTCCTATAGATATATTAGATGAGAATGATATATGTCCAATCAAGGTTTTTTAGTATAGGACTCGTTGTAGAGGATTTGGGTAGCTAAGTAAATTTAAGGTGACTGACTTGGTCAAAAATAATCAAATCTTGGGTTCGATGAACACTTTTTCTTAGAAAAAAAATCAGATAATACCTTCAAGTGTCCTGGTTTTTGTGAAGGTTTGGGAGGCTGGGCGGGCATCAAATTGTCTTCAAAAAATCATATACCTGCTATAGCTAAAATTCCGTTTTCTAAGAGACCACTTATATACAGTAAACCCTATATAAAAAAAACCCCCCCCCCCCCCCACCCCCCACCCGGCACGATAGGGGCTCTGGCCCTTGCCGTTATTCAATGTCCGATTTATGCAATGTCTCCTCTGATATGGGTTATAAAAAAATAAAAAAAAATCAAATAGAAATACAGTACTGTTAAAGCATAAAAACTACACTTCTAAAGTGAAGGCGGTAGACTTGCTGGACTTTGATATCAAACTCAGCACAAATTAATACGCATGGCCACCTGCTCCATCCTTCCAGCACGTTCACTTTTCTGTCGGCTCAGGCTCTTCAATTTCATTCCCTTCCGGGAACCTTGCGTGATGGAGCTGACATCTTTGATATACAGTACTGATGATGTATCCCAAAACACGTAAAATAGGGGGTAGAGGGGGAGGCAAATTAACTCACAGTGTGATATGCGGTGTGGGGACCTGCGCATAGTCTGAGCTTTTATGGTTTTTGGTGTTTTTGTCGCCCAGCCCCGTCTTGGATTACGAATCCCAATCCATAACACTTGCTGAAATGTGTGTTATACAGGGAGGTCCCGTTATACGAGCATTCAGTATATGAGAATCCGATGATACGAGATGTGTAAATTAAGGTCTATTTTCAATATACGAGATCGAAAATCCAATGATACGACATTCAACTGGGTGAGTAAAATGATCAGTTCAAATGCGTGCCCTACCACTCCTGGCTGGACAAAGGGGGATTTGGTTGACCCAGTGAGGTCACCCCTAGCAAGCCGTGACCTGAAGGGTAATTAAGCATATGGCGCGGCCTGACCTTTAGGGGTAATTAGCAGGTGTGCGGCCCCAACCTTGGGACCGCTACACTACCTTCTCTTGTATCACGTGGCGTCCCCTACATTACAATGTCTTTTTTGCTTGTTATGCATGTTTTATGTTTATTAATGTGCAGTTATGTTATTTTGTGTGCTATTTTCTCTTTCAGAATGCTTTTTCTACAGAATAGGTAATACAGTGTGGGTAATATAGACGCTGTGTGTTTGTTGTGTTTTGCTATCCACTACCCTCCCGAGTTTCACGCTATGCGGTTTCGTCGCTGAGTCCTAAATTCTTATCATCCCGACTTTGCCATTATATCCCCGAGTTTTTTTTTTTTTTTTTTTTTTTGTGTGTGTGTTTGTGTGTGGTGTGTGTGTCCTACAGCGCCGTTAGGCAGTGACCTCCAGGAGTGGATGGTAGGCCCTAGATTAACTTGCGGGCTGTGATGGTGGGCCCTCGCCCGTGGTGGCGCAGACGAATTTCTATATTGACTCCGTGAAGTAGAGGCTCTGCGCCCCTGTATCCTCCAATGCACTCGAATCGAAGCTAGAGCTAATGGGCAGCGTGGGGGTTGTTCTTAGGCCACTCAACATGCAAGAAAAGATTTAAGTGTGATTTTACAGCCTCATCAGGATCAACTCGGATCACCGAGAACCCCCACTCGGAACTTCTTCTTCTGTGACCATTTTCTGCTTAGGATCACTTTGTAGGTCGTCTGTCAAGCTCGTGCTCGAGTCTTGACATATATCTTGACGCTACCACTTGGCTACGCCTCCCATAAGAGACGTACGGGACAATCTTCCTTCCTTCCTGCTTAGTATAGTATAATATAGGCTTAGTAATAGCTGTATTATTTTGCTTTGTTTTTTCCATTTGTTTTGTGTTTTTCTCCTACAGGAACAGCCGGTGTCGCATAAGATAGGTAACACCTTCGAAATAAGTGAGCACCTGACCTTACGATTTTACCACAAATACGTCTTTATAAGTGATTAACCATGACGTTGTGTGGTACTGTGGTTTCTGGAGGTACTGGAGGAGACAGGAGAGAAGAGAGGAAGGCATTGGTGACAGTGGTATTGTCGTATAACACTGTCACACAACCATCAGCTGACAAGTATGTTGTCCAGGCTCACTCACTCAGACCAAAACAGCATCCGCTGGGTGACTCCCAACTCAGCTCAATCTCAAGCTCTCTTCTCTACGTAGTGTTGGGCCGAAGCACCACCCCGGGAAGCGGGTCACAAACCCTAGGCTAACACCCATACCATTCACTGCTGGGTGGAACAGGGGCTTGGGGCATTTCCAGGATATTTTTTTTGGGAAAAGTGATCTTATAAGCTGTCAATCCAGTAGGTACAAAGCCCTCAAGTTAATCTCCAAGTCTCCATCCACCCTTGGAGGTCACTGCCTCAACCGGCGCTGTAGGCACTAAATAAGCATTTTTAACAGGGTTTATAATACCCGAGTTTTTCGCGATCCGCGAGTTTCGCGCTATGCATCCGGAAGAAAGCAGCGCGCAACTCGGGAGGTAAGTGTAGTTTATTTTAGTTGAAAAACATGTCTTTTTTTTTTTTTATTTTTTTTTTTTTTTATTTTTTTTTATGTGGTGTGTTTTGTTTTGTTTTGTTGTTTGTTTTTTTGATGGGGTCCTGGAACCAAACCTATATTTTATCATTAGTTTGTGTTTCGTTATACGAGATTTCGCTTTAGCGAGTATGCCAGGTGTAACCTAACTGCTCGTATCTTCGGGACCTCCCTGTATAGACAGGGAGGTCCCTATTTCTAAGAGCTTTCGGTATACGAGGAATCCAGGATACGAGAGGTGGTAAATTCGTGGTCCTATTTCAATATACGAGATCCCGAAATCCAGGATACAACATTTCAACTGGGGTGAGTAAATTATCAGTTTCAAATGACACGCCTACCACTCCCTGTCTGGACAAAGGGGGATTTGGTTGACCCCAGTGCGGTCACCCTAGCAAGCCGTGACCTGAATGTAATTAGCATATGGTGCGGGCTTTTAATGATGGGTAATTAGTCAGGTGTGCGGCCAAAACCTTGGGACCGCAGTCAGGTCCACCACCTAGGAAGGCGTGACCTAAGGGTAAATTACGCATCGGCACGGCCTGACCTTTAGGGGTAATTAGCGTGTGGCCCCAACCTTGGAACACTACACTACCTTCTCTTTATCCCTCGGCGTCCCATACATTTACAACGTCTTTTTTGCTGTGTGTTAGCATGTTTTTTTGTTGTAATTAATGTGGTTATGTTATTTTGTGTTTGCTATTTTCTCTTTCAAATGCTTTTTCTACAGAATAGGTATTACAGTGTAGGTAATATAACGCTGCTGTGTTTGTTTGTTGTTTGCTAATAGTTTATTTTAAGCTTGAAAACATGTCTTTTTTAATTTTTTTATTTTATTGTTGGGGTCCTGGAACCCAAACTATATTTTTACCATTAGTTATGTGTTCATTTACGAGATTTCGCTTTACGAGTATGCCAGGTTGTAACCTAACTGCTCGTTATCTTTCGGGACCGCCTACCCTGTATCTCTCTATCTATATTATATATATATCATATATATATATTATATATATATATATATACTATATCTATCTATATATATATTACAGGAGGTCCGTTATACAAGCATTCGATATACTCGAAATCCATGATCAGAATGTGTAAATTAGGGTCTCTTTTCCATATACGAGAATGCGAAATCCAATGTTACGCACATCAAACTGAGGGAATAAATAATTACGAAGTATTTACTAAAGTTAATTAAAGTTTTTACTAAAATTATAAACATTTACTGACTATATTGATTTTAACCTAAGGTTGTTACGATAATCAATCTGAAAATAACCGTGCAGACTGCCAACGACTGCTCGAGACTGTATTAGCAGAGGTAGGAAGTCTCCAGGCTCGCTTCTTATTGTTTGGTATGCTATGGCATACATTTCTCTAGGTGTAATGTAGACATATGATTGCATTTGGATGGATATCATTCAGATATCTTAAACAGGGATGAAATACAAGCAAGTGACTCATCTACGTTTGGCAGCTCTGCCTTGGGCAGCAGCAGCGAGCAGCATGAGCCAGCCCATGGAAGCCCTTGAGTGGATATCAACACCACTAGACAAGGGTCGATATATTGTCTTTGTTAATATTTATTAGGGGATCGAGAACCCCTTGAGGAATCCCCTATGATCCCCTGGTGATATCCTATGGTGCTATCACAGGCGTGGGAGCTGACTGTCTTCTTCAGGAAGGCACAGGTGAGGCAGATGACGGCAGTTTTTTACTCAAAAGGTTTTTGAGTGGCGGCTGCCGCTGGAATCCGTCACCTCCCCGTCCACTGTAGTTTGGGCAGGCTTGAACGTCTTTATACTCCGTTATTATACAACTTAGTGTTATGGTGGATGTTTATACACGTGTCATTTCTAAATCAATGTGCACCGTGTGTTCCACCTTAAATAAGGTTGATTTAAAGATGTTATGATGAGGTACTGCTGGGGCGAGTGAGGACGAGAAATTCTTGCCGCGGCCCCACCGCCCCTACACAATATTCACTATTTCAACCCACCTACACACCTTCTAAACCAAAACCTAGCAACACAGGCTTTTTACTTATATATCTTACTATCTGATACATTAAAACTCCTTAAAACGCAAGCATTCCGAATAAAACGAAATTAGTTTTGGGATGACGGGGAACAGAGGGCGGAGAGGCATCTGGCAGCCAGGCTTGCCCGGACATATGTCTCGCGGACTTGTGAATTGGTCGAGAGTTTTAAAACAGTTTGTCTTGGCTGTGACTGATGATGAGCTTGATGACATCATTTAGTTTTATGTAATACTAACAGTTATGTTATTTTTGTTGCTATTTTCTCTTTCCGAATGGTTTTTTTCTAGCAGAATGGTAGTACAGTGTAGTAATAAGACGCTCTGTGTTTGTTTGTGTTGCTATAGTTTTATGTTGTAGCTTGAAAATATGTTTTTTTTTTTTTTTTTTTTTTTTTTTATAAATTGATTGGTTCCTGGAACCCAAACCTATATTTTACCATTAGTTATGTGGTTCAGTTATACGAGATTTCGCTTTATGAGTATGCCAGGTTGAACCTTACTGCTCGTCTCTTCGGACCTCCCTGTATATATATATAGTATTATATATATATGTATATATATATCTATATATAAGATAATAATAGAGATATATATATATATATATATATATAGTATATATAATATAATATATATATATATATATATTGACATAAAATTAGACCAAATTGTTGAAATACTTGATGGAGAAAACCCGGAATGAAGCCTTAGCATTTTATTTCTACGTTTCGTCTAGAAAGTCTTCTTCATAGAGAATGTATACAATCTTATAGATAACACATGCTTATATACCCCCTCAAAGTGGAATCACCTCGCAGTTATAAGCATGTATACTAGGTGTTCCATTTTACTAGGGAAAAATAGAAAGTTCAGATATTTCGCCATATCGACTTTGCCCTGTTTTTATTATTTAATGGATGCGATTGATACCGGTACCTCTTTCGACAAAATCAAATAAAATGTACAGGTTCGGCAGCACATGACTGCCGTAGCACTCAGAGTGAGGAGGCTGAGCAGGCCGGCCTTGGTCCATTGGGACCTCGCTGCGGTAGTGCTTCTCGACGCGCAGAGGTACTGGAGCTTGCCCTCCTCCTTTACAGCGCGTCATTGACCACCTTCAGAGCCCTGACGCGGTTTTCTTCAGTGCCTCATCGTCGACACCCTTGATCGGACCTCTGATTAACTGACGCACCTCTGCTCGCAACTCAGAGGGAGAAGGCCGGCAGGCGCCTTGGTCCGCCTTGGAACCTCGCTGCGGTGGTGCTTGACGACGCGCAGGCTGTACGGGGGGGGGGGTGGCGCTGGTCCTCGTCCTTTAACAGCGCCGGCGAACGGCTTGATGAGGGCTTGATGAGATCGCACGCTCAGCGCTGTCATTGACCACCTTTAGAGCCCTGACGGCGGTTTCTTTCAGTGCGTCGTCGCGAGTAGGTTCTGGGGGTGTTCCTTTCCGATTCCCATCAGCAGCTCGACAGCCACTTGCTGCGACTGGTGATTAAGCCCGCTCAGGGTCCGTGGTGTTGGTCAACTCAACCTTTCCCCTCGAGCCTCTTCATCCCTTCTTGGACGCAGGCCTGCCAGGTTTCTCAGCATCCGCTTTTTCTCCCCCTCCTCGCTCTTTGTCGTGGAAGAAAGCCAGCGCGATCATGTTCTTCTGAAAGATACCAAGGTGGCGGAAAGAGCCTGGTACCCCTCTGTACCACTTCCTTGTCCAGTATACTCGTTGATGGCCTCAGGAGCTCCAGATCGTTCTTTGGAGCGTACTCCCGGAATCAGTGCCTCGTGCCAGTGTTTGATGTACAAGAAGGCTGACGAACAGCGCCACTTTGACCGAAGCCTCGTTGAATGTGCAGCTCAGCTTGCAGCGTCCAACTGGGTCGGCGAAGAGCGTCACCTTGACGGCGTATATGGCCTTGGCATCCACCTTGCTTGGGGGGTAGCACCGGGAGCTCGGGGAGGGCATCGAATCTGTCCTCATTTCCTCCGAGAACAGGAGCACAGTCGGAGGAGTTCACGTAGTCCCCTCTCGTGTGTTGCTTCCGTCATGGAGAACTGTTTGCAGGAACGTAACCATCTGTACGCGGGGCAGCTCAAGGGCGTTCTCCAGTGGCTCTTCATCATTCTATGTGCGGTACGATTCACGAACAAGGGATTCCCAGCGTGACTGGAAGCGCTTGAAGGTTGGGATCTCGGGACCAGTGGAAGGGCCGCAGCACTTTTCGAAGACGTGCTTCAGGACAACCTCCAGTACGTGGTGCCGGCATGCCAGCCAGAGCAGGGAGCGCCAGGTGTACACAGGCACCTGCGAGCATGCCGCTGTTCGAGGCCGTCGTATCGAAGGAAAGGCCAATGATCTGCTCCCTGGCACCGACTCGCTCGACCTCCTGGAAAACCGTCCTTGCGACTTCTTGTCCCGTTCCATCTTGTGCGACGGGGACTCCCAGGATCTCCTCGAAGTTCTGCCCGGTCGCAACCACGGCAATGCGGTCCTCTGAAGCCCATTTCGAAGTCGCTTTCGGTAGTAGTTTGCCGTCCCAGTGGAGAACCAACGGAGGAGGATCCTTGAAGGCCTCCCTTTCCAGTTGAATGGCAAGTGTCTCCCTGTTCCTGGTCCTTGAACGATGGACAGTGCTCGGCGAAATAACAAGCTGACTGACATCGTGGCCCAAGTCCTTCGCTGTCGCGATGTAAGCGCTCGAGGCCTGACGCACGGACAGCCCTTCTCGGTCCCAGGCCGACGTTAGCTCGATATTTAGGACAGCTTGTTTGTTGGTGCTAGCCGGGTAATTTTGTTGCCGGTGCCTTGAAGTCGCCGTCCTCATCTTCCGACGATGTAGTAGACGATGAGGAAAGGCCAGATCGCGGATAGGGGACCTTCTCCAGTAGGCGTTCCGTTTCAGCCTCCTGCTTCCGCTTGCGGTTTTCCAACTTCTTAGCGGCTTCCTTTTTTCTTCTTTTCTTTCGCCACTTCGGCGACATCGACGCCGCCATGGACGAACTGGAACGATCTTCTCTCTGCGAAATGAGGAAGCTTTTGTCCTCATCCAAGATATCCCTCCTTTCAAGAACGTCTGCGCTGGAGATGTCGAAAAGATCTTCCAGGTCGCCCTTCCAAATCTTCCGCTTCAGCTCGCCCCGTCAGTTATCCTGTTCCGATCCTTCTTTAGGCTTGGTACTCCTCGACAGATTTTTGACGTTCTTCCTAATGTTTGCGTCGGTTTTCGTTGTCAGCTTCGCCTTGCCCCAGATGGCCTTCAGCTTCTCACTCGTTGCCGACACGGAATCAGGGACAGTTTTCTTGAATACAATTGCTGATACATGGAAGAAAGGAACACTTGCTCCCGCGAGGGCAAGCGAGCACCAAGGATGTTGGTTCTGGAGCTTTGTCAAGCAACCACATCTGCGAAGACTTTCTAGTAGCCGCCATTTACCCTAAGAAAGAAAGAAAAAATGTATTTCAAAAAGGGATTTCACGGAATTGACTGCAGCCCGATATACGGGCTAAAGTGCGCGACCCCTAAACCCTAAGGGAATGGGCTGAAATTTGGCACGACACTTCACCAGCATATATACTACACGGGCAGCATCGATATGAACCAAAACTATCGACTTCGACAAAATGAAACACCCTAATGGGCCCGAGGAAGAAGGGATGGCGACGAGGCCGCCAAGACCTTAGCTCTGAGGAGGGGTTGATGTGGAAGGGAGGGGGAAACCCCCCGTAAGGGGGCAGGGGGGAGGATGACAAAACGGGGGTGAGGGAGTGGTGGATGATCTGAAGGAGAAGGGAGAAGGAATGGAAGGAAGGGGTTGCACATTTTGAGGGAGGGGCGGAGGAGGAGGTGAAGGAAGGAGATGAGTAACCTTCACACGGTCCCATGAAGTCACATACGGATGCCCACGAACTACGGGGGTGACGTGCTTCTCCGAGCGCGCCAGGACACGATAGGGACCCTTATAGGGTGGGTCCAGGGGCCTCGTGTGGGCATCCATCCGCAGGAACAGGTATGTAGCCGTTTGCAGCTCCGGCGGGAGGTGAGTTGGACGCGGCGGGGGCGTACGTGGTGGCGTGGGACGTAGTACAGACATCACCTGCCGAAGCGCCGGGAGGAAGGAGAGGGCGTTGCTGGCATCCGTCACTGGGGTGAACTGGCACGGTAGTCGCAGGTCTTCACCATACACCAGCTCTGCCGGCGTATGATGTATATCTTCCTTTTCCGTAGCTCGGAGTGTAAGGAGGAGGATGGGAAGGGCGTCCACCCAGCTTGTTGGGTGTGGCTGGGCCCGTATGGCTTCCTTCAGGCGTCTGTGGAAACGCTCCACCATGCCGTTGGCTTTAGGGTGATACGCCGTAGTACGCTGACGGCGAGTGCCCAGGAAAGCAAGCAGGTCAGCCCAAGCACGGGACTCAAACTGCACGCCTTGGTCCGTGATGAGATTGACAGGCGCTAGACAGGAAATGAGCAGTCGTACATTCTGCGGTACTGTCAGGCATAGGAATAGCGGCGCCCCAACGGGTCACCCTGTCCACACACGTCAGCAGGTAGCGGTGACCGCGGGAGGCCGCGTGCTGAAATCGCTGGGTGGGCGTGGGGAAGGTGTGGAGAGGGGCTCGTGTGTGTCGGTGAATCTTTGCCGTTTGACAGGCAGGACAGGCCCGCATCCATTCCTTAATGTCACGTCTCATCCCAGGGCCATACCGCTCGCCTGCTAATGACGCGATGGGTACCGAGGATACCGGGGTGGTTCAGGGTGTGGTAGGGATTGAACACTGACCTGCGGTGTTGACGGGTGATGAATAGGCGTGCGTGGCCACAAGATACGTCACACCAGAGTTTGGCAGCGGAGTCGAGGACGTCGTGCAGGACCAGATGGAGCGCCGTGGGTCCCTCAATCAGGACTTGCAACTCAGGGTCTTCCTCCTGTGTCATCGCCAGGGCCATGTAATCGAGCGGCGCAGGCATCGTGACCGCGGACATCATCCGGGGGGTTGTGGCGCAGCGGGAGAGGGCGTCGGCCACGGTATTGTCCTGCCCCGGGATATGGCGGATGTCTATGGTAAACTCGGATATATAAGCCAGCTGTCTGGAGACACGGGGGGGGAAACTTTCGCCAGACTGCACCATAGCGTGTGTTAATGGCTTGTGATCTGTCAATACTTGAAACTCCCTGCCCTCCAGGAAGTGGCGGAAGTGTCTCACGGCCTCATACACCGCCAACAGCTCCCTATCGAATGCGCTGTAGAGGCATTGGGAAGGCTCCAAACGCTTGCTGAAGAAGGCGATAGGGCGAAGCTCGTCCTCCACCTTCTGCTGGAGGACAGCGCCCACCGCTTCTGCCGAGGCGTCAGTAGTGAGGCCGGTGGGGTCATTGGGGACTGGGTAGGCGAGGAGCGTCGTGGAAGCGAGTTGTTGCTTGATGCTGTTGAATGCTCCCTCGGCTTCATCAGTCCACTGCAGGGGCTTCGGTGAGTTTTTCTTTACCCCCTTCAGGAGGTCATGTAAGGGGCCGAGCCGAGCGGCAGCTTAGGAAATGAAGCGGTGGTAGTAATTAATCGCCCCCAGAAACTCCCTGAGCTTCCTGACCGTACGTGGCCGTGGGAGGTCCGCGATCGCTGACACCTTCTGCTGGAGAGGTTATAAGCCCGCTGACGTGACTCTGTGGCCCAAGAAGTCCAACGCCGGAGCACCCAACACATACTTCGCTGGGTGGATCCTTAAACCAAAATCCTGAAGGCGAGTGAGCAGCTGGCGCAGGTGGAGCTCGTGTTGTTGGTGAGACGATGAGGCGATAAGGATGTCGTCGATGTACACCACGACAAAGTCGAGACCCCTGACTACTTAATCCATAAAGCGCTGGAAGGTCTGTGCCGCGTTGCGTAGTCCGAAATTCATGTAGGGGCACTCAAACAGGCCGAAAGGCGTCGTCACTGCAGTCTTCGGCACGTCCTCGTCAGCCACGGGGATCTGGTGGAAGGCCCGTAGAAGATCAATCTTCGAAAAGACTGACCGCCCGTGCAGCATGCTGTGAAAATCCAACACGTGTGGAATAGGGTAACGGTCCAGTCGAGTCATGGCGTTGAGAGCCCTGTAGTCGCTGCACGCGCGCCATTCACCTTCTTGCGCCTTCGGTACCATATGGATAGGTGAAGCCCAGCAGCTGTCGGAAGGTCGAATGGTCCCCTCCTGCAGTAAGAGCTCAAAGTCTTTTTTCGCCGCCTGGAATCAGACGTCGCGGTTGAGCAAAACAAGGTGGGTCCGTCGTGGCGATGGTGTGTGTCACCTTGTGATCCCTTTAGGCGGGGCCGGAGCCCTGAGAAGTGAGGAGAGGGAAGTCCTCGAGAAGAGCGTCGTACAAGACCGCCTGGTGTAGGTGTGTCAGGAGGGGCGTTCGCCACCCGCAGGGCACGGTAGGGATGGCCGTGTTGGTTGGGCGATGCAGCAAACGTCTGCGCCGGGGATCAACGAGCAAGTCGTGGGAGGAGAGGAAATCCACAGTCAGGATAGGCTGATCCACCTCAGCTACCACGAAGGATCAGACGCAGAGCGAGGCAGGCGTGAAGGCGGGGCGGAGAGACCGCGTACCATAGGTGGCGATAGGGGTGTTATTGGCGGCCAGGAGGTCGTAAGCGGTGTTGGGCTGGGCGAGGCGTTCCTCTGACGACGGCGGCACAACACTGACCTCAGCCCCCGAATCCACCAGGTAACGCATCCCCGACAGCGTGTCGGCCACTCAAAATAGCGTCCGGCGGCCAGGGAGTGGTGGCGACGGAGGCGGGAGTCGCTGCAGGAGACTGGGCGGCCGAGCGGGCGCGGGGTGATACGAGAATCTGTGGCGGGGTGACCAGGGGCGGAGGTGCGCGACGGAACCTGTACAGGGAGTCGGGCGGCGATATGCGGGGATCGGGCGGGTTGGGCATCAGGATGACATGGCCAGGAGAGTGCCTCGCGGTGGAGGCCCGAGAGATGGGGGCGGGAGACAGGTGCGCATTCCCCGACCCCTGCGCTTGTCGTTTCCCGACCAGGAACATGGAGGCTGACAACCCCTGGCTGCCGCACCGAAGCGACCATGGTAATAACAATACTTGTGGCTAGTAGGTGAGTGGAGGGCTGAGAAGGCGGCCTCTAATCGCTGAATGGCGGAAGCCATGTCGGAAAGGCTGGCGTCCGTTGAAGAGCTGTGCGCCCGGGCATTGTCATGGCCCCCTCGCGCCCCAGGTCTCTGCAGCGCACTCAGGAAATTCGTGGAGCTGGCATGGGTGTCACTTGGGGTAAACACCTCGGCTGCCCGGACCCCGTCGGAGGCGCTGCAGGCACAGGAGTGGTGGGGGGGCATTGAAGGGGGGGACGTGGTGTAGGCCGCGTGAATGCTGTCAACGAGCTCCGAGTATTCATTGATGGTGACCGGGCCCCGTAAACCCGCCAGCTGCACGCGAACGGGGTGGGGCATGAGGCTAGTGTGGCGGTAACGAAGCATATCCTCGGACAATTGGAACCCTGCAGCTTTGTTAAGGTCCTGCATACGGGAGAGGAATGCTGAAGGGCGACGTCTGTCATATTGTAGCGTGTCGAGCTCAGCCACGTAAGCCTCGCACGACCTTCCAAGGGCGCGGACGAGGGCAGTTTTCAACGCCTCACATTTCCCGTCAGCCGTGGGAGCCGTAAGCACTGAGATGCGGGCAGCGACGTCAGACGGAATCGCCCTGACAAGCGCCTGAAACTTGTGGAGATCCGTGATTTCCGGGGAGCCCGCCCACGAAGCTTCAAGGTGTATAAATCACGTGGCTATAATTATCAATTTTATTAGTCGAAAAAATTCTTTATCATCTTGAAGAAACTCAACCACATTGATAAGTAGGTCCATGATTATCTTGCATCCCCCCCCCCTGATTTGACTTTAAGACATGAAACCCACAGAGCGATTGCAAAAACTATCTTTGCAATTTTTTTTTTACAAAGATTGAAACATACACACTTCCATATATTCTTATAGATAATGCAAGCCTCGTCAACCTTTTTTTCTTATAAAGGTATTGAAAATATTTGGCACAGAGCGGGAAGCAGGAGGGAAAAATAAATATCCTAGTGAAGACAAAACATAATTTTCTATTATTCTTTGGTAAGTTCAGCCACATTCCTGGAGCGTGCAGTGAACTTTTTAAATACATTTTGTTACAAGGTATCAATAGTCCATTTCTTAGCACTAAGGAGTAAAGGAGCTCGAAAAATCCGCCGATGAAGATGCCAGCCATCCCATAGCTGCAACCATATCCTGCTGCCCATCTCATCCTGGTCACACCGGACACTCACTTATATAGCTCAATATTTAAATAAAAATAAGAAATCAATAGCATAACTCAACTTTAAGATCCAAGTTTCTCACAAACAAACGTTAAATCTTGATTCTATCAGAAACTGAACTTAGTCAACTGAAAGCCAACAAAGATCGAAATGTATATAGGAAAATAAAGTGTGTGACACTAGCATGAGACCAGTATAGTCTTAGCTAAAATTAAAAAACCAAAGTGCATTATTTGATCCACCAGAAAAATACTAGCAGGAGCTTTCACAGGAGGACAGAGATCCAATAAAACACACGAAAATCATAAAAAAGACCTGCCAGAAGAGCCACTAAGGCCCGTCGCTCATTAGAACCGCCATATGTCTGGTCGACTCTCGTTGGTCAGCGAAAAAAAGAATTTTGCTTCACCGAACCATTGAAAGTTTTAGGTCCAGGTTAGAATTAGTGTCCGAAAGGTCGTTTTGGATCTCAAAAGAACGTCTTTCCTTACTTCTACTCCTCATCCTCATATGTTCATATCCTTCATATGTTCCCACTTCTTTTCTTCCTCTTCTTTCTTTTTTTCTTCTTCTTCTTCTTCTTCTTCTTTCCTGTCTTTATTTTTCTTCTTTTTCTTCATCTTTTCTTCTCTTCTTCTTCTTCTTCTTCCTTTTCTTCTTCTTCTCTTCTTTTTCTTCCTCCTTCTTTTTTCTTCCTCTTCTCTTCTTCTTCTATTTCTCCTCCTTCTCTTTTTTTAAAGCAATCTTACATTATGTACAATAATGTTGGTTTCAAAGTGAATTATACAGGTTTTAAGGTGGTATTGTAAGTACCACCTATCAAAAAATTTACCAGTATACATAATACATCTACTTTATATCTTAAAATCAGCCTAAAAATTTACGAGCCTAATAATTACAAATGTAATTTTTATAATTGGGCCTCAAAACGTTCACTGGTGTCCCCTGTCACGCAAAATCAATAGGCCACTCATCCCACCAGAGTCATCCTCTATTTTCATCTGTTCTCCCCCTCTTTCATTCCTTCTTCCTATTCCTCCTTTCATTTATCTTCCTGCCTCTTCCACTTCATCTCCCTCGTCTTTTTTCTTCTCCATCACTACCTTCTCCACTTCACCTCTTTAGCCCTCCTCCTCCTCAGCTCTCCTTCTCTCCCTTCTCCTTCTCTCCCTTCTCCTGTCCCGTCTTCTTATCTTTCAATTTCATTCATCATTATCCAACTCATTCTTTCCAACCATACAGTCATCCATTACGTTCCGGCTCATCAATTATATATTTTACGGGCACTATTTCTTTTTTCAGAATTTAATTGCTATTTTCATACGTTATTTTATGTATAAAACCTCTCTCTCTCTCTCTCTCTCTCTTCTCTCTCTCTCTCTCTCTCCTCTCTCTCTCTCCTCTCTCTCTCCTCTCTCTCCTCCTCTCTCTCTCTCTCTCCTCTCTCTCTCTCTCTTCTCTCTCTCTCTCTCTCTCTCTCCCTCTCTCTCTCTCTCTCTCTCTCCTCTCTCTCTCATCTCTCTCTCTCTCTCTCCTCTCTCTCTCTCTCTCTCTCTCTCCTCTCTCTCCTCTCTCTCTCTCTCTCTCTCCTCTCTCTCTTCTCTCTCTCTCTCTCTCTCTCTCTCTCTCTCTCTCTCTCTCTCTCTCTCTCCTCTCTCTCTCTCTCTCTCTCTCTCCGTCTCTCTCTCTTCTCTCTCTCTCCTCTCTCTCTCTCTCTCTCTCTCTCTCTCTCTCTCTCTCTCTCTCTCTCTCTCTCTCTCTCTCTCTCTCTCTCTCTCTCTCTCTCTCTCTCTCTCTCTCTCTCTCTCTCTCTCCTCTCTCTCTCTCTCTCTCTCTCTCTCTCTCTCTCTCTCTCTCTCCTCTTCTCCTCTCTCTCTCTCTCTCTCTCTCTCTTCTCTCGTCTCTCTCATCTCTCTCGTCTCTCTCTCTCTCTCTCTCTCTCTCCGTCTCTCTCTCTCTCTCTCTTTTATCGCCCCCTTTTCTCTTTCTGTTAGTTTTAATACTCAAACCTTACTTGAATACAAAGGCCTTCAGGTAATCTCCCACGTTGCGTAATACACTATGGAATGTATGAGTAGTAGAAACAGTAAAAGAAATTTCAGATAAATGGAGAAAAAAATTGGGAAAATAGCATCTACGTACTCAAAATGAGAATTAATAAAATAATTTAATTCATACAGTGGTTTGTATCTTGCACTTGGGTATATTTTTTTCTTCTCATTCGACTCCATATTTCACCAACCCCTCTTACTTATAATGTATATTTATTTGTTATATTTTTCTTCTTACATATTTTTTTTTTTTTATGTCGTCTTATACCGTTAGTAGGCAGGCAGTGACCTCCAGGGCTCAGATGGTAGGCTCTGGATGTTCACTTGAGGGCAGTGATGGATGGCTCTCGCCCGGATGTACACAACCTAAGGATGCAGAAACTGCAGGATGCTAATTTGCATATGTTGAGCAATATGCATAATTTACCTAATTAGCATATTCGTATTATCTTCCTTATTAAACCACCTATAGAATTCCTATGGGTGTCTATACCTAAGTTTTAAATTCTCACTGATGTAAAACTGCAAGATGCTACTGTGTATATTTTTTTTTTTTTCCATAAATTGCCTAATTAGCATATTAATTAGGTATGTCCCGAAATTATGAATACATTCCCTATTTGACATAACATATGTTTTAAATCAAAACAAAAATCAGTTTTGAATCTAATTTTCTGAATCAACATATTATTGTTCTTTAAATCAACAATTAGCACTGCGCATAAAGGAGTTGTCGTGGAAATAGTCTAACTGGAGAGAGTCAATACGTGTCTTCCTCTTCATGGTCAATGTCCTTCCTCTCCATATCCTCGTCTTCTTCATATCCCTCCTCGTCGTCTCCATCGTCATCAACCCTTTGTGTTAGTGGATTGAAGCATTCCCCCCCTTCTTCACACAAGCACTAGGTGGTGCATGATAGTCCATTTCCCACACAACTGCACCTCTCACTGCATGCCTTCCCCTCGGCTTGGCAGTTGCAGCTGATAACATCCATAAGCTGTTCAAGTGCTATGGGATCCCTAGACAGCACTGGCATCACTTCGTTGTTAGCATCAACTTCCCAATCGTAGTGGGTAATTTCGACAGCAGGAAGGCTAGCCTTGGCTGCAGCCTTCCACAGCATGATCTGCAGATGTGCTCACCGGATGTGGAGGGCCAGGTTATTGTTTTTTTGGGGGAGGGACTTCAATGGTGGGGAGTTTTTACGCTTGCAAAATATTTTATGCCTAGCACCATTCATGGAAGCGCATTTATTCTGTCCATAGAGGGCCAGAAAGAATGCTGTACCAGTTTCCATTACGTCATACTGGGTGGCATCCTCTTCCCCTAGAACTGTGTCCAATCCAGGGATGTCATTCTGAAGGAGCACTTTGAGAGCAGAGACCTTTCTCTTCCCATTTGGGTACGACACGGTGTCACATCCAGATAGAGCATGCATACCCAAGATGCCTCTGCATTTTTCCCCCACTTTGGCGACAGTGGCGTTGATGTCGAGCACCGATCTGTCCCATTTCTCCATCTGAACTCCGCATGTCAACCCACCTTTCCAGCACCAGTACACAAGCAGAACAAACACATCTGTGTCGTCACCAAAAATGCGCACAGTCCGAGCTCCCCCTGACACAGCATGCAGCATGTAGCTTATGAGAGATATGTCTGCTTCATCATGCGTCACAATACTGGGCAGCTCTATTCACAAGTTAAATGTTGCCACCAAGGTCATGCGAAACATATTAGTTAGGGAGAGCTGCCGTTTGGTTGTCTTTGTTCTTCATGATGGCTACGCATCCAGGTAGAGGTGAGGTAAAAAGTCTACGGGTATGCAGTTGATCCTTCCCCGGCTTTTCTGTGCCTCTCATGATCCTCTCATTGCACTTCTCCCTTTCATACCGACCCAAAAATGATATAGGTCTCTACATTGTAGTTGACTAGACGATTTTTCATTCTTTTAGCAAGATCCCCAACTGTTCCCGATGATGGCCAGACAATATGGTAAAGTAATTGCGAGGCATCCACCCAGCAGAACATTCGGAGGAGGAGAGCTCTTTACGGGAACACCAAGAAGTCTGACCCAGCAGGGACCTGTTGTCTTTCTGAGGCAGCCATACTCGTCGATGAGTGACGGAGGCACAGGGCACAGCTCTGCTGGAAGACAACAGAGAAGTTTATGTTCCTTTTTTTGTCCAACCACCAGGAAAAGAGCGAATATAGCTTGCAGATCATAGACAGTTCTGTCTTTCAGCCTCAACCGCGCTTCAGTAACTGCATGGTCTTCATCTTTTTCTTGATGGGCCTGTTAAAGCTCTCAGGGGGGGATGCAGCAAACTCTTTCTGCATCTCCTGGCCAGTCTGGCCGCATCCTGGACATTGATGCTTTTATCTGATGCCACTCGTCCATTTACAAGTTGTACAAGGATGGTGATTGAGCAGTGAGTGGATGAGAATGCTTTCGAAGTTCCTTCAGTATTCTCTCTCGGTCTTCTCCATCCAAAGCACGCCTCTTTTCACCTTCTTCTGTGTGTTTAGCATGTGAACTAGAAATTTCTTCTACAGTGCTGTACATGTCATCAGAGCCATGGAGAGTTAAGAGTAGAAACCGAATGAATCAATCCAGACCGCAACTTGTTCAGGGTTGGTAGAAATACCCTTCATTCCCCCAGCTTGCTTTCCCTGCTTGATATATGTCTGCTCCTCAAACTGATCACTGGATATTGCAGCAGCTCCTTGAAAAATGACGACACACGTGCCGCTCCATCGGGGAAATATTTCTTGGCATCCTGTGGTAGGTGCTGCATATCCCGCAGGTGCCATGTGATGTACGGTGCATAATGATGATGCCCAGCAGAAACGAAATATGGCAGCAGCATCTTCAGGCAGTGCTATTGTAGTAGCCAGTCACCCTCACGATCAGCTCTCAGGAATTGGTGTGCAAGTATTGTGGGTTTCATGAAGCAGCCCACCCAGAGTTTGCCTGTAGGATGTTCCCTTGCCTTCTCAAGGTATGCAGCAATATCATCATGATTCAGACTCAGACAATCGTCTGAGAGGCTCAAAACGTTCCACAAGCCCACACTAAACCCTCCGGGGGTTATCCCAGGAGTGATTCGGCGGGCAGGCGCCGCCCCTGCAAATGCCCCCGGGCCCCCCCCATAAGAAAAGATGGGGTAGGGGCCCTGCCACTTGATTTAGAGTGCGGGATTCCCGAGGTCTTTGCCCCGCTCTCGTCATAGGCAGACCCCCCCCCCCCCCCTGCGTCGGCATTGGAGGGTCTGCGTGGTCGGGCCCCTCGGCAAAACCGGGTCGGAGGTGCGGTTACCCCGACCCCTTTTCACTCCATTCGGAGTTAAGACACCCAAAATCATAGTTGTCACACCAGCTGAATATTGGAACAATAAGGCGCTCAAGACCAGTTGCTCTGTGATACACTTCACTATTTTCAGATACATACTTGGCAGCTGACTTTCGAAGCGCAAGACTTCATCATAGGACGCTAGGATACCGTGTTCGTTAAAGGGTGCTGACAAGTTTCGGAGCTTCCATATTTATGGTGCAACTTCACTGCAAGTCCCAAACTGGTTTGATTGGTATTTTTGCTGACATGCTGCTGGATACCTGAGATAAAGTGAGTGACGGTTTAAAATTTTTCACCGTTAGACACAAGGCTAGATACAAATGCTAGGAGAGTTGACTTGTGTCCTTTAATGGTTTTCTCATACCGGAAGATATCAGGCCCATAACCCCGGGATGCAATGGAATGTTCCTGACGTCTACCTTGACCCTTCTAACTAAGCGGTTAACATCATCATCAACATCAAAAGTTTCAGACAGCTTGACCAGTTTAAGAGTCTTGCCGACAAATTTTTCGAAATCCAACAATCGAAGAACAACCTTCTAAATGAAAAAATGATAATCTCCTCACCAAAATACCAAGTCAAGTGCACAAGCATTTGCTTTCTCGTAAGGTGACTGCTTTTTAATGTAAACATCATGCAGCTCAGCAACTGTCCAACGTAACTAAGATATTGGCTTTCATATGATTGATCACAAGACTTCAATGAATCATCCACACAGGGCCCTTACAGGACTTAAACTGGTTGAGTCGATGGATATCTTTCTAAAATTATTGTAACACTTACTGTGATACTGAGCATCTGCTGCAGGAAGATCATTTAGAACATAAGAACATAAGAAAATAAGAAAGCTACAAGGGGCCGCGAGGCCTACACGTGGTAGTTTCCTGTCACCTAACACTCCCTACACCCACCTTTCATCCCCATCCATGAACCTATCCACCCCTCTTAAAGCTCCCTAATGACCCGCACTAACTACCTGTCTACTGAGTCCATTCCATTCATTCACCACCCTATTGTGAACCAGCTTTTCCTTATTTCCTGTATAAATCTTCGCCCTTCCAGCTTGAATCCATTTACTTCTTGTTCTATCCTGGTTAAAAGCCGTAAGAAACTTTTACTACCTCTCCTTTATCTATACCCTTTATCCACTTAAAAACTTCTATCAGATCGCCCCTTACTCTGCGTCTCTCGAGTGAGTGTAACTTTAATAACTTCAATCTCTTCTCATAACTAAAGTTACGCATCTCTTGTATCATTTTAGCCCATCCTTCTCTGCACTGTTTCTAACAAGGCTATATCCATCCTGTAATATGAGACCAAAACTGAACCGCATAGTCTAGGTGAGGCGTGCCCTAGAGCCAGATAAAGCTTTAGAAAAACTTCCGCACTTCTACTGTTAACACTTCTGGTAATTAATCCTAACACTCTATTAGCTCATTTCTAGCCTCAATGCATTGTTTCCTAGGTCGGAGGTCTGGACTCACCCTCACTCCAGATCTTTTCCCCTTCTGATCTTTTCAGCGATACATTGCGTATGGTGTATCTATTACCGGGGTTTTTTTCTCCAACATTCATAACGCTGCACTTATCAATATTAAATTCCATCTGCCATCGACTGCCCACTCATTAATTTTATCTAAGTCTCCTGCAATTGTTTACATCAGACTGTGATCCAATAATCCTACCTCCCTTAGTACATCACAAACTTGCTGATGTCACTGCTAACCCCACTATCCAAGTCGTTGATGAAAAATAAAAAATAGTAATGGACCCAAAACAGACCCTTGTGGAACTCCACTTGTCACCAGTCCCCATTCAGATTTAGAACCTTTAAATTGTAACCCTTTGTTGCCTATACTTAGCCGAGCTCTGATCCAACGAAGAACCTTCCCATCTATTCCATGGCCTTAACCTTATTAAAGAGTCTCTCGTGTGGTACTTTGTCAATGCCTTACTAAAGTCCAGATATATTATATCATAATCCTTATCTTATCTCCGTCTCAAAACTTCCCTATAAAAACTCAATAAATTGGTGAGACATGACCTTGGTGAATCCATGTTGTGAATTATTGATCAAAACTATGTTTATCGAAGTGCTCTCTAATGTTTTTTGCAATAATAGATTCCAATAATTTACTACCCCTGACGTTAGACTTACGGGTCGATAATTTGCTTTAGTCCTCTGCCTCCCTTCTTAATATGAGAAAAACATTTCCTTTCCTCCACAATAATGGCACATCGCCTATCTCAACCGATTTTCCTAAAAATTTTGCACTAACGACTCACTAATAACCTCCCCTTTCATGCCTTTAATACCCTGGGATACACCTCATCTGGTCTTGGCGATTTAAAATTCTTAATTTTATCTATACCTCTTCCACCATTTCCTAGTTATCACAATATCTTTGAGTTTTTCCTCATTGCTTCCTTTGAACCCCTGTTCACTATTAGGGATCGTCTGTGTATCCTCTCCCGTAAAAACGCTTAAGAAATAATCATTAGACTTTTACACATATCCTCATCCGTATTTAAGACCTCACCCTGTCCTGACCTTAACGGCCGACTAATTCCCTTGTCTTGGTTTATATACCTGATAGAACCCCTTTGGGTCATTTTTCGCCTGTCGGCTACTTAATCTCATAATTGTTCTTTGCTACTCGAGTTAATTTCTTCACTGTTCCTCGCCATCACGTTATACTGTTCTTTGCTCACCAATCCTGCCTTTAATCTTAAATACATGTTTCTTTTTACTCCAAGTTGTGTTTTAAAATGGTCATCCATTTTGGATCACTCTTTCTAGATCTTATTTCCCGATAAGGAATATTTTTTTCTGTCCGTCAATTATATTCCTTACAAATAAGGTTTTAATCATCCTCAGCCCCGACCTCATTCCATGTCTAACCGCTCTAATTACCTCCTCCGCCCCGACCTCACTTTCCCTGTCTAACCGCTCTAATTACCTCCTCAGCTCCAACCTCACTTTCATGTCTAACCGCTCTAATTACCTCCCGGGACTACCTAATCCTTCATATTGGCCTTTCCAGCTGTCCTTACCCTGGGAAAATTTCTTTCCCCCCATCCCCACCTCTTATTAATAACCTCCAGGGGTTTTCTTAATCCTGCATAATTGGCCTTTCTGAAATTAGGTATTTTTTGTTTGTTGCCACTTAAATTTTCCAGCTTCCCATTTTAAACTAAATCTGATCTCATAATGGTCGCTATTATCTAACTTTCCACCGACCTCCACATCTGTAAATAAATCGTCTCTATTTGTCAGCAATAGAATCTAGAATATTATCTCCTCTAGTAGGCTCCTTGATTGCTTGACTTAGGAAGTTATCCTGGGTTATATTTAACAATTCATCTGCGTCGCTGTCACCTATGATAAATCCCAGTCTATATTCCTAAGATTAAAATCTCCCCCCACGCATAGTCGATTATATCGCAGGCCTTGTTTATTTCTTCCATATAGGAGCTGAATCCTCTTTACATAAGTTTGGAGGCCTATACAAATACACCCAAAAAACCCTTTTCTCAATTCCCTCCGTAACCTCTTTTAGACTCTATGCTGTCATCTGTTTTTATAACATATTAAACAAAAACATTGCAATGTATTCCTTGCATCAAGTGCAAATCCTCCACCTCGCCTGCCAACTCTGTCCTTGTGAAATAAGTTATACCCAGCTATCTCGACTTTCGGATCAAATACCTTTCCTGACATATCCAACCATTGTTTCTGTTAATGCAATTATACCAAAATCCTCACCATTTATTCCTCTCAGGAAATCTATCTTGTTTAAAATACTCCTACAGTTTGTATAGTAGACCTTCAAGCAACTCCTCTTTTTTTTGTCCATTTTCCCTTTATCTTTAACTAAACCCCTCCTCACTCTCTTCTTACGAAAACTTTAGTTCCCTGCCTTTTGAAACTCCTCCTAGTGTCGCAAGTTTCCTTTTCCCGACCCCCGTGTCTATTCCCCGGTTCTCTATCTTAAAAAAGCCTGCAGTGCACCTACCTCCCTTTCAAAGGGGCTCAGATAAGATCTGAACTCCTTTCCTCGAAATCATTTGGAGCACCATTGACCCTAATCTGCACTACTCTGGGCCAATCATCTTGCGTTCATCACAAATGTCAAGTATCACCTGCTTGAAGGTGGGCTGACCAGGCCTTTTTCCAGTTTCACACTGACGTACAGGTTCCCACCTTTGGGGGTCTTTTGGCTCGCAGATCTGGCCACAGAAAAGACAATCTCTTTTGAATACAAACTCAGGCACAGGGGAACGGCAACTTCGTGCAGGAGGCTCATCACTCAGTGGTCAACTACTGAATTTTCTTTTGGTACCTTGTACATTTTTTTACACAGATGTATACGAGCTGTAGCATGCTTTTTGACACATCACTGATGCATTTTCGCCGTCCGATGCGAGTATAGACTGAAGGTTTTTATGGATTCCATCACCACGCTCTTGACTTCTGCCAATGAGTGTCCGACTACCCCTAATGTTTTTAACTCCTTCTTCTTTCCTCGACAGGGCGCAAAGAAGCACTGCATGGCCATATTAATATTCAGGACCTGTAAAACAAAAACAAATATTTTAAGTGTTAATGGATATAATAAAGTCTATAAGTGGTGTGATAAGGACAATATTCATTTTTCAGTATTGTTTTATTGATTTGAACAATAAATATGCTAATTAGGTCAATTATGTAAATTGCTCAACAAATGCAAATTAGTATTCGGCAGTTTCTGCATCATCCTTACGATGGGTACATTACATTTCAAGCATAAAACCTTACTGTACTCGACATTTCCAGGTTCACTATAGGGTATATAGGGACGGCTAGTAGACTATAGTGCCTGTAGGCTATTATGTTTTTCCTTGAGGGCTCAAGTGGTTGGTCCTGCACATTCTAGAGGTCGTGATAGTTGGCCCTCCGCCCGTTAGTGGCGCAGGCTGGATTTTTATAGTGACACCTGCGATGTTATAGGTGAAGGTCCGTTTTCTGTGATGGTCTACCCTCAGTTCAGACTCATGCTGCCACCTGTTGTCCCTCCGCCGCACTTGAAGTCGCAGTCGAAAGAACAGGAATGCATCATGCGGGTTTCTTCAGCCACTCGACGATGGATTTACAGTTGCTCTTTGGTGGGACTTGAACTTGGGACCTTGTGCCCAGGCTCTTGTTGACCACGTTAAAGATGGCCGAAAGAGAAAAGATGAAGTTAAACGTCACGTTAAAGATGCCCCCGGCAGGATTCGAACTCGGGACATTGAGCTCACCACTCTAAGACGCTAACCACTCGGTCACCGCCTCCCCATTATTTAGATTAGAGATTCATGCTACACCCCTGTTTCCTCCGATGCACTCGCCGTCGAAGGTTGAGTTAATGGGCAGCATGTGAGTGATCTTAGGTCACTCGGCGGTTTCAGAAAGATTTTCAGTGAATTTTGAAACCCGTCGGGGATCAAACTCAAGACCGAACACGCCACTTGTAGGCGCTAACCAATCTGCCACCACCTCCCCAGAATAGTAACCCTTTTTATTTTGCTTCATTTCTTGTTCCTCTTCCTCCTCTCTCCCCTCATTTTGAAACACCCCAAACATTAAAATAAAGAGGGGAGAAATTGCTCGTCTTCCTGCTTTTCTCTTCGAATCCATTTCCATTTTCCTATTCCTCCCCCCTTCGTTCCATCGCTTATACCCTACTTCCTTCAGAGTTAACCGTAACACTTCTTCCACAAGCCCTCAGGAAACAATGTAGGGGAAAGAAGAAGAAATGGAGTGGGAAATATGCCCAATAAGTAAGTAGAAGGAGAAAGATATGGTAATGAAGAAAATTGTATGAGCGAAAATAGACACAAAGACAAAAAAAAGCTGATTAGTGGAATTGCCAGGAAAAATTCCAAAGAATCATGAAATGTAAAGAACTGCAAAGCCTACAAGTCTTTTGAAATGTAACTTGTTCGTGTATGCAATCTTCCATGTTTCATACACATTCTTCTATTTGTTTTGAATGTTGGATCCATGCCAATGCATGTGTGCTATTACTGGCACTGTGAGAGATGGCAACGAGTTATGTGTTGGTCCCCATGGCTCGGGTACCAGAAACATTAACAGTTCTCTGCTTCTGAATTTTGCGAGGTCCTGAAGGTTGAGAATTGCAGGTTCTTGGTATCAGAGACCAGAGCTGCACCGCTGGACATGGTATAGTAATGCCAGAGGGGTAGCTAAGGAGATCTACTACATACTCGTTAGTACTCGTTGGAGGATCCTCCAGAACTGCAGGGTTTACCGCAGTGCTGAGTTCTTTACAACTGATCACAGACTTGTTGTTGCTACACTTAAGCTTCATGTCAAGTCCAAAAGAATCTAGAGAGGTAACCATACTTTGTTTCATCTTGAGAAGCTGAAGGACTTGACATGTGCCCATGAGTATGCAGTGGCAGTCTCAAATCGGTTTGATGTGTTCGGTGCCCTCGAGGACCCTGTAGAACTGTGGGATACCTTCAAACGTGAAACTCTACAGGCTGCTAAGGAGTGTATTGGGGAGCGCCCGAGGTCAAGGCGTGGTTTTGTCTCGACGGAGACGCTGGAGAAAATCGAGGAGAGTCGCACTGTCAGGCTTGCTGGGAACCAGGACCAGCACAGGGCTCTTGTCACGCAAGACTAGAAACCTCCTGGGGAGGGACAAGGAGAGGTATGTCAGGAGTCTGTCTCGCTGAGGATGTCGAGGGTCATTTGAACGTTAATGACCTCCGACCCGCCTACCGAGCCCTGAAGAAGCTCCGTTCCAAGTCTCCATCTCGGGCAACTGCTATTCGAGCAGCAGATGGGCGCCTCGTTTCGGACATAGATGGGCAGATGGCCCAAATTAATTTATGCATGGTGCTAATTCCTTGATCAAAAAACGAAATATATCAATGGAAAGCTAATAAAATGCTGCTTATATTGATATGCTCTATGTTATAAGTTGTCTCGCAAAATATTAAAGGGCGAAGAGATTAAGTGAATACTAATTTCATGCATATTTTTTCGGAGAAAGAAATTTCTTCAGGAAGCTTTTTTTTAATGTTGGAGCCTATAGCGCCTGTAGGCCTATAGAGGTATTGATGTTGGTTGAGCTCGCCCGTTGGTGGCGCAGGCTGGATTTTTATAGTGACATCTGTGGTCTTAGGTGAAGATCCCTTTTTCTCTGACGTTTGGATCTTCAATTTAGGCTCACGCTGCCCCTGGAGTTTCTCCGTTGCACTCGCAGACGGAGAACAGGTTATAACAGCATGCGGGTTTCTTCAGTCACTCGACGATGGATTTGACAGTTGCTCCTTGGTGGGACGTGAACTCAGGACCTTCTGCTCCCCTACCAGGCTCTTGAAAGTGTTGCCCCCGGCAGGATTCGAACTCGAGATATTGAGCTCACCACTCCAAGACGCTAACCACTCGCCCACCGCCTCCCCATAGCTACTAGTAACTGCCGTTTATTATCATAAAGCTTTGAGCTTAGAGCGAGGTTCCATCCTAGGTGTGACAAATGGCACGTCGGATTGTACCGCTATGCCACCGCTAGCTGTATAATTCACCCATGGTCTTATTAGCGCCTTCGTGGTGTAGTGCTAGCGCGCCTACCATCGAATCTGACAGTCAGCGGCAGCTCACCAAGCTGTTCATCCTTCCTTACGGCGTTGGGCGACATATGGGTACCTGGGCTGCGTTCAGTAAGATTCCCCCCGCACTATCCAGTGTTTCTTAAAGTGTGGTCCGCGGACCCCTTGGGGTCCGCAGAACATTTCGAGGGGTCCGCAGGCTAATTTGAATATCAGCTAAAATATGTAATAGTATCTGGAAACAATTTAACCGACGTGTGTAATAATATATGCGATTTGGCAACTTTGTAGTGGCCGCTGCAAATTGAGTGGTCGGCTGCCCGCTTAAAAGTTGAGTCAGTTGACGTTAGGCTGCTGATGGAAGCAGGCTGCTTGCGCACCTCTTTGTAAATTTATTAGATTGGTAAGAAAATATTTTGGATGGTTATGACATAGGTGAGAGTAGGGCACAGTGGGACATGGGGCACTGTGGGACAACAATGATCTTATGTTCTTAACACTGATAACAGAAGTTATCATGCAACTCTGACTGTTGTACCTCATGCGACACAACACTCCCCCCTCACTGCCTCTACTAACGTTGCTAAGGGAGCGTGTGCTGCCTCACGTCCTCTGTCCTGGAGGCCTTTGTTATATCAACAGTCGAAAGTATTTTTTTTTTACTGCTAGTACAGCAGTCTCTGTGCATCATCTGTATTGCACAAAAGTTTATATAATAATTACTCACGCATAACAACTAAGTATGCATAACACGCATAACAACTAAGTATGCATAACACGCATAACAACTAAGTATGCATAACACGCATAACAACTAAGTATGCATAACACACATAACAACTAAGTATGCATAACACACATAACAACTAAGTATGCATAACACACATAACAACTAAGTATGCATAACACACATAACAACTAAGTATGCATAACACACATAACAACTAAGTATGCATAACACACATAACAACTAAGTATGCATAACACGCATAACAACTAAGTATGCATAACACGCATAACAACTAAGTATGCATAACACACATAACAACTAAGTATGCATAACACGCATAACAACTAAGTATGAACATTATGAGATGTTCCTCTTAGCAAGTGATTTTCTGGTTTCAAATATAACTGACTTTGTTTTCCAAAATATCACATGGGGCACAGTGGGACACTTATAATGAGATGCAGTGGGACAGTGTCCCGCTGTGCCTCATAGTGACGTAGAGATGTGTATTTTGTATATTATTTTAGACATTATGTATTATTGATATTATTGGTTATACATTATGTAATTTAGACTATATATAGTATATTAGGCTGTATAATACACTATGTATAGATATATTATTAGGCCTATAAAGTAATACATGATTATTATTTATTTTTTTCATAATATTATACCACAAATACTGACATTATAATTTATGATATAGACCTATATGAATCCCAGATTTAGAATGGTTCGGTCGATTTTCATGAAGAAATTAACAATGAAGATCAGGAGCTTCCGGCATTGGAAGGAGAACCAAAAGTAAATTTAATGATTAGGCTACATTATGGTTGAGTTTGATACAACAAGCAAAAAGTATTATGTGGGCCTTGTAACAAAGGGGAAAGATGATGAAGGGGACAACGAAGTTTCTTATCTGCGGAGAAAGCGGGAATCACTGGTGTTTTTCTTTCCACAAGTGCAGGATATCGCTTCAATCAAGCTCAGTTAGATTAAATGCTCAGTGAGACCCTTCCCAAGCCTAAAGCATGCAGTATTACAAAGAGATAAAATTCGTACCTTAAATTTGATTTAAATTTTGGTTTCAGGAACATAAACTAGTCGTGTCCCAGTGTGCCCCAGCTCATGTCCCAATGTGCCCCACCCTTGGGGCACAGTGGGACAAAATAAAAATAAATTGTTTTGAGGACCACAGCTTTTTCAAACAAGTTGCTCATTTATTTTACATATGCTTATTAATGCTAAATGGTAATAGTTCTTTTCCAGTATTTCACTTTTGTAATAGCTGTTGACATATAGGAGTTATAGTGTCACCATATATTTTGTCCCACTGTGCCCCACTCTCCCCTACTCATTTTTTTTATCCCATTTGTATGTTATGAAATTATTTTTTAAGTATACACAATTATACTACCATTATAAGTTTAACATCAGAAGTTTATAAATTAGTGATATGAATTTATGTTACTTGCAGGATAAACTGATAGTTACCAGACAACCTAGCCTACTCAGTACCACGACTTGTGGCTTAATCTGTGGCTTAAGACAGGCTCACTTAAACAAAAAAAGAACGACAACCGAGACAACACTGCACTTCGAAAGCAAACTACCGATGATAGCAGTGCAACCCAGCTCAAGTTACCGAATGCAGAAGCAGAGACCATGGAGGGAGAGACCGCTGACACAAGCCAGAGCAATACCGATACCACAGTTACCACTGCAAGGCACAAGAAAACATACCAGGATGATGAAAATGTTACTGCCAATAAGAAGCGGAAGTACAGTAGTGATTACATAAAATTTGGATTTTTCTGGCAGGGAAACAGTGAGGATCCTAACCCACAATGTGTGTTATGCTATGAAACATTGGCCAATGAGGCTATGAAGCCCTCTAAACTCAGACGACATTTTGAGTCCAGACATAAGGAACATGTGGAAAAACCATAGAATTTTTCCAGAGAAATGTAATGAACTTAATAATCTCAGAAAAAGGGAAGCTTCAACTTTTTTGTGCCTGGAGACAATGCAAAGGCTACGGAATCTTCATACAAAGTGCACTATTAATTGCAAAAACAGGTAAGGCTCATTCCTAGGCGAGACTATGGTCAAACCAGCAGCAAAGATAATGACTGAGGCGAATGCTTGGCGAAAAGGCAAGTAATGAAGT